>CM056393.1:3337650-3465150 GCA_029718625.1 Synaphobranchus kaupii
ACTCTTACATGAATAATTCAATTCTGCCTTTTGAAATCATTTCAATAATACATGATAGTTTACACACACACACACACACAACACAGACAACTTCCTCAAAAAAGAAAAGAAAATAATGAAATAAAATAGACGGTTGGCAGAGAGGGAGAGGAAAAGCATAAGCTTGAGTCGTCATTAAGATATGAAATATTCAGTCACTGTGTAATCCACAGCGGAGGCTCGGCCAAGCAGAGACCAACAGACCCAGCCTTACATTATTCAAAGAGCCCCTTTCCACAGTCTGTGGGCTCTGATCCTACTCCTGGGGCCGACCCTCGGAAAGAGGGAGGGAGGGAGGGAGGGAGGGAGAGAGAGAGGGAGAGAGAGAGAGAGAGAGGGAGAGAGAGAGAGGGAGAGAGAGAGAGAGAGAGAGAGAGAGGGAGAGAAGAGAGAGAGAGAGAGGACAGCAGAGTTGAATCATCCTGAGGTGACTCAGCCAAGATGGGCGGGGCAAAGAGCCCCCCCCCCCCCCCCCCCTCCCTCCCTCCCTCCCTCCCCCCCCCCCCACCGCAAGACCCCTCGCCCCCCCACCCAAAACCTCATGACCTCACCCGCTGCCTGCAGATGGAAAAGCCTGGAGCCTGTGGGGGGAAAGGGGTTGGAATTCCTGCTGGAATGAGCAGAACCAACGGGAACAATCCCGGAACAGCGGTCCCACTGCAGGATGAGGGATGGGAACGCCATCGGTCTCAGTCCGTTAGGAACTTTCAGTCCGCTTTTCTTTCTTTCACCTCCTCCTTTCTTTTTTTATTTATTAAAAAAAAAACACTGAACACCGTGTGACTCCTCCCCTTTAGTCCTTTTTTGTTCTACCGGCTTTCAAAGACGAACAAAAACACGCCGCAACATGAGTCGGGTCTCGTGATGTCATGACATTAAAAAAAAAACGCTTTCTTTTTTTTTTTGCCCTCGCCAGCATTCTCACCACGGCTTTCCTCTCAACCGTTTGTCCTGTGGCTCTGATACAGCAGCTCTAACATGGGAGGAGTATTTATCAGTTCTCTGAATAAACAGACAAGCTATCTGTTCAGCTCCAGCGCAAGCTTTGAAGAGCAGCCAACCGCGACCGTGCTGACACACAACAGCCGTGATTGAGTGTGAGAAAGAGACAGGGGGGGGGGGGGGCCACACACAGAGAGGCTCCACCTCCTCAGCCGTGTCACACTCTTCCCCCCCCCCCTCCACACTTGGGAACTGCCTAATTTCCCCTCACCTGGAGTGTGACGCCTCGTGGCGCGGCTCCGCCGTAAAAAAGCCCGTTAGCACGGGGACATATGGGGGCCCGGAAAACAAATCAGTTTTGATTTTAGTTTTTTTTTTTTTTGTCCTCGGTATGCGAGTTGCACAAGTCGTGTCGAGCTTGAGTTTGGCGGCCACAGTGAGCTTGACAGCCTGGCGGGGTACGGGGGTGGGGGTGGGGGTGGGGGGTGGGGGTTGCCGATGGCGACGCTCAGTCCTGCTGAACTGACACAGCGGGTGAGCGTTCTCCGTACGGTTACGGGGAAAAGCCCAAAGGCCGTAAGCCCACACAAAACATTCCAAACATCGCTGCCACTAACTGGGGGCCACGTGCAAACCGCCGCTTGTCTGACGCACAGGGGAATTCCTGGGAAACGGCTGTGGGTAACTCCACTGTGATAGAGAGGGTCAGGCTGACGACCCCAAGTCCACAGAGAACACAGACGGCGCTCGTTTGCTCAGTCGCGAGGTTAGAATATAAATGCAGTGGAAAAAAAGGGGTCACTCATCAGGTTGGGGGTGATGGTTGAACCCCTAACCCCCCCCCCCCCCCCCCCCCCCCAAACTACCTCACACAGCCCACACTTCCTCTTCAATGGGATGCGATTGTTTGTGTAGTCACTTTTTTACACAGAAACCAGGGAGCATCTCTCCACCAATCACAGTCATACTTAAGAAAGAAAAAAAATAACCCCATTGGTTACTGCTGTATACTTTCTAAATAATGATTCCGGGAGGCCTTGAAGGATTAAGGGAGCATTGCCAGAAGGAATCTACCAATCAGCACTGGCTTTGTCCTATTTGTTGTTTACCAACATGCTCCGTGATTGGTGGAGAGGGTGTGCTCTGGTTTCCATGTGAAAAGTAATGACATCAGCATCCTATCCCCTAGTTCCTTATCCCTAGTGCTAGGGCTTACCATTGGTCAGGACGTTCAGTTTTCTGCTGGAGCTCCCCTATAATTTGTAGCCAATCAGAGTGAACCTTCTTGCGAGGCCAATCAGAGTGAACCTTCTGGCGAGGTCAAAGATCTGTTCTTCCCAGTTGCAGGTTCCAGGTTCAAACCATTTCCCAAGGACGGTCCACACTGTGGTAAATCAGCGGTCGTCTCCGTCTTGGGCCTCAGATTCTCCTACAAATAAAACAGGAAGAACGTGAATCATTTCCCGGCAAACTAATCAATAATGACAAATGCTTTAGAAACGATATCCGGTGTTTGTTAGGACTAAACGCAGGGGGTTCCCCCCCCGCCCCCCAACACTTAAACCAAATGCAGAGCGAGATCTTCCCTTAATTCAATCCACCTCCAGCCAAGCAGCTGGCTCAGCAGACAATAACCAACGGACTCTAGACTCTTAAGAAATAAAGAAGATATAATTGACTGAACACTACAGCGCTGGGGGAAAAGGGGAATTCTGGGTGAGAATATGGTTAATGGAGCAAAATGTACATTAACTTTATCTAAATGACCCTTATTTAATTAGCGAGAAAGATTGATCCCGGTGAGGCGGCCATTATCTCCCAGGATGCACTCAATCACCCAAATGGAGGGCCTCGCTCAGATCCCATCTCCTTGGCAGGAACAGGTTGTAGGCTGTAGAGGAGGTGGCATGCCTAGTTAAGAGTCTCGGCGAGCGGCCGTTTTCTCACCGTCACGCTCGCTGGCACGGGAAGCAGCGGCGCACCCCACGGTGCCTTCGGTGTGGAAGAGCGCCTCGCGGCCAACACAACGGTGTTCCCTCCTAACACCCACTGACTGCTGGAGGATTTTCAAATTGAAGGTTCCGCTTTTTCGTTCTCGGATGATGTCGTTTTAATTAAGATG
Organism: Synaphobranchus kaupii; assembly: GCA_029718625.1. NCBI lineage: Eukaryota > Metazoa > Chordata > Actinopteri > Anguilliformes > Synaphobranchidae > Synaphobranchus > Synaphobranchus kaupii. The sequence continues at coordinate 3,340,754 of CM056393.1, forward strand.
AACAGTTTAACTTTTTTTTTTTTGGAAGCCGCACAAATTTAGCTGGTCTCAAAAATTGACCAAGCATTTCAAATTATTTGATCAGGTCTGCGGAATTAAGACGCGAGGAAGTGACAGACACAGTGGTTGGCCTGTGTTACACGCAGAAAGCACAGCTCCGGCGGTACGGCGGGTTAAACGATTACTACAACAGAAACAGAGCGGATCACTGCGGGTAGCGGTCAGAGCGGCGTAATGTTTCTAAACGCAAATCCTCTGCCCTCGAACGTAAGGGGGGGAAGCTGAAAATCTGACCAAGCGCTACGAGGATTACGGTCTGAGCGGAGAGTGGAGTTAGAGAGTTAGAGAGCGGGGGGGGTTGGTAGAGGGAGTTGAGACCAGCCGATTAAATTTTCACTAGAGGCCACCGAAGCTCCGCCCCTCGACCACCTGGCAGGCCGCATGCCTCAGAGCCTGCAACTTTCCGCTATATATCCCCCCCCCCCCACCCCCCGCCCGACGCCCCCCTCGCCCCCCCCGCCCCCCGCCAAGGTGATACAGGTGACAGTGCTGCTCTGGACTCTGCAGAAAGACCCCCAAACCCGCAGAGAGGAGATGGCAGTGATATGGGGGAAGGGGGAAAAAAGGGCTAAAGGGTGTGTGTGTGTGTGTGTGTGTGATTGATTGAGTGAGAGTGTGTGTGTGTGTGAGAGAGATTAAGTGAGTGTTTTGGGTGTATGCGTGTACGTGAGAGTAAGAATGTGTGTGCCTTTGTGTGTGTGTGTGTGTGTGTGTGCGTGCGTGCGAATAAGAATGTGTGTGTGCCAGTAATAATGTGTGTGTGTGTGCATGCGTGCGATTGACTAAGTGAGTGAGTGTGTGTATGTGTGCACGTGTGTGTGAGAGTAAGAATGTGTGTGTCAGTATGTGTGCATGCATGCACGTGTGATTAAGTGAGAGTGTGTGTGTGTGTGTGTGTGTGTGTGTGTGAGATATACCCCTTTATGTCAGCCATCTGCCACATGGAGGTTGTGAACACACACTTGGGGGACAGAAGTGAGTGTGGGGCGGGGTGGGGCAGGTGATGTCAGACACCTCCCAGAAACCCCATTGCTCCATGGGGGACTCCAGAGACAACTGGTCACCCCGGCACATTTCCACACGTCCTGTACACAAGATCTGCATGTTAGGTGGCCCCAGTTGGATGCTCCAAAGTCAATGCTTGGGCTGCAGATTTTTGACCTGGAAGTGATTCTCACTGTGTCACCCTGCATGGGCCGTGCACTGCTTACAAAAGTGAGAGAGAATATGGGGGGGGGGGGGGGGGGGTGTACAGATTTGTCCTTCAAAGTTCCATAGCGTTGCACTGCAGGGTTAAACTGGCTAGATTTAGCGATCAGAGCAAAAACAGCAAAACGGAAAGCAAAGCTTTTCCATTCAGTAATGAAACCCACTTTTATCCAGAGAGGAGCGTTCAGTTTCTGCTAAACAGAAATGAAACAAAGAAATTGATAAATCAAATGGAAAGAACACAAGGTCTCTCTCTCTCAAACACACACGCACACAGGGGGTTTGGACACACACACACACACACAGGGGGTTTGGACACACACACGCACACAGGGGGTTTGGGACACACGCACGCACGCACGCACGCACGCACATACACACAGGAAGAGAATAGTGTGTGGGGGGAGGCAGATGGTGCAGAGTCTACACTCCAGACCCTCAGGCATGTTGACATGCGTGTGCCTCCCCAGCAAATGTTTTCATAATAAACTGACAAAGTAAATCAGCCTCTTACTAATGCTGTAATCCTATATACATGATTATGTACTATACATGTATATAAAGATTCAGAAAATCAAAGTTGTTTATGAAAGCGCCGCAGCGAAGGCGTGGTCCAAGTCGGATCACGGTCTCCACGCGCCGTCGCTAGGCTACATATTCAAAGTGTCCCCATTCACAGACATACAGAGGAGTCAGCTCCCTCTCGGCCAAGCACAGTTGACTTTAAAACACATCAGACATCCGCCACTTTTTCATCAGCGCCTCCTCATGATGGCCGACTTTAGAAAATTGACTTCAGACCCAGCCGGCAGAAACAGAAGATTTCTCGGCGAGCACGCAGACAGTTCACACACCCCAGGGCCCCCCACCCCACGCCCCCCCCCCCCCCCCCACACCCACCCACCCAGAAATCTGCTCAAAGTGAGATCGTCTCACAAACTGGCCCGTTCCTTTAGAAGCCATATTTCAGAGAAGGCTTGGTTTTGCAACTTTTTTTGTTTTACAGCACAACTGCCTTCTCATCCTCAAACAGATTGTCTTCCCTCTTTCCAGAAAAAGGGAGAGGGGGGGTCTGTCAGGTCCGTCTGCGTTGGGGGTTATCAGCGCTAAGCACACACAGGTTTGCTGTGCCAAAAACAAACGCTGGTCCTCAACCTGTGCAAATCTCAGCACGCTACATCACAGGCCTCGAGACGCTTCGTTCTGTTTTCCTGTCTGCCCTTGAAACACGCACGCCACCTCACAAACACGCCTACATACGCGCACGCCACCTCACAAACACGCGTGTACGCAACGCGGGCAACGCAACCCGACTGCAAGCGAAATGGCACTTCGGCAAAAGAGGATTGTTTTTTAAGCCAGAACAATAATGCATTTTTTAAACCCACAGCTCTACAAACGGACCACACGCTGCACTGAGCATGGAGCTGCTGAGCTGGAGGGCACGTTTAAATGTACAAAGCAAGAAATTACACTTCACAAAATTGCCTTTTTTTATTATTATTTTTTTTACTCTCCCTTAAACGCGGGAAGAAAAAGAGCCCGTCTGGAGTGTCAGGGAGAGAAAGAGGGGAAGGGGAAAATGGAGAACAGACGGGGTGAAAGGAAAAAAAGAAAAAAGAAAAAATAGCTTCAGCTAATCTAACACCTTGTCACACAGGCATCTTGTCTCAGAACCTCCTTACAGATGCAATAATCCCTGCTACCCAAGAATAAATAAATAAAAAAACAGTCTGAAGAAAAAGTCCCTAAAGAGCCAGAAGGGGCTCTCTTCTCCCCGGCTGTCTGGATGTGTCAGGGACTGGCGAGCCGGGCCTGAAGGCAAGCGAACCAGATTCCTGGGGTCAGGAGAAGAACACCGTGCCTGTCCAATGGCGCTACATCACCCAGAGAACAGTCTTGCATCGCCGGCGGGCCGTCGCCGCAGTTGTAGCGAGTGTTCCCTAAAGTTCCGTGACCGTTTCACCTTTCCTCCAATCACACGGCTCCTGAGGCCGCGGTTCTCGAAGGCTTCATTGACGTCGGGGCCTGTCTCATTAGGCCACCCTCAAACACGCCCGGGTGAATCTCGTGACAAGTGTTCATCAGACCACCCTCCCCCTTAACGTCTGGGAGGGTGCCATTGCCCTTTTTTAACTTGTCCCTCACTTTCCCAAGCAAGCACAACAACATACACGTATACCGTGTGCTCATTGGGCGGTTGAATGACCTGCCCGCGTCTCATTGGTTCAGCCTTTGTGCACGTCATCTCAGGTCAAGAGCACAAGTGTCCGCCAAGCGTGTCGCCCCCCCACACAATTAGTAGGGTACATTCACCCTCCAAGCCGCTACAGACGCCATAATCAGGAGTACTCTGCAAATACAAAATGTACAAATCCACTCCCGTGTCGGATAGCCACCTCCCAAAACTCCCTCATGTAGTCCTTGTGTGTGAAGCCATTAATGAACGAGGCGCGATAAGCTTGTAATTGGACACTAAACACGACGCTTCCCGCCTCTTGTTATCCGTTTCAAGCTCTGAAAAGAATACCTTTGGACGAACACAAAGAGATGCTTCTTTTCCCATGAATTTTCATTGATTTTCATTGAACACGAGCAACACTGACTTCAAAGGTCAACTTGATGAGGGTTAAACCATGGCCCTGAACTATTATTAATTATTATTTTTAAATGTCAAACTGAATATGTAATGGATCTCAATTGGGTATTAATCTGTTGCTAATTTGTCAGAGGAAAAATTAATAAAAAATACTCACAAGTAAGGATGAATATCACAAGAGAAAGAAAATTAAATCAGTTCAGAGGTCTGGGGTTCGATGAGCTAAGAGGACAGGAGGGTTCCGCAAGGTAACAGACTTCTGGGAAATGTAGTTGCAACAACATCATCACGCCACATTCTGATACAGGCTACTGCCCCCCCTTTGAATACTCAGATCTTCAAAAAATTAGCAACTTCAAGTTCCCCCAGAAGCTGTAAATATTTGAAGAGGCAGAAGGCACACTCGAAGAACACGCTGCACTGTCGTTCCTTGCTGCAGCCTAGAATCAGATGTTTCTAAGATGCAGAGAACACCTGGATGATTGGCCTTAGAAAAGAAAAAAAAGGAGAATATACGCACGTTGAAAGAAAACAGTTTATCTTTTAATAATTGCCTCAGTCGAATCAAATTGTTTAGCTAGGTCTTTTCTCAAGAATGCACTAGGAACTGAAACAAATAATTGCTCAACGTGGAAGAAGCACAATCAGGTGTCGTAATGGCGGTTATCCTGTTGGGCGGCTAAATAAATCACAGCAGGCGGCATTCTGTACTTTTAATTTTACATTTAGTCCCAGTGTCCGCTTCTCACTCGGTGCATGCTCTTTACATTTTGTGTCAAAAAAAAATGCACCAAGCCATAAATATCCAATCAGACGACCCAGAGAATTGCTTCAGGCCACCCAGAGCAAAGGCCTTATGGTACAGCTTAAAAGATTAGGAATTTTGACGCCACAACAGAAATTTTGTCAAGATTACTTTCAGACCAAGAAAACCAAGAATCCTCTTAAATGTGACAGATGGCCATCAGACTTAAACTGTTGCATTCATACATGTTTAAATACCTGTGTGTGTGCGTGTGTGTAAATCAAAGCAGTACAAATCAGTGAGGTAGAAAAGATCTGGATATTTCCCAAAAGAAAACTAGCACACATCCTATACTTTAATTATGTGATTCTGTGGACACAGAAGCAACCAATCTGTGAGACGTGCACCAACAGATTGAGTAGAGTTAAAGAGTTTTAATACGGGACAGGGTTTGTAAGGACCACCCTTCTCACCCCTGGTAATGTTCTCACTAAAATGGGTCAATAAACAAGCAGGAAACTGCAACCTCAGAGGTACCACTCAATGCGGTCCAATCAGTAGCTCCGTTTAAATGTTAAATGAGATTCCGATAAACTGAAAATCCCAAAATGCCCCGCTAGCAAATTGCCCGGAGCAATGAAGAGGTTGCCAAAATATATATGCAGACAAAAAACGATTTATCTAAATGCACGTGCGCCACATATAAAATTGCGCTGACAGTTGTTACGATTGTAAAATAATGAAGAGATTTCCTTTTATTGCTTACAGACGAACAAAACCCAAACACGAATCGTCTCTCTGCCATTAAAAATGTTGCAGCTCCCCTTCAAGTAACCGACTGCAACCTAGTGCACCAAATAGCCCATACAAAATACACCTAGTGAGACTGCATGTAGCAGGTATGTGTGAAGACCCTTTTGGACGCAGGTAAGGGGACAGTTTTGGCGGGAAGTGGAAAGGAGTGAGATCCGGCTCAGAAAGAAGAAGAACAACCTTCAAAAGGTCTGTGGAATCAGCAATGGGCAGAGTTCAGTTATTAATTTATTAATCACTGAACTTTTTGTAATGCAAATGTGGTGATGTAGAACAAACCCAAAGGATTCATCGGCGAGAAAGAAAGAGAAAAAAAGGACACGCTTCTATCGGGGGAAATAGTCGCTGAAAAGACTTTGCCCAGGAGAGCTCACAAGAGTATGTGCCAAGAATTCACTTTGAAGAGCTTAAGTCTGAGCAGGAGGAGCACGTTTTCTCGTAGATACGCATAAATCTGCGATGCACGCGGAACGGAAGACGGCTAAGGATAATTAGCCATAACCGGTCCAAGCTAATCTAAAAGGAAACATCAAAAAATATATATATAAAACTGTTTCGGGGGGGGGAAAAAAACAAGAAAAAGAATGTTAAATGGCACTCCCCCAGATCTTATCCAGCCAGTGGGAAATTCACAAAAACTAATTTATTACTTGAATCAAAACCATGGACAAGTACCAACTCGGATCAAAATCAGTGGAGTCCTGAACTTCTCTCCTGGAAACACAGCTCAAAGGAAAAACAAATCAAGCTTTGGGCAGCAATACCACTTTACAATCACAACGGCAGAATTGTAAATACAATATCAGGATGTCGTTGTTTTTGCATTCTGTTTTTTCAGTGTCCTTAGACTACCTGTATGCCTGGCGATAATGCCAATTAAGGCCAACATCACAATTTGGGGTACGATGTCAAAGCTTGCGAGACCAAGCCAACCAAACTATTCTTATGTACTCAACACCATTCAAATTTAAAGGGACACGCAACATACACAAATTCCACTGATACGGGTATTTCTCAGACTGGTTTCAATACTGCTATTTGGGAGAGGACTGTGACCAGGGTATGATTGTGGCTGGTAAGATTTTCTACTCTAGCAGCCACTTTGGCAGGTAAACAACCAGGGCCCCGTTACCCAAAAGGATCTTAGATAAAGATCATGTTCAGCCATTTTGTTTTTTATATTACTTTCATTGTTTGTTTGTTTTTTGTCTTTCTCCCTCTATTTATATGATCCTTTTTATGTAATGTCAGTAAATTTTAATCATTTTACTCATAAAATGAATAAAGCACAAAGCCAAAACACTCTAAGATGCTCTTAACTCTAAGATGCTTGTTGGAAACGGGGCCCTGGTTGTGTTATATTGTAAAATGTAGCCTATATGTGGCTGGTAAAATGGCTAGTGGGTGAAAAAGTTAATTTCATGCCCTGATGGTGATATAACAGCATAATGTACTCCTACAGATTCGCTTGACTTTTAGTCATACGTGAAAGTTGACAATGTGAATGAGAACTGAAAATAATAATGCAACAGGCTGTAAATATATCAAAGTAGAAATTCATTTTAAATGCCTTTTAAAAGGCAAGAAAACGAGGCTAATTATGGTTAGGTTCATTATTATTAGTATTACTGATTGACCCATATTCAGTACAGTTACACTTAAGACGGCAAGGTAATCTGTAACAGTAAGTCACATTATGTTTGATGCATCCAACATTCCAAAGAGACGTGTGGGAAATTTATGCTGGTATGAAGCCTGTGCCCCCCCCCCCCCGCCCCCCATTACCCAATTTCACAAAAACATAACGATAACGGTTTAAAACCAACACCTCTTGCCATGCCCTGCAAATCTTTACCAACCAACTCTTCAAGGCAATAATTCATGCCATTCCAGTTTTACCGTTTTAAACACAAAGACGTTAATTCCGAGTGGTTTTAGCAGGCTAATCACTCTTTTATAATAACACAAGCTAACTGGCAAAGTCTGTTCTTGGCTTTCCGACTTGATGACAGGTAATAGCACAAAACGGGCCACGCCCAAAAACCCAGCTGCCAATCATAATTTTTCTTTAAAAGCTTGCTTATGAATATGAAACCAGTAGCATCATGGGTAAACACCAGCAGAAGAGCACTGCGTCTTTTGACAGACAGGGCATTGAAGCAAATGTATAGAAATGCTAAGTACCACCAGTAATACAATGGGGGGAATCTCTGAATGGTAACAAGGTTACCTCAATTATGCACCATGAACAGTAAAAGTAAGACTGGCCTTATATCAGAGCTCTAATGCTTTCTTTGTACACGCCCTGAGAGACTCCAGTAATGACATAATGATCGTATCTTTCACCGTTTGATGGGAATCAAAAAGAAATCTGCTGCAGGATGCACAATCTTTTATTTGTAGGGACGAGGACCGTTTTTGTACCTCAACCTCAAGGAGTATCAGGATGCAATCAGTAGATTGAACCTCCATAAATAAATATATATATATTTATACAGCTGTGGAAAAAATTGAGACCACTGGAAAATTATCAGTTGTCTCGTTATTTTGGTTCTGTACTCGAGCACTTTGAGTTTGAAAGGATACAATGACAATGAGGTTGAAGTGCAGACCGTCAACTTTAATTTGAGGGTATTTTCATCCATATCGGATGAACCGTTTAGAAATTATAAAACCTTTTGTACATAGTCTCCCCCCCCCCCCCATTTTCAGGCATCAGAAAATATTGGACAGAAACTGTATGGATGAAAATCCCTCAAATTAAAGTTGACAGTCTGCACTCTGCACTTCAATCTCATTGTCATTGTATTTAGATTATGATAATGTAGAATAAAGTAATCATATTTAATATTTGGTCGCATATCCTTTGCATGCCATGACTTCCTGATGTCTGTGACCCAACAATATCAAGACTCTTGATATCTTATTTTCTGTTACTCTTACAAGCGATGGATCTCTATGGGAATTGGGGGGGTGGGACTAGATTTAGCTGTAAATTATGCTGGAACAGTATGGAACACATGGTTGGCTAAATGGCTCTAACAAGGGTCTGACGTATCAAACAAGCCTTAAACCATCACTCTGCTGCTAGAAATACAGTAGATATGGATGGATAACTTGAAGGGTTTCTTCTCCTGACTTATTTTTCCATAGAGTTCAACAGAAAAATTTTGTCAGGAGAAACAACCCTTCAAGTGATCCATCCATATCTACTGCATATCTGGCAGCAGAGTGATGTTTTGAGGCTTGTTTGATACGTCAGACCCTTGATGACTTACAGCCATTTTACCAATCATGTGTTTCCATACTGTTCCAGCATAATTTGCAGCTGAATCTAGTCCCTAGCCCCAATTCCCATAGAGATCCATTCAAATGCAGAGACGTTATAGTATCGCTTGTAAGAGTACCATCAAAATAGTCTTTTGATGTTGCTGGGTCACAGACATCAGAAAGTCATGGCATACAAAGGATATGCGACCAAATATTTAAAATGATGACTTTATTCTATATGTAAATGCAGGGGTTCCAATAATTGTGACACACATGGTTTTGTTAAAAATTATTATTTCTTGAGGGAATTTTTTTCTCATAATAAATTTACTTCAATTAAAGGTTGAATTTTTCTCATTTTTTCAGTGTGACATTAAGCTAATTCACCAAACGGTGAATTTTTTATAAACCTTTTTACTCATCTTTACCAGGGGTGCCAATAATAGCAGATGCTAAGTACCACCAAAAAAAATATATAATTATATATTTTTTTATAAACCTGTATATTCGGCCTTTCGTTGTTACAATACGTCCAGTCAGGCTATAAATGTAAATAATGAGAGAAGAGTATCCATTTAATGTAACTCAACTGCATTTTTCCTCTGAAATCGATATTAAACAGCTCGCCCAGTTTTAATCCATTACATTTTATTATAGAGCCCTACATACTGGGGCTGCTGTACAGCTTGCCTGTCTGTACTACTAGAGATACAAAAACAACTCCACAAAATAGGGTTTCTGCATACTCTGCTAATAAAGGAATATAAATAATAGATTATCAAATACTTAACCCAACATCCGACCCAAATATTTAACTTCCAATCCTTTAAATTTGACTTTGTTTAGGCCCCAAGAGCAAACGTGTTTTGTATTTGCACTTAGATAGCTGTATCGGTTCATTCGGTTCCAACTTCAGTCTTCATTCAATCTATGATCAGCCCTTGACCTTGGATAAAGAATTTTAGCTGGTGTATCTTTTTTCTGTTTCTCACAGAGTAAGAAGTAAAACCCACAAAAAAATAAATAAAAATGCTAACACACTTGCTTAACTTCAACACACAAACGGTGCTGCACATCGTGAAACAACGACAATTGAACAGTTGACTTTTAATTTCCTAAAGCCCAGTTCAACCAACAGGCAGATGTCTGGACCATGAAAAGAGGTTTGTAGAACAGCAGTCTTTGGGGAGCCCTATATAAAGGGGGTTGGGGGGGGGGGGGGTCTACCACACCCCAAAGTTCAGACCAGAGTCTGGGGGAGGAAGGGGGGGCAGGAAGTGAAGGGGTACAGAGCAGCAGTACCGTTTCTCAGGTGTGTAACCGTTCCACGCAGACTTGGAAAACCACAGTGACCTCAGTCTCCCTCCCTCCCTAGAAATTTACCTAGAAAAGACCGCATTTAAATCCCATGATAAACACAACATTAAATGGGCCGACAAACTCATACATCTTACAACAAATACAGAAAAGCTCAAACAGAACAATGGTATATCACCCGACTGAGGTTTACTGCTTTTTAATTGAAAATAAAAAAAACCTGCCAAACGCAGCGCTAGTTTTTCAACCTGAAAAGTAAAAGTGAGAATAAATGCACAGCTTGACAGGAGAAGGGCCCCATTTAATTAAGAGAAGCTGGAGGATGAGTAATGTTAATTAGGGATTTTAAAGGTAGGTAGGAAGGGCAAGCTGTAATTATAGACAGCATCCACAGCATCAGGTGCTTTACTACAGCAATCTATCTGGAGCGTGGTTATAAGAGCTCTCTCTGTCTCACACACACACACACACACTCTCTCTCGCACTCCTTCCGATCTGTTAGAGATGGTGCCATTGTTCTTTCGTGATCAAGGAAGATATCGCCAAAATGTGACCTTTGACCCCGAGCTTGCTGGTGGTACCAGGACACAGAGAGGAGGGAAAAGGCACCTTTTGCTTCACAAGGCAAAGTCCAGCATTAGGGATGTGTAGTCAATTCATCATCGGACTTTGGTTGGGGGGGTTACTACCCACAGTCACCGTCATTAAGCCGTGAGCCAAAAAAAGGAGAATGACACACCACTGTTCGGCTGGCAGCCCCTACAGCCAATCAACACGCCGATTCTGAATGATCCCCCATCTCCTCGCAACATACAAACTAGCGGATTGTGTATAAAATAAATTTTATTATGCAGATCACAGATAAATTATTGTATCACAGAAAATTGCCCAGTAGATGTCCTAAAACACAACCGATTGGTCCTTCCTTGAGCCAATGATGCCCCGGAATTACGGTCGTCACTTTTCACCTGGCGCAGCTCCAGGTCTTTCATTTTACCAGTGTTTTGAAAGTGTAAAAGGGAGTTTATTGGGACACTTTTTAATTACCATTATATTACTATTCAAAACTAAGCCATCGCTCTATGATCTAAGGCAATTTGGGTAGATGGATTACTTTATGCAAATGTTTGTTAAATGCAAGAGCAATTAAAAGAACACATCGGCTCGTTCCTCAGTTATCCGTCGGCTTATTTTTACTGGTTATGAAATAACACAATTATTGTTGTTTTAAACCTTATTCATTTGACCCTTTGCATATTCGGAACATGATACCAGCACAGACATGGCTTTGCATATCCGGAACATGATAACAGCACAGACATGGCTCTTCCTCTACCAGGAGCAGCTCGACATCTGCAAAACTTTATGTTAATCTTTCTGGCTTTCATTTCGGCCTGTGGTCATTCTCTGTGCTTGTTTGGGGTGGGGAAAAATCCCAGGTCTGAATCATGCCAATAAAGGCATTTTTACATTTAATCTGTCCGTCGGTCTGGCTGTCTGTCACACGCACGCACACAGTCAAGGACACCTGACCCAAATACTTTTTCCATTTGCACCAAATTGGAACCCCCACCCAACCTTTCACCCCCACACTAGAAGCTCTGCCTCTGACCTCCTTCCCTTCTCCGTCCGCTCCACCCGCAGAGGGCATGTTGATCATTAACAGGGCCCTTAGAGAGTCCACCGATAAGACACCGGTGGGACGGGTAATTATAACCACAGAACGACTCAAAGGTCACTGGAGCAGGGCGGCAATAGGGACTATAGTGCCATTCAATCACAAAGAGGAGCCGGTAAAGAGGTCACAAGCTGGTGTCAGTCCGCAGGAGATACACTGACCTACCTGGCACAGGTGAGTAAACATTAACATGAACAAATTACACAACTAACCTTACACTTAACCTGGGGACAATAGAATAGCTTGATCTAATCTATACACACGTTAGATAATGACGTAAGCAGATAGGAAGTCTGTAGTCCTCCTGTCTGTCTGTCTGTGTAAAGTAGGCCTAGTGAGTCCCTACATCTTAGAGGAAATTTATATTTATCCCAAATCAGTGTCTGTTGTCTCAAAAAGAATATTTTTATGTGAATATCACTTTATACAATTCCCTGTAGCATTAGCTCACCGCATTGCACACAATTCGCTGACCACTTCAAAATCAACCAGAAGCAATCTCTGCCAACGAGTTGTACTAAGCTAACATTAAAAAAGCAACAATGCATACTGTATGTATTTTGCATTTGACCTTGATTTCTATGCATTAAGTTCCTTTGCTATCGGTGATGAATGTGAAGTTGGCATGGAAGTAATGTTTTGCCGGAACTAATGACAGCATAGGAGTACTCTCAGCTACAGACTCTAGTCTCTACAGCTCAACATCTGCGGAAGAAATATGGCATTCTTGAGCATGGCACGCTGTAATCTGATTGGTCACCCTTAGTTTGGACATGGGCATGTTCAGCCAATGAGCGTAGCAACAGTGAAATGCGGCCACTGACAGCAGAGAGGAGAAAAGACTTATGTTTGGGATTTCCATATGGGAAAATGTGACACTAACTAGCTAACTTCCTGGGTGGTCTAAGCCAACTGGCTGGCTAGCTAGCTGACCGGGCAATCTAACATTGGTGGTGGTTGAGGCGAGATTCCCCTTCATCAATGTAAAGAGCTTTGAGTGTGAGAAAGGCGCTATATAAATGCAAGGCATTATCATTATATTATTATTAACTCCTCACCGTACTGGGCTATTTAGTAGACGCCCTTATCCAGAACAACACAACCTACTCATTTAAATGTTTTTTCTTTTTATTTTTTTACAGAGTACATAATATTTTACTCAAGCAATTAAGGTTAAGCACTGTGCTCAAAGGTACAACGGCAGTGTTGTACCTGGGAATCGAACCTGTAACATTTAGGTTACAAGCCCAGTGCAGTACCCATTACCCCACACTGCCGAGATTATTGGGAAAAGCTCAAACAAGTCAACTAAGACAACCTTCTCTACCAGAGAAGGCTCTGGTAAAAGTTTCGATGGTGGACTTTCCGATTTAAAACACTGTGCCTACTCTTCCGCGATTCGTTAATCCAACTGTCATTTTTCTTGCAATTCCACAATTCGTATCCAGTTGAGGGAGTCGACTTCTCTAGCAGGTCGATACTGATGAACCCAACCCAATCCAACATGACGCTACACTGTGTAGCCCCAACGCCACAATCAGTGTGGGCCAGCCAATCGCCACCCCCCCCCCCCCCCCGCCAGCCCCACCGCACCCCCTCGTCCCCAAAGCTGCTTGTGTGCCCCCGCCTTACTCAGAATGAGATGTGGGAGCAGAGCATTACACACAAACAAATAAATAGACAGGCAGTCGCGCAGACACACCCACACACACACACACACACACACACACACACTCGGGCCAGGGTCTGAATTTGCTTGGAGCTCGCTTGCAGGGGTACAGCGGGGGTCACCGCCCCTTACAGCAGGAGCGCCGAGCGGGAGAATATCGAGCGCCGGCCCTAGGGAGCGAGCGAGCGAGCGAGACAGAGAGGAAAAAAAGCGGTCGCTCATATTCAAATGACCCTGGTGCTCATTAGCATATAACCGGCTGATTCGCTATGCGCCGGGGGCAGGCGGAACAGACAGCGATTGTCTGCGGCTGACCCCGCATATCCCAGCAGCCACTGCACGATGTATGGCTCCCCGGTGGCCCATCACAACCAACGCCTTTAGGCTGGAGCTGTTCTTCAACATTATTATGTACACATATTACGGCTAAAAAAAGGGGGGTACGCTACGGTACCCCCATCATTGTGATATATAGATCACGCCGTGCGCGGAATAATAACGCCGGCACAAGCTTTTTATTACACACATACGTGATAGGTAAGGATGTCTGCCTAATGAAGGTATATTGAAGATGCACGAGCGTGCGGAATAGAGAGGGTTATTAAACCACATCACAGGTTTAATCTGCTTCTGTGGACATGCCACACAATGCAAGCCTTGGAAGAGAAAAAGAGTTGTGAGAAAAACGATAGTGTGAATCACCGCAGGAGGAGTGTGTGCGTGTGCGCGTATGTGTGTGTGAGTATGAGTGTCTGTATGTGCATGTCTGAGTAATACGAGTGTGTGTGTGAGAGAGAGAGAATGTGTGTGTGTGTGAGAGAGAGAATGTGTGTGTGTGTGTGTGTGTGAGTGTGTGTGCGTGAGAGAATGTGCGTGTGTGTGTGTGCGTGCGAGTGCATATGCGTCAGAGTGCGTATGCGTGACTGTGTGCGAGTATGTGTGTGTGAGAGACTGTGCTTGTGTGTGAGTATGTGTGCGTGAGTGCGTATGCGTGTGTGTGTGTGCGCACGTGAGTAAGAGCGCGTGTGAATGCATATGCGTGACTGCATGTGTGCGAGTGTGAGAGAGAGAGATAGAGGAGAGAATGTGCTTGTGTGTGAGTATGAGTGTGTGTGTGTGCGCGCGAGTGCGTATGTGTGTGTGCGCGCGCGAGTGCGTATGTGTGTGTGTGTTCATAGAGGAGCCCTGAGGGTATATATACTAATATAAAGGAAAATTACTTTTTTTTCTCCTTCTCTCTCTGAACGCCCCTCCACCCCCATACCCCCCCCCCCCAACCCCCCCACCCCTCTTTCCCTTGGTACCAACACTCAACTTGGGGGCAGAAATTACATTTGCTGCACCCTGTGGGGGGCAGCAGGGGGTTTAATACAAGATGTAAAAACATATGAAAAAAGATTGAGATTAGAAACATTTTTTTAAAAGTCCTGGAGATCAGAGAGGAGCTTCACCTCCCCAGAACAGAGCCGGCCGGGATCGGGGGGAGCTTCACCTCCCCAGAACAGAGCCGGGATCGGGGGGAGCTTCACCTCCCCAGAACAGAGCCGGCCGGGATCGGGGGGAGCTTCACCTCCCCAGAACAGAGCCGGGATCGGGGAGGGGGAGAGGGATTTCAGAAAGACGCAGCAAAGAGTTATGGGTACCTGCGACTGCGCGAAGCTCCGAGATTACCCATCAGCCCTTGGACTAAACCAAAACGGCACTCTGGAGACGCGGGAGGGGAAATTATTCAGTTTCCGTAATTAAGCAGCGAGCAAATTATACAATCGAGCAAATTATACAATCGAGCAAGAACAGAGCACTCAATGGGGGATTATCCATACCGTTGTAAAAAATTTTTATTAAAAATTAAAAACAAAAGAAAAATACATTAAAAAAAAAAAATATATATATATAATATATAATTTAACTTAAAAAGGCTGAGGAATTATGCATCGGTGGGAAAAAAACTCCTACAGAAAGACTTCTACACCCACTAATCCCCCCCCGACACCCCCGCCCCCTTCCCAATCCCAACACATTCGAGAAGAAAAAGGCAAGACATTTTTGGGCATTTTTCAGACACACTTTATCCAGCTTTCTTTACGCTTAGAGCTTCCATTTATACAGCAGGGTATTCAGGCCTATTGAAATAAGCACCTGGCTTAAGGGGTACCTCAACAGTGCCCTTCTGGGGAATGGAACCTGCAATCTCTGCGATACAAGCCCAGCTCTCTCACCATTACACTACACCATTTTCCCCACAACTCCAGTGATTCATGTCGACTGTGAGGGCCGTTACCTCGAGGTTGTGGGGGATATGCGAATGTTTCGGGGGTCACCGGCATTCCAGCAAGGCATTACCTCACCCTGGCAGCCGGCCGGGGGAGAAAAGGGCATATTCAGATTCAGGGGCTGTAACTCGACACCACGGAACGCAGGGGTGACATCATCAAGTCACTGACCTCAGGGGCGTGAGGGGGGGTAGAGGGACCCCTTAAAAAGCAGCGCGTGGGTAAGTGGGGGGAGGGCGGGGGTTAATTACAGCCCCTCTGCTTTTTCCGTTCTACTTTTCATCACCAAATCCACCCCCTCCAACCCCTCCCCCCCGCGCCCACCAGCGCCGACCCCTCCCCCCCCGCCCACCAGCGCCGACCCCTGTATTCGCACATTTGTCACCTCCTGACACAAAAGCAGTAAAATGGAAGAACGGAAAAACTATTGCCATCGCTTTTCACCACCATTTAGACCCAAAATCTGACAGCAATCAAACGACTTCCCCCGTCAGCGAGCGACAAGCATTACAGACACCACACTTCCACACATCCTCCTTGGAACAAACGACTAATCTTGTTTTGGGATCGAACGATCAACCCCCCCCCCCCCTCCTCCCCCTTTGTCCCAACCCGCCACCCCACCCATACCCCAACCCCAACCAGAAGCCTCCATCTCCAGACGCTTTCGTGCAACCAGTCTTAAACTGGTTAGACCGACTGCAAAATTGACTTGACCACGTTCACCATCTCCAGCTACCTGCACGCAACCGGTCTGCACCGAGTTGGGAGGTTTTGAAAAGATTACTTGACCGTGTTGGCCACCATTAACGTTACGTTACATTACAGGCATTTAGCAGACGCTCTAATCCAGCATTTTTTTTGACATAGTATCCATTTATTCCGCTGCTGGATATATACTGAAGCAGTGCAGGTTAAGTACCTTTAGCTCAAGGGTACAATGGCAGTCCCCCACCTGGTATCAAACCGGCAACCTTTCGGACCAGGACCAGGCCCAGGCCAGTGGAGGATGGGCTCCTCCCGTTGAGTCCGTTTCCTCCCAAGGTTTCTTCCTACATGCCATCCAGGGAAAAGTCTCCTCCGGCTTGCTTTGTGGGGGCTTAGACCCGGTTCCGCTGCCAAGCGTATCCTGACAAATTCTTTCTAAAACGCCCCTAAAATAAATTCCGATTTGCCTGGACGTAAAAGCTCTCGGCTTTAATCTCCACAACGAGGAGAGAGTGCCTACGCAGCTCGAAAAAGTACGGAAACACAAACAAGTTTAATATTCACAGAGTCGAGCGTGACGAAAAACCATGTTTAATTCAATTAAAGCAAAGCGCAGCACCTCTGCGCAACATAAACAGCACACAGACGCCACATGCCTTCTTAATTAAACACAACGGAGCCGCCGCAACCTCTCCCCTGTAAATGAGGCTGGGCCGCTCTCTTCCCAGCCGGCCGATCATTTGGTGTGGATGACTTGTTTTCCGTGGAATTCCGTGGAATTCCAGGGCGCCCCCACCACTCGTCGATCATTGGTTATGGAAGCCCTGTGTTTTCTGGGAAATCCCGCACTTCCTTGTCCTTACCAGCTGATCATTAGGTATGGAAGGCTCATTTTCAGTGGGAGTCCAGCGCTCCCCCCCCTCCCCCTCCCACCACGCATTCGCTGCAAGGTAATTTTCCATTTCCATCTTGATAGAGGTTTTAATTTAGTGCGCGGCCAAAGCCGCATACCAACCTCTGCCTCTACCTAGTGTTCAGCTACGACAGAAACAACTGAGCATGCAACACACGTCCGCATGAGAGAGAGAGACAGAGAGAGCGAGCGATAGAGATGGAGGGAGAGAGATAGAGATGGAGAAAGATAGAGAAAGAGAGAGAGACATAGAGATAGAGAAAGTGTGATGGTCAGAAGGGAAAAAAAGGTATAAGAGGGCAGAGAGACAGGAAATAAGGGTGGTACCACCAGGAGAGGAGAGCAGAAAAAAAAAGTGTGGAGAGAGAGAAAGAGAGAAAAGAAAGAGAGTGATCAAGACTCCTCACATTCTCCATGGTTCTGCAGGAGCAGGATCTCTTCATCGGCCCTTACAGTCAGTTTACTCCACAGTTTGAGCGGAAAGGAAGAGACGGACCCAAGCAAAAAAAAAAAAACACCAGAACTCCCACTCCTGCCACCGCAAAGCTTAAAATAGCACAACACACACTGACATGGGCACTAGAGAAAGCAAACCAGAGCAGCACCGGGCGCTACGGAGACATGACACTGTGGCAGATCATCGGTCCGCAGTTAAAAATAAAACAAATAAATAATGCACGATCTGACAAAGCACAGACTCTGTGAGGAGCACGACCTAGCAACTAACAAGACTGGCAGACCTGGCAACCCAGAGAGAACAATCTGCTCTCATCCGGCGGTACACAGGGGGGGGGGGGGGGGGAACAGAGACACAACTCAAAAAAAGCACAGCGATGCAAGAGAGACATTCTTCCCAACGACAAAACTAATTTACCCACAATTCTCCAACTCGACAGACACGTGTTGATTGTGCATCCTCAGATACCCGCTCAGTAATTGCAACCCTATACGGACTCATCTGTCATGGTCTGAGAGACAAAACAACCCCAGTCACTAACTAAGTCACCACTTGGGTTTACAAGGCGTTAAGCAATTAGTCTGACAGGACAGATAGGGACAAGGCTGAATTTATTGGCTTTTTAAAAATATATATATTAATACATTATTTTTAAACAACGACTAGGCTTCCTTTCACCACACAAAAACGGTTAGCATTAGATATTGCGCGTTCAGCTTTTCACCCCAATTGTTGTTCCGTTCTTTTGTGAATGTGGAGAGGAGAGGAGGGGAGAGAGTGAAAGGGAGAGAATTAGACTGAAAGAGAGGGGGAGCAGAAGAGATTGCGAGCGAGAAAACAGAGAAAGACAGAGCAAATGAGACCTAGGGAAGAGACAGAGTAAATAGGAGAGAGAGAGAGAGAGAACAAAATGACAGAGTGAGAGATCTTTGAAGGTCCATGACATTGTTGGCTCATTAGTCTGAAAAAACAGCTTGTGCCCCCACTTGCACCAGCGTATGGTTTTCTTCCACCTGCCTGGGGGGGGGGGGGGGGGTCACCTGTACCCCCAGCCTGTTTCCTGCACCCCCAGCCCCCACCTACCACAGAGGCTCCACATGCACCCCAAAACCGCAAGCCATCCTTCTTCTCCCTTCCTGGATCAAGCATCCGCCAGGACCACGGCGGCTGACCTGTCCACAAACCCCTCCTCCCTGCACCTTGCCTTCATCTGATAGGTGGAGGACACCACTGCCTCGTGAGTGGGAGTGGGCAGTTGTGGTTGGTCAACTGGGGCAGGTTGTTGAAAGCCAGCAGGTTAGTGCGTCACTCTGTGCACAGTGACGGGCGGTTTGAGAGATCTGTAGTGTGTAGCAGGTCCTAGCGGGTTAGTGTCTTACTCTGTGCACAGTGGCGGGTGGTTTGAGAGATCTGTAGTGTGTAGCAGGTCCTAGCGGGTTAGTGTCTTACTCTGTGCACAGTGGCGGGTGGTTTGAGAGATCTGTAGTGTGTAGCAGGTCCTAGCGGGTTAGTGTCTCACTCTGTGCACAGTGGCGGGTGGTTTGAGAGATCTGTATAGAGGGGTTAGGCACGCTTGGAGGCAGGCTGGGAAACAGGACTCACGCTTATAGTTACACGTATGCACACTGTCTATTCCATTTACACAAAACTACAGAAAGGCACAAAAAGGCAATCACGTGTGATTAATAACATGATTGAAAAACAAAACATACAGGAGCAGGGTCAAGTAAAAAAACCCAAAAAGGGGTCTCATAAGAGGGTCTACACCCTTTAAACGGAAGGGTAATTCAGGAAAGAAGTGAGACATATGTGAAGTCAGAGAAATTGACATTAAAACAGGACCTACTGCACGCTACAGTATGAAAGAGAAGACGCTCTTATCCAGCCCGTAACGGCATCTTACGCGCAGACGCATACCAGCACAAGCAAATAAACAAACTCGCTGTTGGTTTACAGCTGGTTTTCATTTAGTCAAAATGTTCAATTATTAATTTTTACCTTCAGGCTATCCCGGGAACACGGGTTCAAGTGACACACAGAGGGGACGTCCCTCTGGGGACAGCACGGGAGACGCCCGTAGATAACGGCTTTATCTTTTTAAAAAAAAAAAAAGTTTGGACAGCGAGTGGATTTCACGGCCGTGAGGAGGGTAGAGGTGCAGACTTGTTCCAGCAAGTGGTTGGGCTGAGGGGGAAAAGTTAGCCCAAGAGTGATGTGGTTACCCTTAGCGCCGCGTGGTAAAACTCAAAGCAGCGTGAGCATGCTCAGTGTGGCCTGGCTAGGCTCGGCGAACAGTTACATTACACGGCCAACCTTAAAAGTCCAGCAGCCTAAATGAGATTCTACACGGTCACATTTTCCAGTTAGGGTGGCAAAAAAAAAAAGGGTCAAAAGCGAAAAGGTCAAATTCCCAGGACCCTCTGGGGTAGAAGAGCCGGGGGGGGGGGGGGGGGGGGGGGGTCAACAGAGTCTGCGAGTATCCGTTTCAGAAAATACATACGTCTACGGCGGATTCCTCAAAACTTTTTCAAATTCAACAGACACCACGGAAACAGCGGTGGGTTAAGCCACAGGCAGCGTTACACGCTGCACGCTTCCCCCGACACTGCAGCTGTTACGGCCATCGACAGGAAGCCGGCTAAACGCACTGCACAGCACATACAGGGGGAGGCCACTCTTTACTCAGGAACATATCCCGTCCCGTCTCGTCTCCAACACACGGAGAGTGGCACAGCACCCCGCCCCGCCCGCCCCTTAAATGCACACCCCCCCTTCGGGCCTTTTGGAGAGAGGGGGACCCTCCCCCCAATGACCCCACGCAAGAGCAGGACCCTTTTAGGGCAGCCAGGCCTTCACAAGCCTTACAGACCTACCGATTAGATTTCAGAAAGCAAGCAGGGTCCAGACAACTGAGTAAACAGCGCTGAGCTCCACCTGTTTCTGTCCCCCCCCCCCCTCCCTCCTCCCCTCTGCTGCAGGGGGTCCTGGGTAAGTATTACCTTCCTGACCCCACACAACTGGTAGTGTTGTTATGCACCGTCCACATACCGAAGTGACACACGCTCACACACACACTCACATAAACGCACACGCTCACACGCAAACACGCTCACTCTCTCTCTCTCTCTCTCTCTCACACACACACACACACACACACAATCACTTGCCCAGTCACACACTCACTCGCTCACACTCTCACACACAGACGCTCAATCACACGCTCACACACACACACACACACACACACACACACACACACACACACACAATCAATCACACGCTCACTCACACACTTGAGACGAAATAGCCAGACACACACCAGGAGCAAACATTCCCTTTGCTTTTCGGACACGGTCGACAAGCCAAGAAATTATAAAAGAAAAATAGTAATAATCCCCCACGCAATTTCCTGCAATTTTCCAAAGCACCCGCCAGCTAATTTTAACCTACATTTTCCAGTGGCGCTACAAGCACTTCTGAGGCGCCGTCTCCCCCAACATGCCTGGAGACAGGGGGTCCCAAATGGGCAGCGCAGAGGGCAGAGGTCCGGGGGCAAACAGCGCCCCTCCTGGGAGAGGGCCAAAGCCAAGACGGGGGGTCGCTCTGGAAGCTGGCCCTCGCCGGCCTCCCCCGCAAAGACGAACTGCAACACGGTCCCCTGAGTTCGGCTCGCCATTTACACAGATTAATTACCCCCCCAAACCTCCTCCTCTATGCAATGGCATAAAAGCCGGGAGAGAGGGAGGGAGGGAGAGAGGGAGGAGGAGGACGAGGAAGCAGAGAGAGACAGTGAGAGAGAGAGAAAGCTTGGCAGCATATGGATCATCTTGCTGCAGGCAGTTGAGCCAACATCATTCTCCAAAAGCCTGCTCCACCGCCACTAGCAGAGGGCACACTGTGGAATACACTCAATGCCCCCCCCCCCCACACCCCATTAACAGGCTTGGGGCCCATGGACCACCGCAAGGCCTGCTCACAGGCCAGTTATTAAAGGAGGGGTTAGTGAAGTGGAAAGCCTCCACTCCAATCAAAATCCCCCAAATCCGCCGCGCTTTTGTCATTCCCAATGCCAGCCTTTCATAGCTTTGGCCAAGGCTCGTTTACGCTCTACGTATGCCGTTAAACTCTTTATGAATACAAACTAAGCTAGCAATTAATTAAACGGCTAGGCCCCTGGTCCGCTCTCTTTTTTTTTTTGCCGGGGTGAAATTTTAGTGTGTGTGAAAAATAACACTGAAGTTAAATTAAGTTCTGCCGTTTTGAAATGTGCATGAAATGGCATGTTAAGATCTGTGGTTTTTTTCATTAATGTGAGGCCAGTTTAACATCCAGCTTGGTCACCATTTGACAAAAGAACTACACTAACAACCAAAAGATAATTGCTTATTGAAGCCACCTACAGTTCTTATTATGCAATACCCGTTAAAACTTTTCCAAAAAATAAGTCATACCTAATAGCAGCAACATATAGCTACATAAATGCATAAATAATGGTTTTAAAACGGTGTGACAATTATATATGTTTACTAATTTATATTTAAACAGCGGATTCAGTATTATCAGCTATAATGGCGGAAATGCTGTAGCAGATTAAAAAGCCAGATATACAGTCAAGCCGGAAAGTCTGCACACCCCTTTCACCTTCTCCACATTTTATTATGTTACAGACTTATACTACAATAGATTGAGTTCATTTTTTGCCTCAAACATCTACACACAATAGCGAATAATGACGAAATGAAAACAGGTTTTTAGAAAATATGCAATTTTATTTTAGTTTGGCCAGGCGGCCAGGTCTAGGAAGATTCTTGGTGGTTCCAAACTTCTTCCATTTACGAATGATGGTGGCCACTGTGCTCTTTGGGACCTGTAAAGCTGCAGAGATTTTTCCGTACCCTTCTCCAGATCTATGCCTTGACACAATCCTGTTTCTGAGGTCTGCAGATAATTCCTTTGACCCCATGGCTTGGAGTTTGCTCTGACATGCACTGTCAACTGTGGGACCTTATATAGGCAGGTGTTGGCAATCCCCAATCATGTCCAATCAATTGGATTTATCACAGGTGGACTCCAATTAAGTTGTAGAAACATCTCAAGCAGTATCAGTGGAAACAAAATGCACCTCAGCTCACTTTTGGGTGTCATATCAAAGGGTGTGCACACTTGTGTACATATATTTTACATTTTGATTTTTAATAAATTAGCACAAATGTCTAAAAACCTGTTTTCACTTTGTCATTATGGGCTATTTTGTGTAGAATTTTGAGACAAAAAATGAACTCAATCTATTGTAGAATATGTCTAACGTAATAAAACGTGGAGAAGGTGAAAGGGGTGTGCAGACCTTCCAGCTTGCCTGTATCGTGCTTGTACGGGAAGTGTCACCTGGTAAATATTCAAGCAGGGCTGACACTGCAAAAGACGCCTTTCCAGTCAAGATTATGCGCTGATCTCACAATCTCACACTTAATGGACATTAGATGAGTGCAGCATGATCTTAATAAACCCTTCTGCCAACAGGGGCTTAATAAAAAGCTTTTTAAAAGATAACGTTTCCACTATATTAGAAACCTAAAGTCTTGGCCGTAAAACATATTAAAAAGATTATGTGGTTAAAACGGCTGCTTCTCATTTCGCATCAAGGACATTATACAGATTTGTGTCCGAGGAATGTGGATGGCAAATCTTAACCACGGATCTCTGAACAAAATTAATATGGCCTTAAAAGGTCTCTCTGGCACATATTGTGCATCAAGCAGATTTAGAATTATGCATTTAACATGCAAAACTTCCAATGATTGTTGCTGGCAAATAAACCTAGAAGCAAAGGACAGCTGCCCAGCATTTTAGACACAATACAGGAAAATGTGGGCGATCCGTTGAATTTGGCATCGCTAATTCAATCAAAATTCATCCTTAACTTTGGAAAGCAAGAATAATTTTTTTTTTCTTCTCAAACGGTTTGCCGAGTGCAGCAATCAATAAAACGAACGTGCCAAACCGAGTTTGGTGGCAATGCTTGCGTTTACTTGTAAATCAAAGTTAAGCCCGAATGTTGATTGAATACAGGCCTTAACTCAACAACTAACGGCTAACACCTGGCAATAGCGGTTATGCAGCTGTTCGGTTGGCGGATTCCTTGAAAATTCACAAGGACTCGAAGCTGGCAAATTGCCGCTAAATTTGGAAATCCATTCCAACAGTTTCGGTTTCCACGGAAGCAGAACACGCTCAGATTTTGCCCCTTCCGCCAGATTGACTTAGATCGTGTGACTGGGTTTGTCTCCGTAAAGTCTCAGAGGATAAAATTCTCTTCCTCACGCCGTGGACACGAGATCGATTTTCTTTCACTCCTTCATATCTGTCATACTGGAACCTTCTCAAGTTGACAAGTTGAAAACAAGTTGTCAGCAAGTCCTGGTTCCCGTCTGCCAATCCCTTTCAGCCTGCGTTGGCGGTACTTTACGCCCGCCAGACACCGCCTCCTCGGGGAGTTCCTGGCAATCAAACGCCGCTGGTAAACAGGGCCTTTAAAACCCAAACTGCACAGAAACCGCGCGCCGGCCTCTTTGGGTCATTATGCCCAATCACACGAGGAGCCGGAGGGCGAGTATGACAGGTTCTTCCTCTCTTTGGCTTCATCTTCCTCCTTCCTCAGCCCCATTCCACAAGCCAGCGGGTGTCAGTCGTCCTTGTGGCCTCTCCGAGTCTGTGTCCTTCTGTTCTTTGTTTCTCTGTACAGCGTCTTTGTGACAGTTCTCTATAAAAAGCGCTATACAAATAAAATTGGCTTGATTTGATTCCTGACAATTTTGTGACTAAGCCATTCCATTCCTTTGCTACCTTTCCCACGTTTTGGATAGAGCCCTAGAAGAGGCCAGGTATTCTTCACCTCTTCAGTCCTCTTTCTCATCCTTATTCTCCCACCTCCTTTTCCTCAGAGCTTCTACCCTGCCAGTGCGGGTGCCACCCTTAAGCGACTAACACGTCACTTATTCTGAACGGTTAAAGTGGGGCGCAAGGAAAAAGGCTGGAACTCCGGTGGAGAAAGGGTTAAAGTTGTGGAAAGGGCGGGGGGGGGGGGGGGGGGGGGACTGTGGGTGCGGTCAGGAGCATGTCCGGCCCCAAACCTTTGTCCCAATTAGGTCACTACGGAAACGGGGGCATTGCCCTGGAATAGACGTACTGTAATGACCACTTTGCCAAAAACAAATTAAGTGGCAAGGTTGACGCTTCTGTTCCTTCCTATCTACATTACACTGGCCACTTGAGGAAGACCATCGGCCTTCCTCAAGTGGCCAACCTTCACGTCTCAAATCATTTCCTCAACGAACTGCGGAGCCACAGCCCGGCTTGCGCTGTCTCTCCAGCGGCCGCATACTTACCGCCAAACCGAGGGGACGTGTCGCTTGGCAGCGAGCCCTCTCCCAACGATCGCAGCCTCGCCCGAGTGGCACTTTTCATGTAATAACACTTTTCATTGCTGGCAAGCAATTAATTATGTCAGGTTTTTATATCGCGCAATCAAAGAACCCTCTACCACACGCATAAATCAAATGGGGGCCAAACAAACCAGGAACGAATAAAGCGTTTGCACAGACTGGGGGGGAAAAACACAACACAAAAAACAAATGGCTGAATTTAACTGGCCCATAAAATATTGTGCAAGGCATCGCCATTTCAGAGCGCCTACAGTCTACTGTCCTGCACTTTCAAATAAGCATCTTTTACACATTTCCCATTTCAACATATCTAAGGCAAGGGTTTCACAGAAACACCAAACCCCATTTCACCTCTTGAAAAAAAACACCAGGACGAATAGCTAGTCTGAGAATGGTGCACCTTTACAATGGTAAAAGAAAATTAATAAAAATACAATATATCTTGTTTTATGGTTACAAAAAAAAAAAAAAAATGATAAAAATGAGGAAAGAAGAGTGTAAAAAATGAAGGCATGATTGGCTGAGTAGTGGAAAGGTAACAGGCTACATTACAGGAGAGATGACAAAAGACATTTGGATCAATGCCTATTTGTGATCAATTTCCACATTTTTCTGGATCCTACTCTCGACTGTCTCAGGGGATCCGTCGGGAGGGCTGTTGAAATAAAGCAATCGATCTTCTGTCACAGAACAACTGCTGCCGATGAGGTCACATCTGAAAATTGCTTGTTAAATAGTAAATTCCGGGTTCAATCTGAAACTAAATAGCGCCTATTAATACCAGCCGTCCAGTGCTCCAGCACGGCGCTAATGAGGAAGCTGAGCCTTCGGGATGTGTGTGAGAGACAAAGTCTATTAACACCCCTCTCACTTTGTTTTTAACCCATAAATAACAAATTAGCCCTAATTTCACATCTCAATCACAAATAACCTTTACAAGAATGGGCTGGGGGGCGGGTGGGTGAGGGGGGGGAAGGCAATTCATACGTCTTTTAATGAAACTTCAGGTAACGGCTATAAATCAGCCGGTCCGCTCTACCGCCAATCTGTTTTTGCCAGGAAATAAACATTTTAAAAAAAGAACACAACATTCCGAGCTCACGCCCCCATCGCTCCTCTGCTACACCACCACACAACACCACCTTGTTTCCCCTCCACCTCTGGCACAAAAAGCTCTTTCAATCCCTCAGCCCTATTAGCGAACAATCGATGGCGGCTCGTTTTACAGAGGGGAGAGATGGCGAGATGCATCGCGGCGTGGCCCCCGGCTAAAAAGGCCCCCAAATAACAAAGAAGTGCTTCCTCCCACGTATCGTGTTCCAGCCCCGAGCGAGAGCTCAGCGTAGAGCCGGCCCCCATTTGCCAATCCCTTCCCCGACCCATAGAAACCCACCTACCATTCAATCTCATGGTTAAACCAACCCCAGACATTACTGAAGGGAGACTGGCTATCTAAGCGGAGGGGAATGGGGGCGGGGGGGTGGGGAACAAGTTTGGGCCATGGCACCGTGCGGCTTAAAGGAGAGGGGTTTTTTTTTTTTTTTTTTTTCCTTCTTCTTCTGGGAAAGTTGAGTCGTGTCTCCAGCTTAAGCCTGAACTCTAGACCCATTCAATGCAGACGGACGTCTCGACGAGGCCGATAGGAGGCACGGTCTGTCGCAGGAGGAAAGCGTGTGCGCCACAGCTGACATCATCCCCCAGCGTTGGCACAAGCGTGCTATTCGCTGCCCCTCGCAAGGGGACCTGGGTCTGCAGCTCAGCAAGCCAATAAAAAATCGACCTATATGCCCCACATGGACACAAGCTTGTGTTCCAAGGTACGGAACAAGCAGGCCAAACTCAGCAAACGGTTTAAAAGCCACACTGTTGCTTTGCCTCGTGCCTTTAGGGAAGGCCAGGCCCAAGGGAAGGTTCGGCTGTCCACACCACGCGAGGGGAACGAGCTGAAAGCCAGCGTTAAGGGCCAGCATTTTTGGTTTTGTTTGTGTTGCTCAACTTTCCCCGAATTACTCATCCTCCTTGCAGTGTACTCTAAGTCCAACGTGCAGCAATTCGGTTTGTTGTTAAGATGCACAGCGGAAAACTCTAGCTGTGGCTAAACAGAGTGGCTCACTGCTTAAAAAAAATAAACCTATACACGAAAAAAATATGTATAATAATCACCTGGACGATAAGGCTGATTTTCAGCTTCGTGGGCGCACTGGCGTGGAGGACAGACCCCTACGCTCGCAATACGAAGAAAAACCGCTCTCCATTTTTGTAACTTCCTGTTCACCCCTCTCAAGACTAATGAAGCTTTCTTTTTGTCTTATTAAACGGTGCCGGATCGATTACTCTTAGCCCGGTTCAATGTTATGATTGGAGTTTCACCAGGAAGATGGCCGCCGCTGGCCACGGGGACTTAGAGACAGGGAGCGAGTGAGGAAAGGGAGAGGCCTGAGGTTGAGCCTCGATGGTCTTGCTTCCATGGCGATTGGAACTAGCCTGGGGAGGGGGGGGTGCAGTCAAACTCCCATCCACAAGAGGCAGTGTTCACTCAGTTTCACAGGACCAAACTAGTCAAGGGCACCTCTTCCGACCTTTCCTGAACAGGGGATTGTGGGAGTGTGCTGTCCCCTTATAAGGGCATATTACCCATACATCCCTTAAGAACCCTCTTCCCTCCTCCCCTTGCTTACTCGCTCGCTCACATACACTCGCTCTCTCTCTCTCTCCCCGTCTCTTGCTTTATTGCTGATCTAATGAGACAAACCCGGAGCGGAGTTATGAATTCCGAATGAAGCTGGCTGAAGGTCCCCTTCCAGACGGGGTCACCACCGCGATAGCCCCTTCTTGCATCCAGCGCTCATCCCACCTCGACCCCAAAATCCACCACCATGTGATTAAAGCCAAAACAGAGCCCAGGGTCAGAATTTGAGATGGGGTGAATTATTGGGTTCTGTTGGGAACCAAATGAATAACTTCCACTGCTAATTCCCACCAGGAACAATAGACAGAGATTCAGGCTGATAAATGCACAATCAAGCCATGCAAACCACCAACTGAGGAGTTTCCATTATATACAGTATGCTACATAATGTAATGCAGAAACGCATTTCAGTCAATCAAATTCAGATTTTTTTTTTTTTTATCCCTTCTTCCTACAATTAGGAAATGGACGTGACTAGCGCAATAAGTCCTTCAGCCATCAGTTAAGCAGTGCATTCAATTCTTATAATGATAACTAACAATAATGAAACATTAGAATATTGACAGGTACCTTCCTCCACATATAACTCAACTCCCTAGCTTTTGCCCTAATCCGCCTACTCTGACGTATGCAGAATTTTACAAACCATACTTGGAAAACTACGTTTTTTTTTTTAAAAAGAAAAAAAAGAAAAAGAAAAAAAGGCTTGGACGTTTCTGGAGTTCAATCTGCGCAAGTGCTGATGACAGATTCTCACCCAATCTGGCCGACTACAGACGGACTGTGCAGAACAGCGCAGAGAAACGAAAAAGGACCAGGAGTCTGCCGATCGGACGTCTGTCTGGGACCAGGGGTACCCCGATTCTGAGGGACAGGGGGGAAAAAAAAACACCTTTGTTCTTGACAGGACCAGGTGCAGCGGCAAGGGGAGTTTGTTCTTGTTATGCTCCTGTGTCCAAACTAGCCTTCCACACTTCTTTGGGGGACGGGTGGGGGACAAACATTTGGTGAAGGGGGAAGGAAAAAACCCCCTGCTGATTCTCCCACCATCTGCACTGATCCGGATTTAGATTTAAATAAAAATAAAACGCCCCTCCACTCATTTGTCCGACTGAAAGGGCACTTGGGTAACTCTCAGCGTTTATAAAAAAAAATAAAATAAAAAAAATAAAACATACCCTGGGGCTACGGATTTCAGGTTGGCACACCAAAAATGAACACGGGGCTTTTTCCTATAAATTATTCACAAGGTCATCTAGTTATAGCCAATTAAACCAAGCTTTAAATTTAAAGAATTTCAGCCTCACACTCATCTTTCTTGGACAAGAAAGATGATATTCTCTCCCCGTTTTTTTCCCCTTCCTTTGTTTCCTTCTCTTTCTTTCTATCTTTCCCCCCCTTCTTAAGGCGCTAAATCCCACAATCTGCAGAAAGAATCCGGCTATAGCCAGAGGGTATAACACACCCTTGGTCTGCAAAGGCTGCCAGAACTGGAGCATTCCAAGTAATGGGACATCTTTTCTTCAGCCAGGATTTATTCCCAACAGTCCGTCCACCCAAAAAAACTACAGCCAACGCCACGCATTGTCCAGGCTGCCTTGTAGATCGCTGAAGTAATTTTTCGGGAGGAGATATCCCCTCTTTTCTTTCACGTCCATGTTAAAGAAAATTTAAAAACAAACATCTGCACAGAACAACCAAGTCCAAAACTAGGCTCATGTTTCCTTCCATGTTTGATACGGCTCTCACTGACCACCCTTTAAATAAGCAGCTTTGTCATTTTTTTTTTGTTTTCTTGTCACTTTCTTTTCACCGCCATTTTCCCGGTGCATGTTTTGTGGAATGTCTCTTGCTAACAAAGCCCATGTTGGTTTTTTTAGTCAGATACATAACTATAAGAGGAGTGTGAAACCTTTTGTCGTCCTTAATATAGCCTACTTGACAATGCAGGCGGTAATTTTGCTCAAGGTTTTTTTTTTTTAATGCCACATTTCCAATCATAATTTAGTTTTTTGATAAGCTCCATGTGAAGTGTAAAACAAGAAAGGAATCAATCCCTGTGTGGATCAGTCTTATATATGGCTGCTAGCGGTCTGATCAGGGAAGGACCCCAAAGCACAAGATAGGCTACAACTATGCACTCTGTCGTCAGGTAGGTCCACAAGTTAAAACAAGGTTAGGTTTTATGAAATGTTATTTGTATAAAAACTAAAAAATTATCTGGAACCCCCAGTTCTCCTGAAACCCTCCTAAAGTTTAACCCAAAGTAGCCTAACGCCCTTCGGTGACCAGGTTTGAATGAAAATCGTAGTTTGAAAGCCGTAACAGTTTTTGGTGATGTTTGCATAGGAAACAATTGGAAGTCTCTTAAATATTTTTGGTTGGCTACACCACTGCCTAAGAAGAAATTCAAACAGTCGAGATTTACAGACCTATAACGGCTCAAACAGTCGAGTTAGAGACCTATAACGGCAGAGGAGATGCACATGATCCTAGTCTCTAGTCTTTCCTGCTTTTTAGGCATGTCTTTTGCAGCGCATTGCCCATCACCACAGACGATCACATCCTAACCCTGCACATCTGAAGAAAACAAGAAAAAAAGCTTTTTTCTCTGTCTTTATATTTAATATTAGGCTAATCGTGCCGATCAATAGTCAGGACACTTGAAAACCTTCCCGACTATGAGATGAGTCTTAACGGCAGCACAACAACTTGGCTTAAATGTGGGTAGAATTTAAATGAACCACTGACTAGGCATGCGTTTCATATTCTGAGAGAAAACGACGTGATTGAATCAACGACACGAGTGACACACTAAATGACTAAACTAGCTACGTTTTCATACTCAACTGGAGTTTATTTTCTGAGAAAATGAATGTGATTAACTTCCGAGGCATCTGGTCAGTCGTAAGAAATATGTTCCATCTACACTAAGAAGACAAGCTACTTGCAGCAAAGCGTCTCAAAGGGCAGTGGCGAGACCGACACCCACCCGGCAACCAGCACCGCTGTAGCTGCGGTTTGACAGCTCACCCCTTCCAACCGCTTGATTTACGACAGGACCTTCCCGTAATCACTCGCCTGCCCCGGTCCGTACCCCTTGTCTGTCGGGGGAGTCTTATCCGGCACCGGCATGCACCTAATGAGGTTCCGCGGTGTATCTTCACCATTCCAGCTGATATACGCCTCGATTAGATGCAACTGATACACCTTTAACCAGATGCCTTCAGCCTGGAGCTTAGTTTAGTTTATCATCATTAATTAGCTTATATTCTACAGTAGCCTACGCGTGGAGATGAGGCATGGGCTATATACACAAAAGCATGTAAA
Source organism: Synaphobranchus kaupii (assembly GCA_029718625.1). Lineage (NCBI taxonomy): Eukaryota > Metazoa > Chordata > Actinopteri > Anguilliformes > Synaphobranchidae > Synaphobranchus > Synaphobranchus kaupii. The sequence continues at coordinate 3,371,926 of CM056393.1, forward strand.
ATATCCAATAAATCGGAAAATCTGGATAATGCTCAGATTGTTAAATTACCGCAAATGCAAACTGACTAGCTTGACAATGCCATGGCATATCCTTCACTAAATGTATACAGTTTTACACGTTTCTGTTTTAATCAACAAAACAGAAATGTTTCAAAACAGACTGTTCACATGCTGAAATTGTGCAAACTAAACAGCATAACCATAAGAAACTTAAGCAGTTGCCAAAACAGCACGCACTCCCTCCCCCTTAGCAAAATTAACTGTGTGTCACGTGAGCGTTAGGCAAAAATTTAATTGTTAGCTAGTGAAAGGGTTAACGTACGGTGGAAGATTACTTGTTTGAAACCATTACCATTTATTTACGTTGTCTGTTACGGTTTATAGCACGCAAACTTTTGCTACTGTCCACTAAATCTATTGTGGCTCGTCGTAATACAAAACAAGGAATGCTTGCAATCTGCGTTTCTTTTTTTCTCAATTACCTTAAACGTGCTTTTCATCTGCTTGCTGAATACTGACTTGCTTGCGGCTGTTGTCGCTTCCAGAACCAAGCGTGCATTAAACAATTAGCCTAAAACGTTACCATAACCAAACCAAACCTTCTAGCGCCGCAATACTTTACTTGTGTGCCGCAAGACTCCATTGAACCCAGTCTCAGTTCTCTTGCCCGATTACAAGAATAATCACTAAAAGGAACCCAGACGGCGAACAGCCGAAAGCTGATGAGGAACTCGACTCAAATTCCAGGCTTGGTTTTCGCTCCATTAGCATGCGAGGCCGAACCGTGCATTCTCAGCAAGCTCTCAGTCGGAAAGAGAAAGGGCTACAATGCTAGCTATTTGTACGTAGCGCTAGCTTTGAGTCACGCATAGCCTACACGTCGTGCTTCTACGAACAAAAAAAAACACAGGCACTCGCAGGAAAAACCAGAATCGCTCACTCACCCCCTTTGTCTGCCTGTTTGATCAGCCACTGAGAAAGATTCTTCCTCGTCTCGGTGTGAACTAAGCTAGCCTTTGACAAAGGAACAGTGACTGGGGCACTTGGGCGCCTTGCCTCGCTTTCTTACAACGGGGCTGGCTGTGGCAGGTTTGCGTTGCGGAGTCGGACTCTGGTGTGCGAGAGAAATGTGAGACGCTTCGCTCTTATTTCTGCCGCACATCGCAAAGAGCGAAAACATAACAATCGCAAGAGGGCGACAGTGCCGTCAGGAGTTTAACCATTCGTGCACACCACACAGAAGTTTTACACTATTCCCTAACCATACTCTTATTTTAGTCCTATCCCCCACCCTTCTCGTTTATTTCGTGCTCTAAAAAAATTTCCAAAATGTTTGTTTCAGTGCAGAAACGGAGCATCTGCTATTTTACTGCAATTGGACAGCCTGTGGGGGCATACTGTGGTAATTTTTTTGAAGCATTTTAATGTGGCAAAGAAACAACGCAATACTCATTAGAGCAATCCTACTGGATTTTAGGAGATTGCGTCAGCGATAAGGGTCATTTGATAACGTTCAAATTGGATGCGAAAGGTTTAAGTCATGCTTGAATAATCCTTGCCGGCATCACACGTATAAATATCTTCTTTCCCTAAACAAGTAGCCTAGGATGGAGAGTGAATAGGCTATCTTTTGAAAAAAAAATTGACTATGGGAAAGGCTTGCATTTAATCCCATGCGCTCATCACTTATTTAAAGATTAGAGTGGTATAGCGTGCGAGTGCATCAGAGTGAATGAAAAGAGAAACACTAGAACCGTTTTTCTCTCTCACTGAAACCGAACCCCGCAATTCCAGTCACTTCCTGTTTTAAATCCACCGTAACACGCGGCGAACGATTCTGAAATCTATCTGACACTAATGGGCCCGCTACCCGGACACCACTGCCCAAATGGCAGTTTCTTCGTTCCTTTTCCCCCCTTTCCAAAATAATTTGCGATCTCTGTCAGGATTAAATTTGCATGTCCACTGCCTGCCCCCGCGAGTCTTTAATGCGCGAGCCCCACAGCCTCGACTCTGCACTTTACATCTTGCTCCCAATTCACAGTTCCGTCTCCAATTAATCTATCCGCTTTTATCAGTTCTTAAGAGTGAGTTCAACTGTGACAAGCCCCCACCCACACAGACACACAACGCACGCACAAACGCACACTTTTTGAATGAACGGTGTTTGTTGGTAAATGCACGTGAATTAATTTGCATGACATCGACGGCCGTATCCACGTTAGTCCGGCTAGGAGCCTACTCTTATACGCTTCTCTTCACGCACGCATTCTTATTGGTTCTTCTGTGTCACAGGTAGTAGCTGCACCAATCAGAGGAGAAAACATATTGCGTACACAGGCCTCCGAGAGGTAGAGGTCCAGTTGATTTTACCTGACAGGGACTGCTGCGTCACAAGTTTGTCACTATCGTTTATTTTTACTAGTTTATGTTTATAACAAACTACAGTTGTATTAAAGTAAATGTAACTCTGCCAAATCTGAAACAATAAAATAAAGTAGGCCTATGGAAACAAAAATTTTCAGACTACAGAGAGGGGCCACCACAATATCTGCAAAATGGGGGTTTTGAGCAATATATGCTCTCTGATTGGTAAGGACACCCTAATTGATTATTCTAGGCCAATCGCAAAGTGATTGGTGCAAAACATCCAATCACGGTGAAGCTTCAGGTATGAAAGGAAGAAGCAGTGGAATTTCTTTATCCACAGAAGTTAGTAGCTAGACCTTCAATAGAGTGTTTGAATGAACATTAATACATCAAATGCACTGATTAAAACAGACTTACAATTCATCCAAAGTTTTTTTCTTTGGTTATATGCTTATTTTTTTGGTATCTTTATTGCAGTTGGGCATATGCAAACACTCACTTTACTGATCCACAGAAGTCTCCACAGCTCCATGCTGGTCCCATGATGGCCTATGCTGAAAAGATAACTGGTGGGATTTTAACGTTTCATAAAATCATCAGAATATACCTGAGCACCTAAGATTGAGACGGTTGGAATTGTCTGAGAGACCCTCCCTGCCCAATTATGCAATTAGCCCTCTGATCAAACCACGCTTTCTGAAGAGCACCATGGAAAGCGTTGAAGTGCCGGCCTTTCCCTGGTGTTACACCTTAACGGCAGGATTACCTTTGCTCTTTTTAAAAAAGGGGATGAATGGATGGATGAATCCGCCGTTCGTTTTTATTCCCTTTCTCCTTCGGGCCCGCCTTCAAAAAAAAGAATGCTACGTGTGCCATATTAAATATTAATGACTCTTCTCTCTGCTTGCAAACAGCTTTAGTATACCGCCTCTTTCCATCCTACATTACAAATCAATTAATGGAACTCACAGAGGTATTTAGGAACGCAGGCGGGATATTAAGGGGCGGAGTAAAATGCGTTCAGCGAGCGTTTAAAAATCCGAAGCCCTTTTCCGCAGTCGAACAACACCGCATACATAACATTCTGCTCCCCGCATCCTTGAATTATGTTTTTCAATGCTAGTGGATAGGATGAGTCATTCATATTGGCAGGGTATTTTTATGAAAAGCTTTTACCAGAGGAGGTGGACAAGGCCGGGGTGGGGAGGGAGAGGGGGGGGGGGCTTTTAGTGTTCCATTCTTTTAATGAAAGATGGTCAATCACTATTGGTTTACGGTGGAATGACTTTAAACCTATCCCCCCCCCCCCCGAAGCCCCGCTGACAGACTGGCCAGCAACGGATCCCCCGGGTGACAAAAACAAAACTCAAAACAGTTTCCAGACCCATCTTGAAAAATGCACGACTGAAACATCGGCGCTTTGCAGTGCAAGATCCTCAAATTGAAGGCCTGAAGATATGAATGATATGAACAAACGGGAGGCGTTAAAGAGGCAGTTTGATTTCTCGATTATTTCAGCGGGGGTTGCGCCTCACCCAGCGTTGCGTTTCTGACTGAGTGTCTCTTAATGCCGCTGATTGGACTAAGGGAAAAGCACGAACACTCGGGCCTGGACAATGGTAGCCTTGAAACCCAGAGACTCTATTCCAGAGCAAAAGAACATGGCAGCTGTGATGTCATCTGGGTCACATGATGCCAGGTCACATGGATGTGGTCATGAGGCTGAGGCGGGATGTCCTGGCTGACACAGTGTGGTATAAAGGACATTCTTCACTGGATTGTTGCAGGTTGGGTTCTGTGTGTGTGGGTGTGTTGTGTTTGTGCGTGTGGGCAGGCTGTTCTCATTCCCAAGGCGTCATAAAGTGACGCTTGGGCAGCAGCCTACGGCGTCATCCTTTAGACGCAGAAGGAGGCCTTTTGCGTCAGCATGTTGACGCACTCGGTCGCATATTTACGAATCCTACTATGGCGAAGACTTTGCTCATGATAACTGACCGTGAGCATGCCCGCTCAGTCTTCGCCGTGTGCGTGTTGAGTTTGTGATTCCCGTACCCCACCCCCAACCCCTAAACATAACCTCACAGGAGTTCACGTAACTCGGGCTCATGCCCAAATTGTTAAGATAGTGGACGAGCCCGACCACAGGAGTTCACGTAACTCTCTACCAGATGAAGAAAAAAAAAGTCTAAAAAAGCATAATATTGAAGTGCCACAACCAAAGAAATGTTATGTGGCCACAACCGTCAATATACGATGCAAAAGGCTACGTCAATATACGACGCAAAAGGCTACCTTTGACGTCAGAGGAGCGAGATTTGTGTGTGTGTGTGTGTGTGTGTGTGTGTGTGTGTGTGTGTGTGTGTGTGTGTGCGCGTGCATGTATGTGTGTGAGCTTGGTCTAAAGCAGAGATTCAGCACAGCAGGGGCATCAGGCTCTGTCACTGGCTCTTATCGCTGTGGCAACAGGACAGGAAGAGTGGCCTGTGTGGTGTAGGGGCCCGAGCTTTGATCATCACACATGCCTCTGATGTAGCATACATAGTCGGGGAGGGGGGGCGCAGTGCATGTACTGAACTGGATTTGTGACCAATTGGTTGTGGGTTCTAACCATAGACTGTATAAAAATATGGACAAATATATTTTACGGCCTCGTAAAACCCGAATTGAGTCTCCGGATGCATTTTTCGCTGCCAGTTTGAACAAACTGCATCTGCTCCGTGGAGCCGAAGAGGACTCAACCTGTCCCTCTGATTGGTCCTGAACAAATGTTAATACCCTGTCCAAACGACACTATATTTTAAAAAATCAGCACATGCAGACGCATTACATGAAGGAAAGGCACCTATTGCAATTACATTTTTTTGTGGGAAAAATTGACTTACATGGTGAAAGACCTATACTGGAGCCAATCGCAGTGGCGCTAGTGAGCAACGGCACAATTGCCGCTCCCAGCCCAACCAGGAAGTGAGCTGACCATCAAGCTATTAAAGAATGTAACAATGTCTCAGGCACCGTGTTGTTGCCTTGCTATTCAATCACGGGGTAGAATGGGTGCAAGGTTAAAAACACTTGCTCTTAATGAGATTGTAGAGGAGAGCGGTTATTAGAGTTGATGCTCGGTAGGATCATCGCAACGTTGCTCATGATCATGCAACCTCACAACAGGCAGAACCGTCCGAAGAGACCGGGTGCAGAGGACATTGTGCACGAGGCCCGGGAGAGAGGCGGGGATTTAGTCGATGTGATCCTCTGTATTTGCAGTTCTGAGGCACTTAAAACGGCTCATCCAACCGTTCATTCCTGGAGTGCATTCAAAAGGGGGAAACCCCCACACTGACTCAATGTGAAAAATGTATAATAACACCCAATCATAAGGAAAATGGAAATAAAGCATGCATATCCTGTTTGATTCATGGGCATTCAGTGTGCTGGCAATGACAACGTGTCAAATTTGACAAAAACGTCCAGATGAGATTCATGCATTCATTCATGATGTTTTTTCATGTCTTTTTCTGGCACATCCCCAGCCTCCAGTTCCTCTTATTGATGTGAGAGAGAGTTACAGCACAGAGAGAGAGAGTTACGGCACAGAGAGAGGGAGTTACCGCACAGTGAGAGAGAGTGACAGCACAGAGAGAGAGAGTTACGGCACAGTGAGAGAGAGTTACAGCACAGAGAGAGAGAGTTACAGCACAGAGAGAGTTACAGCACAGTGAGAGAGAGTTACAGCACAGTGAGAGAGAGAGTTACGGCACAGTGAGAGAGTTACAGCACGGTGAGAGGGAGTTACAGCACAGTGAGAGAGAGTTACAGCACAATGAGAGAGTTACAGCACAGAGAGAGAGAGTTACAGCACAGAGAGAGTTACAGCACAGTGAGAGAGAGTTACGGCACAGTGAGAGAGTTACAGCACGGTGAGAGGGAGTTACAGCACAGAGAGAGTTACAGCACAGAGAAAGAGAGTTACGGCACAGAGAGAGAGAGTTACAGCACAGAGAGAGAGAGTTACGGCACAGTGAGAGAGAGTTACAGCACAGAGAGAGAGAGTTACGGCACAGTGAGAGAGAGTTACAGCACAGAGAGAGAGAGAGTTACGGCACAGTGTGAGAGAGTTACAGCACAGAGAGAGAGAGTTACGGCACAGTGAGAGAGAGTTACAGCACAGAGAGAGAGAGAGTTACAGCACAGTGAGAGAGAGTTACAGCACAGACAGAGAGAGTTACAGCACAGTGAGAGTTACAGCACAGTGAGAGAGAGTTACAGCACAGTGAGAGAGAGTTACGGCACAGTGAGAGAGTTACAGCACAGTGAGAGAGAGTTACGGCACAGTGAGAGAGAGTTACGGCACAGTGAGAGAGTTACAACACGGTGAGAGAGAGAGTTACAGCACAATGAGAGAGAGAGTTACAGCACAGAGAGAGAGAGTTACAGCACAGTGAGAGAGAGTTACGGCACAGTGAGAGAGTTACAGCACGGTGAGAGGGAGTTACAGCACAGTGAGAGAGAGTTACAGCACAATGAGAGAGTTACAGCACAGAGAGAGAGAGTTACAGCACAGAGAGAGTTACAGCACAGTGAGAGAGAGTTACGGCACAGTGAGAGAGTTACAGCATGGTGAGAGGGAGTTACAGCACAGAGAGAGAGAGTTACAGCACAGAGAGAGAGAGTTACGGCACAGTGAGAGAGAGTTACGGCACAGTGAGAGAGTTACAACACGGTGAGAGAGAGAGTTACAGCACAATGAGAGAGAGAGTTACAGCACAGAGAGAGAGAGTTACAGCACAGTGAGAGAGAGTTACGGCACAGTGAGAGAGTTACAGCACGGTGAGAGGGAGTTACAGCACAGTGAGAGAGTTACAGCACGGTGAGAGTGAGTTACAGCACAGAGAGAGAGAGTTACAGCACAGAGAGAGAGCGTTACGGCACAGAGAGAGAGAGTTACAGCACAGAGAGGGTTACAGCACAGTGAGAGAGAGTTACAGCACAGAGAGAGAGAGTTACGGCACAGTGAGAGAGAGTTACAGCACAGAGAGAGAGAGTTACGGCACAGTGAGAGAGAGTTACGGCACAGAGAGAGAGAGTTACAGCACAGAGAGAGAGAGTTACGGCACAGTGAGAGAGAGTTACAGCACAGAGAGAGAGAGAGTTACAGCACAGTGAGAGAGAGTTACAGCACAGACAGAGAGAGTTACGGCACAGTGAGAGAGAGTTACAGCACAGAGAGAGAGAGTTACGGCACAGTGAGAGAGAGTTACAGCACATAGAGAGAGAGTTACAGCACAGAGAGAGAGAGTTACGGCACAGTGAGAGAGAGTTACGGCACAGTGAGAGAGTTACAGCACAGTGAGAGAGAGTTACGGCACAGTGAGAGAGAGTTGCGGCACAGTGAGAGAGTTACAACACGGTGAGAGAGAGAGTTACAGCACAGTGAGAGAGAGTTACGGCACAGTGAGAGAGTTACAACACAGTGAGAGAGAGTTACGGCACAGAGAGAGAGAGTTACAGCACAGAGAGAGAGAGTTACGGCACAGTGAGAGAGTTACAACACGGTGAGAGAGAGTTACAGCACAGAGAGAGAGAGTTACAGCACACAGAGAGAGAGTTACAGCACAGTGAGAGAGTTACAGCACAGTGAGAGAGAGTTACAGCACAGTGAGAGAGAGTTACGGCACAGTGAGAGAGTTACAACACGGTGAGAGAGAGTTACAGCACAGAGAGAGAGAGTTACAGCACAGAGAGGGCCCTATCTTGGCGATCTTGGCGCTTGGTCTAAGCGCATGGCGTAAAGTCCATTTAGGGCGTGTCCAAGTCCACTTTTGCTATTTTAACAGCGTGTTTTTTGGGCGCTAAGCACGGCGCAAGGTGCAACTGGGCTGAACCTAGTCGCTTCATTAATTATAGGTGTGTCTTGGGCGTGACATGCAATAAACCAATCAAAATGTCATATCCCATTCCCTTTAAAAGCCTGCTTTTCCACCTTGGCGGATTGCTTGATGGCGAAACAGACATGCTTGTGCGTGTTTAGTGTGATCAAGGAATAGGCTAAATGGAGTATGATCAATATTATTCAGACTAACCATTAGCCTATGAGTTCCCGGTAATTCCAGACAGGGCTGTTATTTTACAAAATATATGCGGTTAAATTTCGTTAAAAGGACCTGCAACAGCTGAGAATAAGCTATCAATGGCTTCGGTCTCACCTTAGAAAACGCCAAATTAGCCTGCTTGTTCAGCAAATTTCGTTTGATTATGCAATGAAAGTGTCAAACATCAATTCCAAGAGGCTGTTCTCACGGAGTTCTCGAAGTTCAAGCTTCATCCAAAGTTCATTAGGCTACCTGCATAGTAGGCCAATATTGATTAATAACATACATACCGTTATTTTGCCTTAATGATGACACTAAATAGCCTACAATAAAGCTGTCAGGTTCGCAACCCATATGTTCACGCATATTTCCCCAGCACAGTGAGAGAGAGTTACTGTGTGTGTGTGTGTGTGTGTGTTTCTGCACATGCATGTCTAAGTGTATGTGTGTTTGCATAATCATGTTTGTGTGCACATGCATGTGTGTGTCTGTGTGTTTATGTGTCTGTTTGCACATGCATGTGTGTGTCTGTGTGTTTATGTGTTTGTGTGCATATGCGTGTTAGAGAGCGCGACAGCTTGCATGATGCTCCAGAGGCCGCCACAGGTCAGCTGGTTGACTGCCCCCCCCACCCCCCCCCCCCCCAGCTGTTTGTTATTTGTGTGTTTAAAAAGATCAGAGGGCCTGGCCCTCCGTGGGTTCCCCCTGCACCACTGACATGGAGAAGTGTCAAATGGCAGGAGATAAAAGGCCTTGGTTCACTGCATCTGACAGCCACGACACATCGCCACGGGAACACGCCTCCATGGGAACCAGCCTACGTGATGATGTCACCACATCTTTATACTCCGGTTCCCATCAGGCAAAGGTGGGTTCAGCTCACTGTAATGTCTTTGCCTTGAACATTCTGTAAAAAATATTTATTCATAATGCGCTATTACTGAAGCAATTTAAGGCTCTTAGAGATGACATCTGTAGATGTGTACTCCCAAATTAACCTCGCCTGTCACTTGGGGGGGGGGGGGGGGGGATACAGCAAGATGTTAAATAAATCATTTTCATTTTAAAGCAATGCTTTTACTATTTGTATAACCATTTTAAAATGGACAGCAAGAATAAGCGTTTGAAAAAATAGTGTAATTGCAGAGGTAGAAGTATGATAATTATTGCTGCCCTTAATGTGCCCCTCTGGTTGCTTTCATAATTTCTCTGATATATTTTTGTCATTTAATATGATTGCCCAGTTAGAGCATTGCATTTATTTTACATTTAAAAATGCATGCTAGGGAGAGCGGTGCATTTGAACAAACTAAATGCTCAAGGGTACAATGTCCTAATTGGGAATCAAACCTGCAACCTTTCAGTTACAAACCCATTGCCTACCCATTATACTACACTGCCACTTCCCTTAGTTAACATCCTGTCTGTGGCCTTTAAGAGAAGTTCTCTTGGCTACAGCGTTATTGTTGCTTTTTCTCTGTTAAAGGCCAATAAGCTTGAAACTAACAATCATATCACCTGTACATGTTAATTTATAATGGCTGTGAAAATCACAACAGGATTCGTACATAAAGGTTGAACCACAATTACCTGCTTTTATTGAAAATGTGTTATTTCCCTTAATTAAAAAGTAAGGCCATTATCTGTATAATTAATTTGCTTGCATTCTCATGCTGTGACATTCTCTTAAACCTTGTCAAATCAGAAAATGTAGATAACTAACAGACTAAATGAGACAAACGGCGATCTAACGCATGGTCTAAAATGCATTGTGCAAGTGCATTTACGGCGTGTCAAACTCACTTTTGCGAGTTAGACGGCGGATAATTTGAGTGCAATGTAAGGCTCAAATGGGCTGAACTTGGTCTCTTCATTAATTATAGGTGTGTCTTGGGCGTAACATACAGTACAATAAACCAGAGTGTCATCTCCCATTCCCTGCGTTTGCACCTTGGCAGATTGCTAATATAATGGTGAATTTAGTAGGACTGTGAAAAGAGTAATTTACAGCTGGCGAGACAGACCTACACAAAGTTAAAACGCATGCAGAGAATATTTCACGCGAGTGGGAATCACGGTCAGGAGCACAAGGAGTCGTGCCCTGAAGAGGCTGTGGCTCCCTCCTTCCCTGTAACTCAATAGTGTACGGTTCAATTGGCTACCAAATTGGGAGAGAAAGACAGAAATAAATTTATTTCAAAAAATAATAATAACATTGAAACAACTGCGACATGACTTAAGAGCAGCTTGGTGGTTTTAGCACAAATGCTTTCTGCTGCCTCAAAAGAGCAATACGCCAAAAATGTGCCTGACCACACCTCATCTTAAGGCCATCCTGCCCAGATGGGCGCAGGTTCACTTGCTATTTACACAACAAGGGCACTGGACGGTAATGGCAACGGGCCGGCAGTGTAGTATAATGGTTAAGGAACTGGCCTTGTAACCGAAAGGTTGCAGGTTCGATTCCCAGATAGGACACTGCCGTTGTACCCTTGAGCAAGGTACTTAACCTGAATTGCTTCAGTATATATCCAGCTGTATAAATAGATAATATGTAAAACATGATAAAAAAAAGTTGTGTAAGTCGCTCTGGATAAATGCCTATAATGTAATGTATAATGTAACTGCGTCAGTCTGAAACTAGCAAGGACACTCGCATTTGGGTTTACCGCCACTTAGCGCTGAGTATAAGATAGAGCCCAAAGAGTATAAGATAGAGCCCAAAGAGTTCAATAGAATCCATTTATTCATTTCAAAGTGTAGGCGACACTTTCCTATACTCTCTGTTATCTGATGCACTCAAAGCTCACAAACAATATATATCATTATAATATCTGGGGGGGTGGATTGTGATTATGGACTGGGAATTTCTATCTGCGCATGTTCCAGCTGGCTAGGGACCCCTACAGTACCTTCAACGACCCCAAGGGTCTGTGGACCCCCTGTTGCAAACCCAGGTAGTATGAAAACGTCATACTGAAAAGATAACGCCAGAGGTGGAAATCCAGGGGACATAAAGTAAAAGTCCTACCATGTGTTTCTTCCAACCATAGACTCAGTCTATGACGTCACTAAGCTGATGTCACTAATTAGTTCTACCTCCTAGCTCAAGAATTATGTTAATAAGCAAATCCAGGTGATTGGAGCAAAATACTGGGGAGGACTTTTACTTTATGTCCCCTGGATTTCCACCTCTGGATAACACTGAATGGGCTCTATTTTCAAACCAGCGCAAGGGGACGGTATAGTCAAACGCAAACTTGTTGACAGCATCAACGTCTTAAAACTGGCGCTATGGCGTTTCTCAGCAATACCGCTAGGATCAACAAATTCTCAACATAACATCCTTTCGGTTGCGCTGCAGTGGGATGGGTGGCGCTGTCGGGGGCGTGTTCTAAAATACTTTCGGCTCAGTGACAATTTGAACCAACGAAAACCCATTGCGTTATGATCAGCTGGAACCACCTCTTAGCGGAAACGCAATAGACTCTGGCAATTTGGTAACTTATTCGTCATGTAGTTCTATGTAGTGTCTATAGGTGATGCCAACATTACACTTCCATTTAAAGGTTGTATCAGCGATTTTGGGTGGAAACATAAATGATTTTTTTTTTCCTCACGATCCGCTAGCTGCCCGCCCCATAAGCAGGCCGTCAAAAAACCGCGTCTCTGTAGGCAGCCTATGCTCCGAGATCGTACACAAAAACAAATGGTACTACCAACCACTCAAAACCAAAATAAACAGTATTCCAACCAATCACAATGATCTGCACAAACGCTAATACTCTTATCTCGCTGAAATCTTGACGGATTTACAAACGATTTGGTTTCTTACAAACGTTATTAACGTGGTTATAATTCTGGATGCTTGAACACTATTTTTTAAAACATAACATAATTATTCATAAGTATGTTTGTTTGGGATTTCGCTTCAGAAGTGACGTCACGTTTGTGCAGATCATTGTGATTGGTTGGAATACTGTTTATTTTGGTTTTGAGTAGTTGGTAGTACCATTGTTTTTGTGTACGATCTCGGAGCATAGGCTGCCTACAGAGACGCGGTTTTTTGACGGCCTGCTTATGGGGCGGGCAGCTAGCGGATCGTGAGGAAAAATCAGATGAATGTGATCATTTATGTTTCCACCAAAAATCGCTGATACAACCTTTAATGAACAAATAGCCTATAATTATTATTAATTAATTAATTTTAATTTAAACTACTAGAATAAAACAGGACAGCTTACAAGAAACTTGCGATCATGTAGGCCACTAGCCTATAATATATAAATTACACATTGACACAGTTGAATCATAAGCCTACCATTTGAATCATAATTATGCCTACATCACCTAATGTAGGCTAATTAATGCATTCGTCACCTCCTCCCGTGCCTTCCGAACTTCTGGGAGACGAGGTGGTGTGGATTGTGATCCATAAATTACTACAGTCCTAGCCTGTACTTCTGTTGCAAGTATGTCTGATTCCTGTGCGGAAAATCTTGTCGTTGACGGTCCAGTGCGTTTGGGTTGCTCATTATGAAATTGCATGGAGCGATTGCGTTCCAACGCGATTGCGTTTTAAAGCATGAGAACAACAATTTGATTGGCTACCATAGAGACACACCTTTGACGTTTAAACCCAGCCTTTTAGCAATACCGCCATAAGGTGCGCCAAGATTGCCGTCATGAAATTACCAAATTTCTCGCCGACACGCCCTCAGAGCGATACCGCCAAGCGATTACTCTTGCGTTAACCATTGCGTTTGGTTTATTAAAATAGAGCCCATTGTGTCACAAACATCTCCCATCAAACATGCATTTAAAGCGTTTCTCTAAAGTTTCTCGTTAGACAAAACAAAATTCTGGAATCTAATCTTGCCAAATCTAGATTGAATGCCAACTATTCTTTATTTTCCAAAGATGCAACGAAGCGTTGCTAGTCGCTACACCAGAGTGCATCTGAGCGCAAAACAAAATAAGAATCTTCATAAATATCACATCATTTTTCTGGTGGGAGTTGGCAACCCTACACTGATACCCATCCATGTTGCCATTTTTCTCAATCACAAGGCTTTATATGTTCTCATAAGAAAAAAAAGAATATCTGAAGACATATAGTACATCATTGTCTGCCATTTGAAGGTCATGAAGAACAGCACTAGCATTATGAATTATGGAACACAAACTCGAGTCTCTCCTGACTGAGTTCAGCGCAAGAAATATCACGCTGAGAAATGACCACAAAACAACTTCAAACAGGATTCAATCACCTACACGAGGGGTCAGAACACAGCGGACAAGCAATGCCCAGTCGCGCCACCTCTTACTTCAATAAAAAATGGATTTTATTTCATTGGCATTCATGGCCGATGTTTCAGCTCCAGGAGGGGACACAGTGCTCTGCTCCCTGTGGATGAACAATCGGCTCCGGAACCCAACATATCCCTGTTCAAAGCAGACTAAAAACAGGCATAATCAATCGATCACCAAGCAGCACTGGTCACTGGAGAGTTGGGAGGGGGGTGGGGATGTCAGAATTCCACATTGGTAGTGTTGTTGTGAGATATGGGGTCAGGAAGCCCCCTGACGGCACGGGTCGGACCTGAGGCTTTCAGGAAACATTGGGCATTTTTTGAAAGCCTGGCTCTTGCTGTCAGTCTTGAGCTCAATGCCCATTTAGAGTGAGCCAGGGCCGGGTTTTCTGGCCCCTTCTGCGGCTGTGCAAACAGTAACGTCCAGACGCTGGCCGGTCTAATCCCTCTTCAGCGTCTCTGTATAGTGCCCCACGACGCACCTTTAAATAAACTTAGGGGGGCTTACGCCCCCATTAGTGTTTATCCCTAATCTTAAACATCCTCATCCTGCTAATTGGTTTTTCCTGACAGTGGGACAAGGGGAGGGGGGTGGCTAGAGGGTCAGTTTAGGCTGCTAATCGTACGCCATGTAAACCAAAACAGATCCACTTAAAAGGAGAAACTCTAACCGTGCCACCGCCAGCGTCACAACTGGCATAATCCGGGGGCCTCTCTTTGTAAATGCCTCACACCCCTAATCCGACTGCCCTGCTGCCCCCCCCCCCCCCCCCCCCCCCCACCGCCGCCCTCTGTCTTCCCATGATTCCTTGCGTGGTGCCCGGTGAACCTGATGCCTGCAGTCTTTTGAATGGACACTGGAAAAACAGAGTTATCATTGTTTAGCGGCCCATTATGTAGCTAGTCGGTGGATAAACACAAGGCCTTGTTCCCCATGGCCACTAATCCGTCGCCTCAAAGACTTTCACAATGAAATTCACATTTCCGACTGCTACACGGTGAGGCAGCCTGGCGGGGCTTCAGAGCTTTGTCTGAAAGCAAGTTTTATTCCTCTCTCTCTTTCTCTTTCTCTCTCTAATTCATTTTCATTTTCAAAGTGTGTAATGAGCATGACATGACATATTCTGCTAAACCTAAGGAGATGGAAATTATCATACAGAGAGTCTGACTGCTTTCAAACTAAAACCCATATTTAAAAACAAAACGCGACTGTGACAGTAACTAGAGTGATGTATAACTGCTATTACAGCTAGACTGGCACAATGCTTCCTTCACTTCCTTCCTTCACTTCTTTCCATCCTTCTTTTTTAGTGTCTTTTTAAGTGAGACCATGATTGACTAAGACCTTTAGTGTGTGGAAATTTTTTTTAGCACACGCAAAACCAACAACATGACCAATGATTGGTGGTCAATGACTCGGGTTAGTCCTAGCGAAGTAGTCCGGGTTTGGTATTCTCTCTGGTCATGGTATGTGTTTTGCACCAATCATTGGTTGTGTTATTAGTTTTGCGTGTGCTTAAAGGTTTTGCTAAAGGTCTTCATAATTCAGGCCCCGGAAATGAGACCACATCACTCGACTGGTTATCTTGAGAGATTAGTCAAATGACTGTGAGATTAGTCAAATAACTATGCTTCCCTTTAGGTAAGGATTAAACAGAATACTGGTATGACAGTATTGCACAACATTACATGACAAAGTAAGAATAATAAGTTGAACGGTATAGCATGCAGCCAAGGTTTTAGAATTTCTGTCCAATATCTGCAGGACCTAAAACGAAACTGTAAGATATTTGAACCAATAAAGCCACCCACACACACACGCACGCAAACACACACACACACACACACACACACACACACACACACACACACACACACACACACACACACACACACACACACACACACACACACACACACACACACTTCCCCACTGGGTTTGCTGGCTGTTGAATGAAGGAAAAGTGTTTGACCCTACCGTGCAAGTACAATTGACAATACACCTCACACAGAGCATACATCATATTTTCCTCCAGTAATACAAGCTTTTGAAACTTCCAAATCCAGTTAGGAGATCAACTGTGCTTGGACACAGTGTCAAAATGTCAGAGGATGTTATCTGTTATTTATTTTTTAGGCTGCTACAAGATTGATATTTCTGCAGCAGGGGTCTTGAGCTAGGTAGGCTATATTGCATAGTGGTTTAGTCTGTTATTCTGTTTCAGGAACAGTTTATTGGAGGGATTTCACAACTATATGCCCACGACAATACAAAGTTAGGAAAATACCATTGATACGTGTTGTTATACTGCCACTAACTGTGTCATGTGGAAGACCTGCGTCAAATCCATCGACCGTATGAAAATAGGTCAAATCACAATTTTCAATCATTTAACTCTTGAGATGCTGGGGGAAAAATTTAAAAACACAATTCTTGAGAATTTTCAGTGAAACATGTTGCTAACAGAACGTTAATTAATGAATAAATAATCTTGTTCTGATTATTGGTATAAAAAATGAAGATGGCTAACCCTTTAGACGCCCCTAAAATTCCCTGAAAAAATCGATGGCTGCATATTGCAAATATAAGTATGTGACCCAGTACTGTTAAAGAGCAGATTGCGATGACTCACTGTGAGTTTAACAATATTCTACAACATAGTACATTTTAAATATGATTTAGTTAACAGAGAATTAATTCAGTTCAACATTCCCGAAACGGAGAAAGTCTTCCGTGCTGTTTGTGGCGGTTTACTTATCTAAATAGGTGCTCTACCGCCCCCTTGCGGAAGTAGAATGTTACTCGGGATGTGGGTAGAACCCGCATGTTTCCAATCCTGGGTTTAGGGGGCGTACTGTGAACGGTGGGTTATGTTATTTATTTCTTTAATTTAATAGATACCTGAATTCTGATATTCGTTGGCTCCTGTTGCAAATAGTTTGTGAGATACACGTATAATAACTATAGTGATAGCATACTATAGTTTTCGAGTTAACATTAAATGATGCGCAGTAATAAATTCACGGACTTCTTACATCCTCAATTGCGTTCATTTTCCCCATTGAACCCACATCCAGATAAGGATAGGCTGCCCTTATTGATATATCAATTGAAAAAAAATGAGTTTACCGATTGCGACGATAAACTCCGGTCACTCTCTTCTGTAACCAATCAAACGACGGAGAGGTCACGTGCCCTCTGACGCGGCAGACGCTGGCAGGATTGTTGTATTCTTTCCGCGGTGAATGCTGGGAGACTGAAGATGGCGACTTCGTTAGGAGCGAATACGTACAATAGGCAAAATTGGGAAGACGCGGTACGTTTAAACCGAAAATGGTTTAAATTACTAATGGAGTTAGCATATTTTGAGATGAAATAAAGTGTCACAGTATGTCAGAAATGTGGGGATGTTTTTGAAGGATGTTTCCATTGTGGAAAACGTGTCACAAGCCAGTATGCTTAAGTTAGCTAACGAGCTAGCTAACGTTACTGTAGCCAGGTGGCTCGCTAATGCATTTCAGTGTTTAGCTGGCTGGGGCTGGGATGTTTATATAAGTTACCTAGCGCTAAAGGTAATGTTCCTGGTCCGTTAACCCGGCTTGTGGCTTTACGTCTGCTAAATGAATGTAATGGTGTAAGGTTGCACGAAGGCAGTGTTGACGTCTAGACCAAAATATAGCAATAACGTTAGCTGGTCAAGTAATGACAGCTGGGTTGGTGCTTTTCAGACAACACTAGTGTTAAAGAGGGTACAACGTACTTAATTTAACACAAAATAAACCGTTGTTCTACGTGTTGCACCTCTTTTAGTCCCGCGTACCGTTGTTTTGCCAGATCTCCTGTCCACCTGTTATGATGTGCTGCTATTTAAGCCTTTTTATTAGACGGAGCTGAGGTGCTTTAACTTGATCGCTTCAGAGTACAACAGACTTGCACGGGGCAATAAAACATGATATTTGGAGTTATATATGAACGGCTAATCAGCGAGACCTTTCTAAGTAGATTAGTTAGAATCATTTCTGCTTTTAGTTAATCCGTTTTTCAACGTTTGCAACGTTTTAAAAATAGATGCAACCCTAGAATATGAACCCCTCGTGCCTTAGTCAGCGAGCCTCTGCCAGTCTCACCAGTCCCAGCAGAGAGACTTTGTAGGGCAGGAGGCAGAATTGTGTTTCCTGCTGACTGAAGAGGTTCTCTCCTCATTGGGGGGGATTCCCTGTCACCCCCCCCCCCCCCTTCTTCAGGGAGAAGCAGGGTGACCTACATACTGCTGCCTTTAATAGCTTCTCCACTGTGGGTGGGGGTGGGGGTGGGGGTGTGGGTGGAGGTGGGGGTGGGGGTGGAGGTGGGGGGTAGAGGTGGGGGTGGGTAGGATCCCCAGGTGATGCCGAGCACCAGCAGAGTGGTGTAATGGGGAACTGGGCTTGTAACCTAGTTCTACCAGATCCCCAGATAGGACACTGCCGACGCTTAACCTGGATTGCTTCAGTAAAATATCCGGCTGTATAAATGAATGTACTATTTGAAAATGAGAAAGTTGAGTAAGTGGATAAGATCGTCTGCTAAATGCCCATAATGTAATGTAATGTAATGTAATGTTAAAACATGCAGACAGAACCCCACAAGGACAGAAGCACGAGGGTGTGGGAAAGATACAGGGCTCTGGCTATCTCTTCAGCACATACACACTGACACGCACGGCGGTGTACGGAGACGGCCCTCTGAAATGCACACGCGTGCGTCTACACGTGAAATCCGCCAGCGTGAGGTTACACGGACATTTTCCCTGGACGCGGTTGCAGATCCAAGGTGCTGTCTTGAGCGTGCCGGCCCGCTGGCAGATGACGTGAACGATATCGAATAACCCGGACGTGGGCGAATTCGAACCTGGCGTTCCCGACGCCCTAAGCACGTGGGATACACTGAGGACCATGGGGCTCAGAAGTACCAAAAGTCCCGACTCGGGGATTTGAGCACGTGCTTGTTTCTCCATTTGGACTCTGTTGTCTCATTGTTTGCACATTGTTGTCACTAAAGTATTGAATCCTTGTTCTCTTACAGGATTTTCCCATCCTGTGTCAAACATGCCTCGGGGAGAATCCTTACATTCGGATGGTATGTACTGTAGAGGGGCGCTGTCTCGAGCATACCTGTGTGCATTTGAATTTTCTAGAATTTTACCTTAATTGATGACAATATGTTGCTTTAATTTTCTTTACTTGCATATTATTATTATATATATATATATTAATAAGAAGGCGGATTATTTAATTGTTCTCTCACTCTGTCAGTTTTTGCTGTAACATATCCTCTGTTAACTGTTTGTTAAAGTTTGCTTTTGTTTTTTTAGACAAAAGAGAAATACGGAAAGGAATGTAAGGTAAGAAGATACTGTTCCTGTTTTTAACACACTACGCATCTCTTGCTGCAGTTGGGGGACTGGAACTTGGAAATCTGAGGTTGTGGGTTCGATTCCCAGCTGGGGCACTGCCATTGCACATAACCTGAATTACTTCAATAAGTCCTAACTGGGAATTGAACCTAGAATCATGGAGTGACATGCCCAGTTCCTTAACCCTTATGTCACGCGGCCACCGCTACAGTGAAGCGGGACTGGCTGCACGTGATTTGTCCTTAAATCAACAGAGAACGTTGCGGCGGTCATATGAGCCTAGGGGTACTGGCTGCCATAAATTTGGGGGGGGGGGGAGGAAATAAATAATGAAGGATTTCTCCAGATTAGGGGTTCACTGTTTTCGGCAAACCTCCCTGTGTACCTACCCCGCCCCCTGCAGATCTGTGCCCGCCCCTTCACTGTTTTTGGCAAACCTCCCTGTGTACCTACCCCACCCCCTGCAGATCTGTGCCCGCCCCTTCACTGTTTTTGGCAAACCTCCCTGTGTACCTACCCCGCCCCCTGCAGATCTGTGCCCGCCCCTTCACGGTGTTCCGCTGGTGCCCGGGGGTGAGAATGCGTTTTAAGAAGACGGAGGTGTGTCAGACCTGCAGCAAGATGAAGAACGTGTGCCAGACCTGCCTGCTAGACCTGGAGTACGGTAGGAAATTATCTGAGCGACGAACGTTGAGCGGCCGCCGTAACCAAAGCGACCGACGTTGAGCGGCCGCCGTAACCAAAGCGACGGACGTTGTGCGGCCGCCGTAACCTAAGCGACAGACGTTGAGCGGCTGTGGTTGTGCATCAGAAATGCTGATGGCCGTACATAAGGTCCAATAAGCCCCTCCTCGACCCAGCCGGTGAACCATTGGCGAAATTAATGAAAAGTTTGAAAATAATAGCGAGTGCATTTTTTGTCAGCACACAAGATTTAATGCGTGTTGAATGAGCCTTTGCCCCAAACCTCTCGCTGAAATCACTTAATCTGACCAACTTTCAGATACAAATGTGATGCTTTTCTTGCAGGCAGTAGATAATTAGAATTTTTTTAATCTGTTGCACACAGGATTTTATATTTAATCTTTAATTTTCTCTTCCACAGTGACAAAGGTGAATAGATAAAAACAGTAAAGGAAAAAGTGTCAGATTTTCAAATTTTAAGTATTAATATGTGTACTATTTTCATACCTTTCAACAGCGATCAATGAACTGAAACTCATTTTCAACCACGAGAATATTAATGATGAAAAAAAAATCTTGTTTCTGAATTCCCAGCATTTGCACCGCCATCGTTTCCGCGGTGATATTTAAGTTGGTTCTCCTTGATCGACAGGCTTGCCGATCCAGGTCCGTGACACTGGGCTGTCAATCAAAGACGATATGCCGAAATCTGACGTGAATAAGGAATACTACACCCAGAATATGGAGAGAGAGGTAACGATTCTTTGGGAATACTGAGAGAGAAGTAATGTTTGTTTGGGAATACTGAGTGTGTATTCCCAAACAATGAGGTCATGTTTGTTTGGATTGGAGAGAGTGGTTATGTTTGTTTGGATTGGAGTGAGAGGTTATGTTTGTTTGGATTGGAGAGAGAGGTAATGTTTGTTTGGATTGGAGAGAGAGGTAATGTTTGTTTGGATTGGATGGCCCTTCTACCCGCACAAGCCAGCTAATCTTGACTGCCTTCCGTATCATTAATTTATTATAGAACCTGTTTGTACAGCCAGATTTTCACTGAAGCAGTGGTGCTTGGTATTCGAACCGGCAGCACCTTTACTGCTGTGCCCCGTTGCCAGGTGGGTGTTTTGTATGGGACTTGACTTGGGCAGCCCCTGCGGCGGTGATGGAGGTCTGTTGATTGTTGTGTTGCTCCCTTATGAAAACACCTTGGACAGTTTACATGGTAACAGTCACTAGGGTGACAGCTGCATGGACCCTGAGCCAGGATAGAAATACTCTGAGAGTTCAGACTGGTCCCTCGTCCAAGGAACATTTTGTCTGACTCGTGTGCTCCTCAGTGCCCCCTCTGGAGAGAGACTGTCATTACACTCCAGATGAACATAGCTCCCGTTGAGTCCTCTCAATGTTTTTGGGACAGATCCAGAATTCGGACGGGACGAGGGGGCCCGTGGGGCTTCTGGGTAAGGCGCCGACCTCCGGCGACATGCTGCTGAAACTGGCCCGGACCACGCCCTACTACAAGAGGAACCGCCCCCACATCTGCTCCTTCTGGGTGAAGGGAGAGTGCAAGAGAGGGGAGGAGTGCCCTTACAGGTGAGCCCGATATTAGTGATATTGGTTGGCGTTTAAGTATTTTAGTGAATATTTTTCCCTTTCTGTACTGGAATCTGTCACGCCTGCACAGACAGACAGACAGACGGCTTCAGTAGTCAGTTGGATCAGGCGAGTGTGAGCACCACGCTGGTGTGCCCCACTAGGCGAGTGTGAGCACCACGCTGGTGTGCCCCACTAGGCCTCTTGCACTTTCCCTGCGAGGTGTAGTACTCCTGATATGTGCCTAGATGGTGCTGTTGTTCAAGAAATCTACCCAGTACGTTACTGCCTTTCTTTGGTGCTAGATGTACAGATTTCCTCTCACATTACAGGCATTTTAGCAGATGCTCTTATCCAGATTTATATATATATATATTTTTTTTTACATAGTATGCATTTATACAGCTGGATATATACTGAAGCGCAAGTACCGTGCTCAAGGGTACGACAGCAATGCCCCCACCTGGGAATCAAACTTGCAACCTTTCAGTTACTAGCCCAGTTCCCTATACATTACACTACACTGCCCTGTCGGTTGGCGTTAGGAGCACGTTGCACTCTGGGTAAGTGTTTAACAGTGTGTATTTCTACAAGTGAATGGAACATGGACCAGCTGGGTACATCTCCTTTGTCTGTGCACAGGGGCCGTAACCGTGACAACCATTGGGGACACCAAGGTCATGTTCTTGTTATGTCCATTTCCACCCCCCACCCCCCCCCCCCCGGTATTTTAGCATAACCTGCACCCCCCCCCCCCCCCCCCCCCCGGCCGAATCTCTTGACCGGATACGCCCCTGGCTGTACACATTGCAAAAACCAAATCTTAACAAGCCTTCAAATCTTATATTTAGAGTTTAGAATCTTATTTCTGTTACTTTTTTTGCTAAATAAGACAAAAATATTGTCAGTGGGGTGAGAATTTTACTCATTTCAAGATTTGCCAGTGGTATAAGATTATTTCAAGCAAAAAGTAACTTAAAACTTTCACTTGAAAGGAAAAAAATAAGATTGTAAGTCTCATTACAAGACTAAAACACTTGTTAAGACAGACATTTTTTGCAGTGCATGGTTTCCTTAGTAATCCGGTACCCTTGTCTGTGAAACTGCACAGACACGAGAAGCCGACCGATCCGGACGACCCCCTGGCGGATCAGAACATCAAGGACCGGTACTACGGGATAAACGACCCGGTGGCTGACAAGCTCCTGAAACGGGCCTCCACTATGCCCCGCCTGGACCCGCCCGACGACAAGTCCATCACCACGCTGTACGTGGGAGGGCTGGGAGACAGCATCACGGACACCGATCTGAGGTGAGTGCCCCGCCACGCCACGCCACGCCACACCCCGCCCCGCTCTGCTCACTGTCTGTGACGCTACGCATACACAGAGTGCGATTGGCTGGTTTGTTATTTTTTGGCATATTATGTCCTGTGTTCTATTCTTTCTGTGAATACAGAAAGTTGAGAGCTGCTGCTGACAGATAGTGGAGAGCATTTGGTTTCCTCAGCTTACAAGCCAGCGGTGTCCTGAGAGATCACAGGGTTCCTTAGCTCTAGATTTAGGGGTGCGTGCGTGTGTGTGTGTGTGTGCGTGCGTGTGTGCGCGTGTGTCTGCATGTGTCTGCGTATGTCTGCATGTGTGCACACTTGCCTGCATGATTACTCTTGTCATTCAGCATCAAGGGCTGCATATCATGGAGAGATGCTTACAAAATAACATTCAAAAGACAAAAAAGTTGTACTTACACTGTGCAGATTGTGCCTGGGATAAATGCACACAGGTGAACATTACCTGCGCGAGGCTTCTGTGAGCGCTGGTTGAGTTGTGGGATAATAATAATAATAATGCATGGCATTTATATAGCGCCTTTCTCGATACTCAAAGCGCTTTACAATGATGAGGGGGAAACTCGCCTCTACCACCACCAATGTGTAGCACCCACCTGGGTGATGCAACGGCAGCCATTTTGCGCCAGTATGCTCACCACACATCAGCTGAGATGGAGAGGGAGAGAATTTTTTTAGCCAATTAAACTGGGGGATGATTAGGTGACAGATTGAATGAGCCTGGTTTGGGAGTTTAGCCAGGACACCGGGGAAACCCCTACTCTTTACGATAAGTGTCATGGGATCTTTAATGACCACAGTGAGTCAGGACCTCGGTTTAACGTCTCATCCGAAAGACGGCATCTCCTACAGCACAGTGTCCCCATCACTGCACTGGGGCATTAGGGTTTATTTGACCAGAGGGAAGACTGCCCCCTACTGGCCCACCAACACCACTTCCAGCAGCAACTTAGTTTTCCCCAGAGGTCTCCCATCCAAGTACTAACCAAGCCCACAACCTGCTTAGCTTTAGCCATTCAGCAGGCGCAGATTGCATAGTGGTATGGCTGCTGGCGATGCCGGAGCCGTCCCTTCCTCACGTGAAGCTCAATCCCTGCAGGAATCACTTCTACCAGTTTGGGGAGATCCGCACCACCACCATCGTACAGCGGCAGCAGTGTGCCTTCGTCCAGTTTGCCACCCGCCAGGCTGCTGAGCAGGCCGGCGAGAAGTCCTTCAACAAACTCATTATCAACGGCCGCAGGCTCACCGTCAAGTGGGGCAGGTGAGGGAGGGCCCAGGTGGGGGAGGGGCCGGGGACACGCCTTTTCCCCCCCGTTAAGCGTGTCGGACAAACACACGAGCGTTACATTTACGTTAATTGAGCAGATGCTTTTATCCGAAGCAGTAAGTGCATAGCTAAGGTCACTGGAACAATTACAAACCGGTCAGACAAAGTACAGTTCTATCATAAAGTAGCAGCTATGCCTTAAGTCTTAAGGCTAACTCAGTAAACAATGTCTAAGTCTTAAGGCTAAGTCAGTAAACTATGGCTAAGTCTTAAGTAGGGATGGGAATCGTTAGATTTTATTGATACCGATGCCATTATCGATTCCGCTTATCGATCCGATTCTTTATCGATTCCTTAAATATTATTTGCTCCCAGCCTATTAAAAGACACACTATTACTATTGGGTGGTCATCTAAAATGGATTCAATATCACAATATTTATAAAGTATAAAGCATTCGTTTTTCATTCATATTTCTTAGTCATATCATGGAAAATATGTATCTGCTATATTTATGCCTGCACAAGTGGCAGAGCATCCAATAAAACAGTCAGAATTGTATAATTCTGTAAATTGAAATGGCATTATAAATGTCCTTTGGCTTAATCAATATGAGTGCTTAAAAATATCAGACGTCAAAGACACTGGAAAATAATGAAAAAGGACGCGAGAAGAGAGGATAAATTATCAGTTTAACTGATAAAAAAAAAGATGGCTAAAATATTGTTGTTTAACCGCTGCTCTGTGATTGGGATATTTAGTAGTTTAATTCTCTAACGAAGATCGCAAACCTTACTTATGAGTTAGTTACGCTCCTAGGCGTGTTTCATAAACTGCACCGTAACATTTGCGTTGGTTTCTGTATTATCAGAACAGTTTCAACTGTCACCATTCTCCCCTATCTCATTTAGCCGATACATTTACATGGAAGAAAGATGAGATCTTTAACGTTACCTGAGGCAAGCTCAGTAAACTATGGTTAAGTCTTCAGGCTAACTCAGTAAACTATGGCTAAGTCTTAAGGCTAACTCAGTAAACTATGGCTAAGTCTTCAGGCTAACTCAGTAAACTATGGCTAAGTCTTCAGGTTAAGTCAGTAAACTATGGCTAAGTCTTCAGGCTAACTCAGTAAACTATGGCTAAGTCTTAAGGCTAAGTCAGTAAACTATGGCTAAGTCTTCAGGTTAAGTCAGTAAACTATGGCTGTGACTATGGTGTGTGTGTGTGTGTCTCACAGGTCCCAGGCAGCCAGAGGGAAGGAGAAGGACAGGGATGGAGTGAGTGAGATGGGTATGAAACTGGAGCCAGTGCCAGGCCTCCCAGGAGGTGAGTGTGTGTGTGTGTGTGTGTGTGTGTACAGTATGTATCAGTGGCGGCTCCTGAGCTGAAAATTGGGGAGGCAGAAAACTTCCCTTTAAACTGATTATTGGTCTTAATCATTTTTCAATCAGTTTCCTTGATTAACAATAGGCTACATCAGCGTTTAATTCACCAATTACTCAATGCCATCAAATGTAGCCAGTTCTTCTCAATGAGGCTATTAGGCAAGTAATAAAATTATTTTCACTTGCATCGCATAATTGTGCACATTTTAATCAACATTATAATTGTGGATACATGTGCTCTTCGTTCTCCGCACTCTTAATTACGAAAATATTCATGGAAATTAAACGATCTGAAAGCTCAGCTTTTGTTAGATTCTTTTTTATTGCAGGTTTAGCACAACCTCATCTTTTGTTAGATTATTTTAAAAAAATAATTACAAAAATTATCTAACAAAAGCTGAGCTTTAAGATCGTTTAATTTCCATGGATATTTTCGGAATTAAGAGTGCGGAGAACGAAGAGCACATGTATCCACAATTATAATGTTGATTAAAATGTGCACAATTTTGCGATGCAAGTTAAAATAATTTTATTACTTGCCTAATAGCCTAATTGAGGAGAACTGGCTACATTTGATGGCATTGAGTAATTGGTGAATTAAACGCTGATGTAGCCTATTGTTAATCAAGGAAACTGATTGAAAAATGATTAAGACCAATAATCAGTTTAAAGGGAAGTTTTCTGCCTCCCCAATTTTCAGCTCAGGAGCCGCCACTGGTATGTATGTATGCATATGTGTGTGTGTGTGTGTGTGTGTGTGTGTGTGTGTGTGTGTGTGTGTACAGTATGTATGTATGCGTATGTGTGTGTACAGTATGTATGTATGCATGTGTGTGTGTGTACAGTATGTATGTATGTATGCATGTGTGTGTGTGTGTGTGTACAGTATGTATGTATGTATGTATGTATGCGTGTGTGTGTGTGTGTGTACAGTATGTATGTATGCGTGTGTGTGTGTGTGTGTGTGTGTGTGTGTGTGTGTGTGTGTGTGTACAGTGTGTATGTATGTATGTATGCGTGTGTGTGTGTGTGTGTGTGTGTGTGTGTGTGTGTGTAACGGCTCTCAGCTCTGCAGTAACGTGTCTCTACCGCCCCCTGCTGGCCCTGTAGCACTGCCCCTGCCCCCCGCCTCAGAGGAAGAAGCTCCGGCCAACTACTTCAACCTGGGCCCCAGCCCCTCCCCTGCCGTCCTGAACATAGCGCTTCCACCGCCGCCTGGGATCGCCAACCCTCCTCCCCCAGGTACGCTGTACTCAACACTACACCCCCAACCCTCCTCCCCCAGGTACGCTGTACTCAACACTACACCCCCAACCCTCCTCCCCCAGGTACGCTGTACTCAACACTACACCCCCAACCCTCCTCCCCCAGGTACGCTGTACTCAACACTACACCCCCAACCCTCCTCCCCCAGGTACGCTGTACTCAACACTACACCCCCAACCCTCCTCCCCCAGGTACGCTGTACTCAACACTACACCCCCAACCCTCCTCCCCCAGGTACGCTGTACTCAACACTACACCCCCAACCCTCCTCCCCCAGGTACGCTGTACTCAACACTACACCCCCAACCCTCCTCCCCCAGGTACGCTGTACTCAACAATACACCCCCAACCCTCCTCCCCCAGGTACGCTGTACTCAACACTACACCCCCAACCCTCCTCCCCCAGGTACACTGTACTCAACACTACACCCCCAACCCTCCTCCTCCAGGTACGCTGTACTCAACACTACACCCCCAACCCTCCTCCCCCAGGTACGCTGTACTCAACACTACACCCCCAACCCTCCCCCCCCTGGTACGCTGTACTCAACAATACACCCCCAACCCTCCTCCCCCAGGTATGCTGTACTCAACACTACACCCCCAACCCTCCTCCCCCAGGTACGCTGTACTCAACACTACACCCCCAACCCTCCCCCCCACAGGTACGCCGTACTCAACACTACACCCCCAACCCTCCTCCCCCAGGTACGCCGTACTCAACACTACACCCCCAACCCTCCTCCCCCAGGTACGCTGTACTCAACACTCCATCCTTCACCATGCAAACTTGCGCAAGCTATAGGATACTCCCCCTCAGATACACTGAACATATCACCATGCCAACCTACACAAGCAATAGGGCATACCCCCCAGATACACTGAACCTGTCACCATGCCAACATACCCAAGCAATAGGGTATACCCCCCAGGATACTCTCCATCCAGCACTATGCACACTTACAGGAGCAATGGGGTATACCCCCATATTCACTCCATCCATCACCACGCAAACCTGCACAAACAGTGGCAGGGTGTGAAATTAACACCCGCCACCAGCGAATGCTGGTAAAACGTTCACTGTGGCTGTTAATATTTCTACTCTAGCAGCCACTTTGTCCGGTAACCAACCAGGTTGTGTTATGTTGTAAAAGGTAATGTGGCTGGTAAAATGTTAAAAATGGTTTAGCTTGAAACTGTTCAATTTGAATAAGGTTGGCTTGTCCCTGATTTGTCCTGTGCAGTCGAGCCCTTTGGCTTCACAATCACAGACAAACGTTGAAATGGCGACCTGTCTGTTGTCCCGCTTCTCTGTGGAAATCAAGGTCTTAGTTTGTTCTTTTTTTTAAATCTGGCAGGTTTTGGGCCGCCTATGTTCCATTCCATGGGTTCGATGGGTCCTCCTCCTCCCCCTCCCCTATCCATGAGACCTCCCGGCCACATCCACTATCCTTCCCAGGATCCTCAGCGCATGGGCGCCCACGCCAGCCGCCATGGCGGCTCCTAGTCTCACTGTTTCCTCGACGTACCGAACAACTCAACGGTCCCCGGAGACGACTAGTGTTTTGTGAAATGGCTGCTAACCGGTTCAGTGCCAATACCCCGATTTGTTTTTTAACCCTTCACTGGAAGTTTGGGGAAAGAAACATTTCAGTTGGAATTGCCAGTAAACTGTTAACTTCAAACTAAAACAGAGTTAACCTGCGACGCTAATTGGCAAAGAAGAAAAGATAAAATAAAATAAAAAAGCTTTTCTGTTTGAACCATGAAGAGCCCTCTCTGCAGTGGTGATGTGAACATTACGGCGGGTGAATAAGGGGTAAATCTCTACAGGTGTCACCTGCGCGCGTCCCTGCTGTGAATCACTCAACAACACCGAGGCTGAGGACAGTGCAGGAAATCAAACCGCTCTTCCCCACAGAAGAGCCAGCTGTGCTTTTAATGGCCCCCCCATATTAATTGTAGCCATTCACCTGTGGGGGGGGGGGGTAGTTAATTTATAAATGCTGTACTCTGTTGTGTATGTAATATTTAATATTTGTCATTTGCTGCTGGACCGGTGGAGCTGAAGGTCACCTCTTTAGAGGTTTTGGGTAAAAAACGAGGGCCCACTGTGGTGATCTGCACTGTGTCACCCTCCCCTGTTCTCTACGATGAAGCCACACAGAGAGATTTCTGCCACCGCTGCTGCTGCTGCTGCTACTGTTTTAGCCCTGTGATCTCACATAGAAGATTCCAGAATCTTCCACAACGTGCTTTGCCGTTAACATTGAGTAATGAATGGCCTCTACCTAGAATCCGCTGAAACCACTTTTCGAAAACTCCGTTACTGAGTCGAGTAGTTCCTTCATGCAAACATTATCTTGGTTTTGCCACTAATGAGGAACTTGCGGAACGCTTTTCGGCCTCCGGGTGGCGCTGGGTTTGCACTTTGCTCATTCCATGCACAGAATTGTCAGTTTGACTGTTGCGGATGTTTATGGAAGGGGATTAATGTGGTAAAACTGCTTGCTCAAAGTGAAGAGCACAGGTCGTTGTAGTTCGGGTGTAACCTGGGCCTTTTAGAGGTTATTAAATAAGTGCATGTAGTCAGTCTCTCTCACTGCTAGACTTCACGGTCAGGATTATAATTAAAACGCTCCAAATTAAATCATTTTAAACCGTTTGCCTTCCTTTTACCATCCATTGTCATTGTTCTCATTTTTTTATGATTGATAAGTCATCATATTAACAATAAAATGCGTTTTTTTTGTAAGGTCTGTGTCAAACGTATGTCCATTTTGAACATTAAAAATAATCACAATTTGTCAGTCAACTGGAGCTTCTCGTATCATTGAGATTTTATTTTTAAATACTTAGCCACCATGATATTTTTAAATGAAATGGACTGAAGATGCATTCCCAAGGAGGCTCTTCTTATTTTACTTGTTTAATAATAGTAATAATAATATTTAATTGCCGCATGCTTAGCTGTAGCTTAAACCTCAGGTTTAAACCTCTAGAGTCTAGACCATAGAACTGCATTACAACTGGAACAGCTAATCCTTATTTCATAGATTTAGATAGCTGTTCCAGCTGTAATGCAGTTCTGTGGTATAGAGGTTTAAACCTGAGTTATAAAGTCCAGCTAAGCATGCTGCAATTTACCCTATAATAATAATAATAATAAGTAATATTTGCATGTACATCCTGCATTTCATGATCTCTAAGTGCTTGACATTGAAGAAGTGAACTCTATAGTGCAGCCGAACACTCACCACACACAAGCTTTGTGTTGATAAAGCCTTGGCATGAACATGCCAAAACCATATTCATATTAGATTTTCCTGTCGTAATGGGATGCAGAATATATGAAACAATAAAGATACTGAATATGTTGCTGTTTGGTTTGTTTTCTTGGAAAAAGTCTGCTTAATAAGAAGGCATTTATATGTAATTTGTAATATGGTTGTATCTTGATATTGCCATAGTTATGGGCCATGATGAGCATTCACTGGTTCTAAGACATGGAGACATGGGTTTGTCCAAGCCTGAGAAGAGACCAGTCGCAGGTTCTGTTGACATTCAAAGATAATTTACAGAGACTTTTAATTTTACATTAACTTACAAGGTATTAAAAGCAATCATCAGGCAATGTGAAACATTCCCTCAATCGCTGTATCCGTGGAAGGACCGTAGGGAGTGATGACCTGTCTCTGGTGAGCGTGCGCTAGATCTTCACTGGTTTTGGGTGATAGTTGCTTCGGTGCTGGTGATCCAGGCTTTGGTAAGAGGTGATGGCAGGTCGTCGTACTTGGTGCCTTTTGCAAAACGATGGAACAAGGTCAGTCGCTCAGTCTATTGGTGGGGGGGGGGGGGGGTGATAGCCCCTCACAGCTCGTTGGACTCTGGGTTGTAGTTGATTCCCCATCCACGGGGGGCACAGTTGAAGTTGGGCCGCTTGAACATGCGGTTCTGGGACTGGACAGATTCGTTCCGGATCTCCAAAACCTCGTGCCTGGGCTTGGGGAGCAACCTCGGGGCTTCTAGAACTCTCCCAAAGGGAATGGGGGCTCTGGAGAATGAGGAGACTGAGTTATACCTGTAACATAGGAGACTGGGTTATACCTGTAATATAGGAGACTGGGTTATACCTGTAATATAGGAGACTGGGGTATACCTGTAATATAGGAGACTGGGTTATACCTGTAATATAGGAGACTGAGTTATACCTGTAATATAGGAGACTGAGTTATACCTGTAATATAGGAGACTGGGGTATACCTGTAATATAGGAGACTGGGTTATACCTGTAATATAGGAGACTGAGTTATACCTGTAATATAGGAGACTGGGTTATACCTGTAATATAGGAGACTGGGTTATACCTGTAATATAGGAGACTGAGTTATACCTGTAATATAGGAGACTGGGTTATACCTGTAATATAGGAGACTGAGTTATACCTGTAACATAGGAGACTGGGTTATACCTGTAATATAGGAGACTGGGTTATACCTGTAATATAGGAGACTGGGGTATACCTGTAATATAGGAGACTGGGTTATACCTGTAATATAGGAGACTGAGTTATACCTGTAATATAGGAGACTGAGTTATACCTGTAATATAGGAGACTGGGTTATACCTGTAATATAGGAGACTGGGTTATACCTGTAATATAGGAGACTGGGTTATACCTGTAATATAGGAGACTGAGTTATACCTGTAATATAGGAGACTGAGTTATACCTGTAATATAGGAGACTGGGTTATACCTGTAATATAGGAGACTGGGTTATACCTGTAATATAGGAGACTGAGTTATACCTGTAACATAGGAGACTGGGTTATACCTGTAATATAGGAGACTGGGTTATACCTGTAATATAGGAGACTGGGGTATACCTGTAATATAGGAGACTGGGTTATACCTGTAATATAGGAGACTGAGTTATACCTGTAATATAGGAGACTGAGTTATACCTGTAATATAGGAGACTGGGTTATACCTGTAATATAGGAGACTGGGTTATACCTGTAATATAGGAGACTGGGTTATACCTGTAATATAGGAGACTGAGTTATACCTGTAATATAGGAGACTGAGTTATACCTGTAATATAGGAGACTGGGTTATACCTGTAATATAGGAGACTGGGTTATATCTGTAATATAGGAGACTGGGTTATACCTGTAATATAGGAGACTGGGTTATACCTGTAATATAGGAGACTGGGTTATACTTGTAATATAGGAGACTGAGTTATACCTGTAATATAGGAGACTGAGTTATACCTGTAATATAGGAGACTGGGTTATACCTGTAATATAGGAGACTGGGTTATACCTGTAATATAGGAGACTGAGTTATACCTGTAATATAGGAGACTGAGTTATACCTGTAATATAGGAGACTGGGTTATACCTGTAATATAGGAGACTGAGTTATACCTGTAATATAGGAGACTGAGTTATACCTCTAATATAGGAGACTGGGTTATACCTGTAACATAGGAGACTGAGTTATACCTGTAATATAGGAGACTGAGTTATACCTGTAATATAGGAGACTGAGTTATACCTGTAATATAGGAGACTGGGTTATATCTGTAATATAGGAGACGGGGTTATACCTGTAATATAGGAGACTGGGTTATACCTGTAATATAGGAGACTGGGTTATATCTGTAATATAGGAGACGGGGTTATATCTGTAATATAGGAGACTGGGTTATATCTGTAATATAGGAGACTGAGTTATATCTGTAATATAGGAGACTGAGTTATATCTGTAATATAGGAGACTGGGTTATACCTGTAATATAGGAGACGGGGTTATATCTGTAATATAGGAGACTGAGTTATACCTGTAATATAGGAGACTGAGTTATACCTGTAATATAGGAGACTGAGTTATATCTGTAATATAGGAGACTGAGTTATACCTGTAATATAGGAGACTGAGTTATACCTGTAATATAGGAGACTGAGTTATATCTGTAATATAGGAGACTGAGTTATATCTGTAATATAGGAGACAGTTATATCTGTAATATAGGAGACTGGGTTATACCTGTAATATAGGAGACTGGGTTATATCGGTAATATAGGAGACTGGGTTATATCTGTAATATAGGAGACTGAGTTATATCGGTAATATAGGAGACGGGGTTATACCTGTAATATAGGAGACTGAGTTATATCTGTAATATAGGAGACAGTTATATCTGTAATATAGGAGACTGGGTTATATCTGTAATATAGGAGACTGGGTTATATCGGTAATATAGGAGACTGGGTTATATCTGTAATATAGGAGACTGAGTTATATCGGTAATATAGGAGACGGGGTTATACCTGTAATATAGGAGACTGAGTTATATCTGTAATATAGGAGACGGTTATATCGGTAATATAGGAGACGGGGTTATACCTGTAATATAGGAGACTCAGTTATACCTGTAATATAGGAGACTGAGTTATACCTGTAATATAGGAGACTGGGTTATATCTGTAATATAGGAGACGGGGTTATACCTGTAATATAGGAGACTGGGTTATATCTGTAATATAGGAGACTGAGTTATACCTGTAATATAGGAGACTGGGTTATATCTGTAATATAGGAGACGGGGTTATATCTGTAATATAGGAGACTGGGTTATATCTGTAATATAGGAGACTGAGTTATATCTGTAATATAGGAGACTGGGTTATACCTGTAATATAGGAGACGGGGTTATATCTGTAATATAGGAGACTGAGTTATACCTGTAATATAGGAGACTGAGTTATATCTGTAATATAGGAGACTGAGTTATATCTGTAATATGGGAGACAGTTATATCTGTAATATAGGAGACTGGGTTATACCTCTAATATAGGAGACTGGGTTATATCGGTAATATAGGAGACTGGGTTATATCTGTAATATAGGAGACTGAGTTACAGTCAAGCCGGAAAGTCTCCCCACCCCTTTCACCTTCTCCACGTTTTATTACGTTACAGACATATTCCAAAATTGATTAAATTAATTTTTTCCCTCAAAATTCTACACACAACACCCCATAATGACAATGTGAAAAAGTTTTTTTGAGATTTTTGCACATTTATTAAAAATAAAAAACTAAAATTTCTCATTTACATAAGTATTCATACCCTTTGCTTTAACGTATTTTTAAAGTATCATATTTCATATTTGGTCGCATATCCTTTACATGCTGTTACTTCCTGAAGTCTGTGACCATCAACATAAAAAAACTGTCGATATCTTATTTTCAGGTACTGTTACAAGCGATACTATAACCTCTCTGCATTTGAATGGATCTCTATGGAAATTGGGGGGTGAGACTAGATTCAGCTGTAAATTACACTGGTACAGTATGGAACACATGGCTGGCTAAATGGCTGTAAGTTATCAAGGGTCTGAGCTATCAAACGATCCCCAAACCATCACTCTGTTGCCAGATATGGAGTAGATGTGGATGGATCACTGCAAGGGTTATTTCTCCGGACTCATTTTCCTATTGAACTCTATGGGGAAAAAAGTCAGGAGAAACAACCCTTAAAGTGATCCATCCACATCTACTCCATATCTGGCAACAGAGTGATGGTTTGGGGCTCGTTTGATAGCTCAGACCTTTGATAACTTACAGCCATTTAGCCAGCCATGTGTTCCATACTGTACCAGTGTAATTTACAGCTGAATCTAGTCTCACCCCCCAATTTCCATAGAGATCCATTCAAATGCAGAGAGGTCATAGTATCGCTTGTAACAGTACCTGAAAATAAGATATCGACAGTTTTTTGATGTTGATGGTCACAGACTTCAGGAAGTAACAGCATGTAAAGGATATGCGACCAAATATGAAATATGATACTTTAATAATACGTTAAAGCAAAGGGTATGAATACTTATGTAAATGAGAAATTTTATTTTTTTATTTTTAATAAATTTGCTAAAATCTCAAAAAAACTTTTTTCACATTGTCATTATGGGGTGTTGTGTGTAGATGTTTGAGGCAAAAAATGAACTCAATCTATTGTAGTATAAGTCTGTAACATAATAAAATGTGGAGAAGGTGAAACGGTGGGGAGACTTTCCGGCTTGACTGTATATCGGTAATATAGGAGACGGGGTTATACCTGTAATATAGGAGACTGAGTTATATCTGTAATATAGGAGACAGTTATATCTGTAATATAGGAGACTGGGTTATATCTGTAATATAGGAGACTGGGTTATATCGGTAATATAGGAGACTGGGTTATATCTGTAATATAGGAGACTGAGTTATATCGGTAATATAGGAGACGGGGTTATACCTGTAATATAGGAGACTGAGTTATATCTGTAATATAGGAGACAGTTATATCTGTAATATAGGAGACTGGGTTATATCGGTAATATAGGAGACGGGGTTATACCTGTAATATAGGAGACTGAGTTATACCTGTAATATAGGAGACTGAGTTATATCTGTAATATAGGAGACTGAGTTATATCTGTAATATAGGAGACTGAGTTATATCTGTAATATAGGAGACTGGGTTATATCTGTAATATAGGAGACAGTTATATCTGTAATACAGGAGACTGAGTTATATCTGTAATATAGGAGACGGTTATATCTGTAATATAGGAGACGGTTATATCTGTTATATAGGAGACTGAGTTATATCTGTAATATAGGAGACTGGGTTATATCTGTAATATAGGAGACTGGGTTATATCTGTAATATAGGAGACGGTTATATCTGTAATACAGGAGACTGAGTTATATCTGTAATATAGGAGACTGGGTTATATCTGTAATATAGGAGACTGGGTTATATCTGTAATATAGGAGACGGTTATATCTGTAATATAGGAGACTGAGTTATATCTGTAATATAGGAGACTGGGTTATATCTGTAATATAGGAGACTGGGTTATATCTGTAATATAGGAGACGGGGTTATATTTGTAATATAGGAGACTGAGTTATACCTGTAATATAGGAGACTGAGTTATATCTGTAATATAGGAGACTGGGTTATATCTGTAATATAGGAGACTGAGTTATATCTGTAATATAGGAGACTGGGTTATATCTGTAATATAGGAGACTGGGTTATATCTGTAATATAGGAGACTGGGTTATATCTGTAATATAGGAGACTGGGTTATATCTGTAATATAGGAGACTGAGTTATATCTGTAATATAGGAGACTGGGTTATATCTGTAATATAGGAGACTGAGTTATATCGGTAATATAGGAGACGGGGTTATACCTGTAATATAGGAGACTGAGTTATATCTGTAATATAGGAGACTGAGTTATATCTGTAATATAGGAGACTGAGTTATACCTGTAATATAGGAGACTGAGTTATATCTGTAATATAGGAGACAGTTATATCTGTAATACAGGAGACTGAGTTATACCTGTAATATAGGAGACTGAGTTATATCTGTAATATAGGAGACTGAGTTATATCTGTAATATAGGAGACTGAGTTATACCTGTAATATAGGAGACTGAGTTCTATCTGTAATATAGGAGACAGTTATATCTGTAATACAGGAGACTGAGTTATATCTGTAATATAGGAGACTGAGTTATATCTGTAATATAGGAGACGGTTATATCTGTAATATAGGAGACTCAGTTATATCTGTAATATAGGAGACTGGGTTATATCTGTAATATAGGAGACTGGGTTATATCTGTAATATAGGAGACTGAGTTATACCTGTAATATAGGAGACTGAGTTATATCTGTAATATAGGAGACTGGGTTATATCTGTAATATAGGAGACTGGGTTATATCTGTAATATAGGAGACTGGGTTATACCTGTAATATAGGAGACGGGGTTATATCTGTAATATAGGAGACTGAGTTATATCTGTAATATAGGAGACTGGGTTATACCTGTAATATAGGAGACGGGGTTATATCTGTAATATAGGAGACTGAGTTATACCTGTAATATAGGAGACTGAGTTATACCTGTAATATAGGAGACTGAGTTATATCTGTAATATAGGAGACTGAGTTATACCTGTAATATAGGAGACTGAGTTATACCTGTAATATAGGAGACTGAGTTATATCTGTAATATAGGAGACTGAGTTATATCTGTAATATAGGAGACAGTTATATCTGTAATATAGGAGACTGGGTTATACCTGTAATATAGGAGACTGGGTTATATCGGTAATATAGGAGACTGGGTTATATCTGTAATATAGGAGACTGAGTTATATCGGTAATATAGGAGACGGGGTTATACCTGTAATATAGGAGACTGAGTTATATCTGTAATATAGGAGACAGTTATATCTGTAATATAGGAGACTGGGTTATATCTGTAATATAGGAGACTGGGTTATATCGGTAATATAGGAGACTGGGTTATATCTGTAATATAGGAGACTGAGTTATATCGGTAATATAGGAGACGGGGTTATACCTGTAATATAGGAGACTGAGTTATATCTGTAATATAGGAGACAGTTATATCTGTAATATAGGAGACTGGGTTATATCGGTAATATAGGAGACGGGGTTATACCTGTAATATAGGAGACTCAGTTATACCTGTAATATAGGAGACTGAGTTATACCTGTAATATAGGAGACTGGGTTATATCTGTAATATAGGAGACGGGGTTATACCTGTAATATAGGAGACTGGGTTATATCTGTAATATAGGAGACTGAGTTATACCTGTAATATAGGAGACTGGGTTATATCTGTAATATAGGAGACGGGGTTATATCTGTAATATAGGAGACTGGGTTATATCTGTAATATAGGAGACTGA
Source organism: Synaphobranchus kaupii (assembly GCA_029718625.1). Lineage (NCBI taxonomy): Eukaryota > Metazoa > Chordata > Actinopteri > Anguilliformes > Synaphobranchidae > Synaphobranchus > Synaphobranchus kaupii. Next base: position 3,409,430 of record CM056393.1, read on the forward strand.
GTTATATCTGTAATATAGGAGACTGAGTTATATCTGTAATATAGGAGACTGGGTTATACCTGTAATATAGGAGACGGGGTTATATCTGTAATATAGGAGACTGAGTTATACCTGTAATATAGGAGACTGAGTTATATCTGTAATATAGGAGACTGGGTTATATCTGTAATATAGGAGACAGTTATATCTGTAATATAGGAGACTGGGTTATACCTGTAATATAGGAGACTGGGTTATATCGGTAATATAGGAGACTGGGTTATATCTGTAATATAGGAGACTGAGTTATATCGGTAATATAGGAGACGGGGTTATACCTGTAATATAGGAGACTGAGTTATATCTGTAATATAGGAGACAGTTATATCTGTAATATAGGAGACTGGGTTATATCTGTAATATAGGAGACTGGGTTATATCGGTAATATAGGAGACTGGGTTATATCTGTAATATAGGAGACTGAGTTATATCGGTAATATAGGAGACGGGGTTATACCTGTAATATAGGAGACTGAGTTATATCTGTAATATAGGAGACAGTTATATCTGTAATATAGGAGACTGGGTTATATCTGTAATATAGGAGACTGGGTTATATCGGTAATATAGGAGACGGGGTTATACCTGTAATATAGGAGACTGAGTTATATCTGTAATATAGGAGACTGAGTTATATCTGTAATATAGGAGACTGGGTTATACCTGTAATATAGGAGACTGAGTTATACCTGTAATATAGGAGACTGAGTTATATCTGTAATATAGGAGACTGAGTTATATCTGTAATATAGGAGACTGAGTTATATCTGTAATATAGGAGACTGGGTTATATCTGTAATATAGGAGACAGTTATATCTGTAATACAGGAGACTGAGTTATCTCTGTAATATAGGAGACGGTTATATCTGTAATATAGGAGACGGTTATATCTGTTATATAGGAGACTGAGTTATATCTGTAATATAGGAGACTGGGTTATATCTGTAATATAGGAGACTGGGTTATATCTGTAATATAGGAGACAGTTATATCTGTAATATAGGAGACTGGGTTATACCTGTAATATAGGAGACTGGGTTATATCGGTAATATAGGAGACTGGGTTATATCTGTAATATAGGAGACTGAGTTATATCGGTAATATAGGAGACGGGGTTATACCTGTAATATAGGAGACTGAGTTATATCTGTAATATAGGAGACTGGGTTATATCTGTAATATAGGAGACTGGGTTATATCGGTAATATAGGAGACTGGGTTATATCTGTAATATAGGAGACTGAGTTATATCGGTAATATAGGAGACGGTTATATCTGTAATATAGGAGACGGTTATATCTGTTATATAGGAGACTGAGTTATATCTGTAATATAGGAGACTGGGTTATATCTGTAATATAGGAGACTGGGTTATATCTGTAATATAGGAGACGGTTATATCTGTAATACAGGAGACTGAGTTATATCTGTAATATAGGAGACTGGGTTATATCTGTAATATAGGAGACTGGGTTATATCTGTAATATAGGAGACGGTTATATCTGTAATATAGGAGACTGAGTTATATCTGTAATATAGGAGACTGGGTTATATCTGTAATATAGGAGACTGGGTTATATCTGTAATATAGGAGACGGGGTTATATTTGTAATATAGGAGACTGAGTTATACCTGTAATATAGGAGACTGAGTTATATCTGTAATATAGGAGACTGGGTTATATCTGTAATATAGGAGACTGAGTTATATCTGTAATATAGGAGACTGGGTTATATCTGTAATATAGGAGACTGGGTTATATCTGTAATATAGGAGACTGGGTTATATCTGTAATATAGGAGACTGGGTTATATCTGTAATATAGGAGACTGAGTTATATCTGTAATATAGGAGACTGGGTTATATCTGTAATATAGGAGACTGAGTTATATCGGTAATATAGGAGACGGGGTTATACCTGTAATATAGGAGACTGAGTTATATCTGTAATATAGGAGACTGAGTTATATCTGTAATATAGGAGACTGAGTTATACCTGTAATATAGGAGACTGAGTTATATCTGTAATATAGGAGACAGTTATATCTGTAATACAGGAGACTGAGTTATACCTGTAATATAGGAGACTGAGTTATATCTGTAATATAGGAGACTGAGTTATATCTGTAATATAGGAGACTGAGTTATACCTGTAATATAGGAGACTGAGTTCTATCTGTAATATAGGAGACAGTTATATCTGTAATACAGGAGACTGAGTTATATCTGTAATATAGGAGACTGAGTTATATCTGTAATATAGGAGACGGTTATATCTGTAATATAGGAGACTCAGTTATATCTGTAATATAGGAGACTGGGTTATATCTGTAATATAGGAGACTGGGTTATATCTGTAATATAGGAGACTGAGTTATACCTGTAATATAGGAGACTGAGTTATATCTGTAATATAGGAGACTGGGTTATATCTGTAATATAGGAGACTGGGTTATATCTGTAATATAGGAGACTGGGTTATACCTGTAATATAGGAGACGGGGTTATATCTGTAATATAGGAGACTGAGTTATATCTGTAATATAGAAGACTGGGTTATACCTGTAATATAGGAGACGGGGTTATATCTGTAATATAGGAGACTGAGTTATACCTGTAATATAGGAGACTGAGTTATACCTGTAATATAGGAGACTGAGTTATATCTGTAATATAGGAGACTGAGTTATACCTGTAATATAGGAGACTGAGTTATACCTGTAATATAGGAGACTGAGTTATATCTGTAATATAGGAGACTGAGTTATATCTGTAATATAGGAGACAGTTATATCTGTAATATAGGAGACTGGGTTATACCTGTAATATAGGAGACTGGGTTATATCGGTAATATAGGAGACTGGGTTATATCTGTAATATAGGAGACTGAGTTATATCGGTAATATAGGAGACGGGGTTATACCTGTAATATAGGAGACTGAGTTATATCTGTAATATAGGAGACAGTTATATCTGTAATATAGGAGACTGGGTTATATCTGTAATATAGGAGACTGGGTTATATCGGTAATATAGGAGACTGGGTTATATCTGTAATATAGGAGACTGAGTTATATCGGTAATATAGGAGACGGGGTTATACCTGTAATATAGGAGACTGAGTTATATCTGTAATATAGGAGACAGTTATATCTGTAATATAGGAGACTGGGTTATATCGGTAATATAGGAGACGGGGTTATACCTGTAATATAGGAGACTCAGTTATACCTGTAATATAGGAGACTGAGTTATACCTGTAATATAGGAGACTGGGTTATATCTGTAATATAGGAGACGGGGTTATACCTGTAATATAGGAGACTGGGTTATATCTGTAATATAGGAGACTGAGTTATACCTGTAATATAGGAGACTGGGTTATATCTGTAATATAGGAGACGGGGTTATATCTGTAATATAGGAGACTGGGTTATATCTGTAATATAGGAGACTGAGTTATATCTGTAATATAGGAGACTGAGTTATATCTGTAATATAGGAGACTGGGTTATACCTGTAATATAGGAGACGGGGTTATCTGTAATATAGGAGACTGAGTTATACCTGTAATATAGGAGACTGAGTTATATCTGTAATATAGGAGACTGGGTTATATCTGTAATATAGGAGACAGTTATATCTGTAATATAGGAGACTGGGTTATACCTGTAATATAGGAGACTGGGTTATATCGGTAATATAGGAGACTGGGTTATATCTGTAATATAGGAGACTGAGTTATATCGGTAATATAGGAGACGGGGTTATACCTGTAATATAGGAGACTGAGTTATATCTGTAATATAGGAGACAGTTATATCTGTAATATAGGAGACTGGGTTATATCTGTAATATAGGAGACTGGGTTATATCGGTAATATAGGAGACTGGGTTATATCTGTAATATAGGAGACTGAGTTATATCGGTAATATAGGAGACGGGGTTATACCTGTAATATAGGAGACTGAGTTATATCTGTAATATAGGAGACAGTTATATCTGTAATATAGGAGACTGGGTTATATCGGTAATATAGGAGACGGGGTTATACCTGTAATATAGGAGACTGAGTTATATCTGTAATATAGGAGACTGATTATATCTGTAATATAGGAGACTGGGTTATACCTGTAATATAGGAGACTGAGTTATACCTGTAATATAGGAGACTGAGTTATATCTGTAATATAGGAGACTGAGTTATATCTGTAATATAGGAGACTGAGTTATATCTGTAATATAGGAGACTGGGTTATATCTGTAATATAGGAGACAGTTATATCTGTAATACAGGAGACTGAGTTATCTCTGTAATATAGGAGACGGTTATATCTGTAATATAGGAGACGGTTATATCTGTTATATAGGAGACTGAGTTATATCTGTAATATAGGAGACTGGGTTATATCTGTAATATAGGAGACTGGGTTATATCTGTAATATAGGAGACAGTTATATCTGTAATATAGGAGACTGGGTTATACCTGTAATATAGGAGACTGGGTTATATCGGTAATATAGGAGACTGGGTTATATCTGTAATATAGGAGACTGAGTTATATCGGTAATATAGGAGACGGGGTTATACCTGTAATATAGGAGACTGAGTTATATCTGTAATATAGGAGACAGTTATATCTGTAATATAGGAGACTGGGTTATATCTGTAATATAGGAGACTGGGTTATATCGGTAATATAGGAGACTGGGTTATATCTGTAATATAGGAGACTGAGTTATATCGGTAATATAGGAGACGGGGTTATACCTGTAATATAGGAGACTGAGTTATATCTGTAATATAGGAGACAGTTATATCTGTAATATAGGAGACTGGGTTATATCGGTAATATAGGAGACGGGGTTATACCTGTAATATAGGAGACTGAGTTATATCTGTAATATAGGAGACTGAGTTATATCTGTAATATAGGAGACTGGGTATACCTGTAATATAGGAGACTGAGTTATACCTGTAATATAGGAGACTGAGTTATATCTGTAATATAGGAGACTGAGTTATATCTGTAATATAGGAGACTGAGTTATATCTGTAATATAGGAGACTGGGTTATATCTGTAATATAGGAGACAGTTATATCTGTAATACAGGAGACTGAGTTATCTCTGTAATATAGGAGACGGTTATATCTGTAATATAGGAGACGGTTATATCTGTTATATAGGAGACTGAGTTATATCTGTAATATAGGAGACTGGGTTATATCTGTAATATAGGAGACTGGGTTATATCTGTAATATAGGAGACGGTTTATATCTGTAATACAGGAGACTGAGTTATATCTGTAATATAGGAGACTGGGTTATATCTGTAATATAGGAGACTGGGTTATATCTGTAATATAGGAGACGGTTATATCTGTAATATAGGAGACTGAGTTATATCTGTAATATAGGAGACTGGGTTATATCTGTAATATAGGAGACTGGGTTATATCTGTAATATAGGAGACGGGGTTATATTTGTAATATAGGAGACTGAGTTATACCTGTAATATAGGAGACTGAGTTATATCTGTAATATAGGAGACTGGGTTATATCTGTAATATAGGAGACTGAGTTATATCTGTAATATAGGAGACTGGGTTATATCTGTAATATAGGAGACTGGGTTATATCTGTAATATAGGAGACTCGGTTATATCTGTAATATAGGAGACTGAGTTATATCTGTAATATAGGAGACTGGGTTATATCTGTAATATAGGAGACTGAGTTATATCGGTAATATAGGAGACGGGGTTATACCTGTAATATAGGAGACTGAGTTATATCTGTAATATAGGAGACTGAGTTATATCTGTAATATAGGAGACTGAGTTATACCTGTAATATAGGAGACTGAGTTATATCTGTAATATAGGAGACAGTTATATCTGTAATACAGGAGACTGAGGTTATACCTGTAATATAGGAGACTGAGTTATATTTGTAATATAGGAGACTGAGTTATATCTGTAATATAGGAGACTGAGTTATACCTGTAATATAGGAGACTGAGTTCTATCTGTAATATAGGAGACAGTTATATCTGTAATACAGGAGACTGAGTTATATCTGTAATATAGGAGACTGAGTTATATCTGTAATATAGGAGACGGTTATATCTGTAATATAGGAGACTCAGTTATATCTGTAATATAGGAGACTGGGTTATATCTGTAATATAGGAGACTGGGTTATATCGGTAATATAGGAGACGGGGTTATACCTGTAATATAGGAGACTCAGTTATACCTGTAATATAGGAGACTGAGTTATACCTGTAATATAGGAGACTGGGTTATATCTGTAATATAGGAGACGGGGTTATACCTGTAATATAGGAGACTGGGTTATATCTGTAATATAGGAGACTGAGTTATACCTGTAATATAGGAGACTGGGTTATATCTGTAATATAGGAGACGGGGTTATATCTGTAATATAGGAGACTGGGTTATATCTGTAATATAGGAGACTGAGTTATATCTGTAATATAGGAGACTGAGTTATATCTGTAATATAGGAGACTGGGTTATACCTGTAATATAGGAGACGGGGTTATATCTGTAATATAGGAGACTGAGTTATACCTGTAATATAGGAGACTGAGTTATATCTGTAATATAGGAGACTGGGTTATATCTGTAATATAGGAGACAGTTATATCTGTAATATAGGAGACTGGGTTATACCTGTAATATAGGAGACTGGGTTATATCGGTAATATAGGAGACTGGGTTATATCTGTAATATAGGAGACTGAGTTATATCGGTAATATAGGAGACGGGGTTATACCTGTAATATAGGAGACTGAGTTATATCTGTAATATAGGAGACAGTTATATCTGTAATATAGGAGACTGGGTTATATCTGTAATATAGGAGACTGGGTTATATCGGTAATATAGGAGACTGGGTTATATCTGTAATATAGGAGACTGAGTTATATCGGTAATATAGGAGACGGGGTTATACCTGTAATATAGGAGACTGAGTTATATCTGTAATATAGGAGACAGTTATATCTGTAATATAGGAGACTGGGTTATATCGGTAATATAGGAGACGGGGTTATACCTGTAATATAGGAGACTGAGTTATATCTGTAATATAGGAGACTGAGTTATATCTGTAATATAGGAGACTGGGTTATACCTGTAATATAGGAGACTGAGTTATACCTGTAATATAGGAGACTGAGTTATATCTGTAATATAGGAGACTGAGTTATATCTGTAATATAGGAGACTGAGTTATATCTGTAATATAGGAGACTGGGTTATATCTGTAATATAGGAGACAGTTATATCTGTAATACAGGAGACTGAGTTATCTCTGTAATATAGGAGACGGTTATATCTGTAATATAGGAGACGGTTATATCTGTTATATAGGAGACTGAGTTATATCTGTAATATAGGAGACTGGGTTATATCTGTAATATAGGAGACTGGGTTATATCTGTAATATAGGAGACAGTTATATCTGTAATATAGGAGACTGGGTTATACCTGTAATATAGGAGACTGGGTTATATCGGTAATATAGGAGACTGGGTTATATCTGTAATATAGGAGACTGAGTTATATCGGTAATATAGGAGACGGGGTTATACCTGTAATATAGGAGACTGAGTTATATCTGTAATATAGGAGACAGTTATATCTGTAATATAGGAGACTGGGTTATATCTGTAATATAGGAGACTGGGTTATATCGGTAATATAGGAGACTGGGTTATATCTGTAATATAGGAGACTGAGTTATATCGGTAATATAGGAGACGGGGTTATACCTGTAATATAGGAGACTGAGTTATATCTGTAATATAGGAGACAGTTATATCTGTAATATAGGAGACTGGGTTATATCGGTAATATAGGAGACGGGGTTATACCTGTAATATAGGAGACTGAGTTATATCTGTAATATAGGAGACTGAGTTATATCTGTAATATAGGAGACTGGGTTATACCTGTAATATAGGAGACTGAGTTATACCTGTAATATAGGAGACTGAGTTATATCTGTAATATAGGAGACTGAGTTATATCTGTAATATAGGAGACTGAGTTATATCTGTAATATAGGAGACTGGGTTATATCTGTAATATAGGAGACAGTTATATCTGTAATACAGGAGACTGAGTTATCTCTGTAATATAGGAGACGGTTATATCTGTAATATAGGAGACGGTTATATCTGTTATATAGGAGACTGAGTTATATCTGTAATATAGGAGACTGGGTTATATCTGTAATATAGGAGACTGGGTTATATCTGTAATATAGGAGACGGTTATATCTGTAATACAGGAGACTGAGTTATATCTGTAATATAGGAGACTGGGTTATATCTGTAATATAGGAGACTGGGTTATATCTGTAATATAGGAGACGGTTATATCTGTAATATAGGAGACTGAGTTATATCTGTAATATAGGAGACTGGGTTATATCTGTAATATAGGAGACTGGGTTATATCTGTAATATAGGAGACGGGGTTATATTTGTAATATAGGAGACTGAGTTATACCTGTAATATAGGAGACTGAGTTATATCTGTAATATAGGAGACTGGGTTATATCTGTAATATAGGAGACTGAGTTATATCTGTAATATAGGAGACTGGGTTATATCTGTAATATAGGAGACTGGGTTATATCTGTAATATAGGAGACTCGGTTATATCTGTAATATAGGAGACTGAGTTATATCTGTAATATAGGAGACTGGGTTATATCTGTAATATAGGAGACTGAGTTATATCGGTAATATAGGAGACGGGGTTATACCTGTAATATAGGAGACTGAGTTATATCTGTAATATAGGAGACTGAGTTATATCTGTAATATAGGAGACTGAGTTATACCTGTAATATAGGAGACTGAGTTATATCTGTAATATAGGAGACAGTTATATCTGTAATACAGGAGACTGAGTTATACCTGTAATATAGGAGACTGAGTTATATTTGTAATATAGGAGACTGAGTTATATCTGTAATATAGGAGACTGAGTTATACCTGTAATATAGGAGACTGAGTTCTATCTGTAATATAGGAGACAGTTATATCTGTAATACAGGAGACTGAGTTATATCTGTAATATAGGAGACTGAGTTATATCTGTAATATAGGAGACGGTTATATCTGTAATATAGGAGACTCAGTTATATCTGTAATATAGGAGACTGGGTTATATCTGTAATATAGGAGACTGGGTTATATCTGTAATATAGGAGACTGAGTTATACCTGTAATATAGGAGACTGAGTTATATCTGTAATATAGGAGACTGGGTTATATCTGTAATATAGGAGACTGGGTTATATCTGTAATATAGGAGACTGGGTTATATCTGTAATATAGCAGACTGAGTTATATCTGTAATATAGGAGACTGGGTTATATCTGTAATATAGGAGACTGGGTTATATCTGTAATATAGGAGACTGGGTTATGTCTGTAATATAGGAGACTGGGTTATATCTGTAATATAGGAGACTGAGTTATATCTGTAATATAGGAGACTGGGTTATATCTGTAATATAGGAGACTGAGTTATATCTGTAATATAGGAGACTGGGTTATATCTGTAATATAGGAGACTGGGTTATATCTGTAATATAGGAGACTGGGTTATATCTGTAATATAGGAGACTGAGTTATATCTGTAATATAGGAGACTGGGTTATATCTGTAATATAGGAGACTGAGTTATATCTGTAATATAGGAGACTGAGTTATACCTGTAATATAGGAGACTAAGTTATATCTGTAATATAGGAGACTGGGTTATATCTGTAATATAGGAGACTGGGTTATATCTGTAATATAGGAGACTGAGTTATATCTGTAATATAGGAGACTGAGTTATATCTGTAATATAGGAGACTGGGTTATATCTGTAATATAGGAGACTGGGTTATATCTGTAATATAGGAGACTGAGTTATATCTGTAATATAGGAGACTGAGTTATATCTGTAATATAGGAGACTGGGTTATATCTGTAATATAGGAGACTGAGTTATATCTGTAATATAGGAGACTGGGTTATATCTGTAATATAGGAGACTGAGTTATATCTGTAATATAGGAGACTGGGTTATACCTGTAATATAGGAGATGGGGTTATACCGGTAATATAGGAGTGATTAGAGTAAATCTAGAGTGATTAAAAGAGCCAACGACTCATGGTACAGGCCCGCATAAGAGCAACGACAAATTAAAAAGTGCAAAATGTATCAATCGAGCGAATACAGATTCCCTTCCCATTTCTATGAGTGGTAGCTAAGCTTACAGAGCACCTTTTATTATAACCTTTATTTTATCATGAAAACCCCATTGAGACTGACATCTCTTTTTCAAAGGGTACCTGACATACACAGTGCTTGCTGTAATAACAAGAGGAAAACCTGTAAGGCCAAGTGAGTGGGCCTGTCAGTATGACTCCAGCACCTGTTGGACTCACTCAGGGGGAATGATGGTCTCTTTAGATCGCGTAACTGCTTTTAGAGATAAAAGTATAGCTTGCTGATGGAGAGCTTTTAAGAGGAAGTGCTTGTGCAATTTGGACCTCAAACAGGTCCTATATTCCATCAGGCACACACCTTTATTATTTATTACTACCTGATGTAGCACACAAGTAATACCAGTCTCTAATGTAGGCTACATATTTATACATAATTAATTTTACTCATCATATTTGTCATTCTGGCTTGAAGAACTGTAGCCTACTTCGTGTATTTGATCCAATTATGTCTTTGTAGTGCCCAGGGGTTGTCAACACACAGACACAAATATAAAAAGTACATTATAAAAGACAAAAACGTCACCGATGTGATCACCAGCGATGTGTTCTCCTTGATCGGGGAACGCGATCCCGCGTGTGCGCAATCGGTTTTGAGGAGCTGAAAGGCGCTCGGAGGCCAGCGTGTGTCGCGTTTCCAGCCAGCCGCTTAAATAGACGCGAGACATTAATACCGCGTTTCCCACCGATGGCACCCTTCCGCGCCAGGCTGAGGAGGTTTTCTCTCTCGGTTTTCCATCGCCATCCTGGAGACGTCAATATAGTGACGTCGTACGATTCTAATAGAACATAAGGCCAGAGATCGTTAATAGGTCTAAAATGACTTATTTTATAATACCCTTGGAGAGAACGACTTGCAATGCTTTTTTTGCTGATAAACGTTGAAAAAGTAGCAAGTGTTTCATATTAATCATTAATGGAGTGGCAGCCTATAAGGTATGGGGCTACCCGTGCTTTCATTGAACAATGCAGGCTGCACCTGCCATCAATCAAACAAACACCTATTGCAGGCAATTATTGCAAGAGAGGACTGTTTTATGAAGAATAAATTAATGGTGATTTGAACATGTAAATTTTTCAACAGCCACACCAATGTGTAATATCTGCCAAAAATGTGTAAATCTTTCCATAATTATCATCCTTGCTTCAGACTGCCCCAAAGTGTTCACACAATTCTCTGGCCCTGCCCATTGTCACCAAGCCAGCCCCCTGATAGGTTACTTACCCTAAGATTAATGGTTGGTTCTTGCTCGACTCAACAAAGCAGAATGTATGGTGAAAGTGGGTGGGGCAGTGGTTGGGCAGTGGTTGGGCAGTGCCAGAAGGCCAGCTTCCAGAACGACATTGGAAAGCAACGGAATTCCAGTCAGGCTTCGTTATCGGGTTTCCCACAAGGAACGGTGTTCTGGAAACACGAGCCTGACACGCTCAAAGCGACTCGGGCCTGTTTCCCGGTTAATGGAAAATTAGATTTATATTAAACCCGTTTTTCTTTCGTAGATTTCCATTTCTTTTAACTTTTTTTTCTCGAATAGTCTCTTTGCTTCTACAAAGGTTCAGAGGTGTGTCCAGGGACTACCTGTTAAAGCAGGTTAATCTGTTAAGTTAATTTATACTTTATTGACCCGGTGGGGTAAATAGTCCTTTGCATTTGACCCATCCTAACTACTTAGCAGTGTGCAGCCACAGTGTAGCATTGACCAACACCTCCAGTTTTCAGACCAGTGTCCTGGTCAAGGCAAGGCTATGGTAGGAGTATACCTAACCCTACATGTCTTTGGTGTGTCCAGGGACCAGGGGCGTAGCACAAAACTCTGGGCCCCGTGCAAATGCAGTCTCTGTGGGACCCCTTCCCAAATGCAGTCTCTGTGGGACCCCTTCCCAAATGCAGTCTCTGTGGGACCCCTTCCCAAATGCAGTCTCTGTGGGACCCCTTCCCAAATGCAGTCTCTGTGGGACCCCTTCCCAAATGCAGTCTCTGTGGGACCCCTTCCCAAAGCACACCTTTAATTTCAGGCCTTCTGAGGGCCCCTCCCCACCTGGTGGTCCTGGGTACACTCTCAGAAAAAAGGGTAGAAAAGCTTGTCGCTGGGTTGGTACCTATAACATTGTACCCCTAGCCAAGAATACATAATTAATTTGTACCTTTTTTTCTTGAAAAGGTACTTATTAGTGGGCAGCAGTGTAGTATAATGGTTAAGGAACTGGCCTTGTAACCGAAAGGTTGCAGGTTCAATTCCCAGGTAGGACACTGCTGTTGTACCCTTGAGCAAGGTACTTAACCTGCATCGCTTCAGTATATATCCAGCTGTATAAATGGATAATATGTAAAAAAAAAAAATGCTTAAAATGTCGTGTAAGTCGCTCTGGATAAGAGCGTCTGCTAAATGCCTGTAATGTAATGTATTGTAATTATTAGTACCCAAAGAGATCATTATTGTACTTTCAGGGTACATTTGGGAAATTTGTACTTTAAGGAACAAAAATGTACCTCCACTGTACCTTTATTTCTGAGAGTGTAGTCAGTTCCACTATTCCCCCCACTACAACGACCCTGCCTGGGACTCACCTGTTAAAGCACCTGAAGTGGGTGTAATGCTGTTTTTGGGGTGGAAACAGGGCGTTGAGGTTGGCCTGCAGCTCGCTGCTCTCCCCAAGAGCCTCCCTCCACGGGGAACAGTAGCCCTTGGCGTTGACGTTGAACTTTTCCTGGGGCATCTCCTTCAGAGGTCTGGAATAACCTGGGATGGATAAAGGGCTAATTAGTGTTGTGTCGTTCGCGAACGATTCGTTCAAAAAGAATCTTTTGAACAAATCTTTTTAATGAACTGATTCTAGTGATTCGAGTCACTGAAGTGAACTGTTTTGCCCATCACTATAATCCAGGTATATAATCCAGGTAATCCAGCATGGACGCTTACGCAGTGGTACGCGGTTGGCGAGCAGGCAGCGGCGCAGGCGTTCGGTTACCTGGGGCGATGGCGTTTGGGGAGCCTTTCTTGGCCACTGTCTGGTCCAGTGTGGCCACCATGATTTTCCTGGGTTGGATTAAGATCTGCGTGCGAACATTCTCTTTCCCTCCAAGTGCATCGTGGGACATCTGAATGTGGCTCACGACTGGGTACTGCAACAGAACAAATTTCAAAATACCCCAATTTTTCTGTGACTGGAGCATTTTTTATTTCATTTATGCCCCTCCTCCTCCTTTTTTTGTTGTCCCAATTTTTCATCTGCAACCTCTGCTATCAATTCTGGGCGTCAGTGTAGTACAGTGGTTAAGGAACAGGGCTTGTAACCCAAAGGTTGCCGGTTTGATACCCTTGAGCAAGGTTCTTAACCTGAATTGCTTTAGTATAGATCTAGCTGGATACCGTGTAAAAATGTGTCATCGGAAATTGGCACGAAAACCAGAAACAGATACGGCACCTCGTTGCCCACCTCCGTCATAAAAGATAACCCGCTATAAATCCTGTTTATAAACAAGTTGAGGTTGGAGAAAGAAGGTAATAACGCATTCAGAACAAGTGCCCGAGGGTTCTTGCCAATAACAGGACAGGAGTGCCGTAATTTCTTTGACGTTTGTTTACTGAACCAATAAACCAATCCACCAACCAATCAGACGCTGCAGAGGTGATGAGTCTTACACTGTTGGCCGTGTTTGTTGCGTTCTCCAGGGTAAACATCTCCGCTCTCTTCATTCTCTCCTGAAACATGCGTGATCCTCTGTTCGAAGGCAGACGAAGCTCCTCCAGCATCACGTCCTGGGGAACACTGATCTTTTTTCCGAGGTTTAGATGGCCTGACACACAAAAAAGACGTGTGCACATACGAAGAGACAGCACACGAACACGCGCATACTTTTATGAAGATAAACACACCGATATACATAGGAAATTAGGCATTCACACGTGCACAATTGGTATCTCAGATTTTTTTTTAAAAGTGGAAAATTCCTAAATAAATTGTACCAGAAGTAGCCTGCAGAACATCTGTGTATCTCGTTCACATTCGTGTATAGCCTACTTTGCAGGAACGTTAGAATTGTGCCCGGAGTTATATGAATTGGTGCCAATGTCAAAATGACAGGTGTTCATTTCCTGAAACTGGGAGTTACCCTGTAATGGATGGATATTCTCAGTGTTGAGCCTAGGTCAAGTTGCCATATTGCAAATAGCAACAGCGTGCGAGTGAATATGCTGCGGTCGAAATCGGTAAATGACTCTGCAACTCTGAAATAGCTTCAAGGATGTGTCCAAGCGTTTTAAGTTTGTTATTAGACGGTGTTACGTTGGTAACGAGTTATAAACAGCGCACTTAGAAACATCTCTCCTTGGTCCGAGACAGTTGAGTGTTATTCTTGCAGCTAAGCTAGGGACAGTGACAGTTATGAAACTGACGCACTCGTTAAACATTCCCGGGGGTCACATTTTGCTGAGCTCGTGCCTCCACTGTCCAAAAGCGCATATGAGTCGGAGAAAGCGGTTTGAATAATCGGAAAATAAAAATAATAAAGTTAAAAAAAACAATAAAAAAAACACGGAATGATCGACCCGCTTTGAATTTTATGAATCTTCTGCAAGCCACACACGAGACATATTTATAAACAGTTTATATATCTTGCTGCTATGCGTGACACGGTAACTTTTGTTGTCCGTCACCCCCCTCCCCTCTCCTCTCCTCTATCTCTCCCCGGAGTTTGCGTTTGCGAATGATAATAACATTATGCCCGACCTCCTCTGGCCTCCCTGGTCAAACCCATAGCTTGCTGTTTCCTTTGCCTGGCCAGGTCATGGTGTGGCGATTGCATCTTTGTATTTTCTCTGTAGACGAGACCCAAGGCGTCTGAAAAACAGGAAAAGGACCGATAAAATGCATACACAAACGTTTTTAAATGGCTAAAAGAACACAGGTTTGTAGGGTACGTTCTCTCACAGGGACTAAAATATTATCTTCAGAAGATTGGCCGATCGTCTAATTGTCAGTTATTTTTTTATTAGTTTTTCAATAATAAAGTAAGAGAGGTTATTATTGAAAAAAACTGCCTATATTATCATCCAAATATAATTTAGTTCAAATATGAATATGTTTCTTGTCTTCTCTGTTCAGCATCATTCGGATGATGGTACATAGACTTTTGGTGTTCATTGACATTGCGTCTCTCTCTGGAGTGAATTATTAAAGGACCCAACCAACATAACTGCAGATAACCTACTCTCGTGCAAGGTCCAAACCTCTCCTCCCGTCCAAATTGGCGAAGTTTTTACGCAGTCCAAAACTATTTTTTTCTGGAGTCATGGGCAAACCCTTTGTCAGGTACAAACTGTTTCTGTGTATTTTTGGCTCACATATTCCAGCCAATAGTTTTGTTCAGGTGCCTGCAGTGTTATTGCTGACAGTGCAGAATTGAAAAAAAAAAAAACATCCATATAATAATAATAACGACAACAACATTAAGAATATTATTATTATTATTATTATTATTATTATTATTATTATTATTATTATAATAATAATAATAATAATAATAATAATAATGGACGTTTATATAGCGGCTCAAATACAATGATCTCAGAGCACTTTTCAGCAAAGGAGGAACCTCAGCACGGCACGGTAGCCATTTTGTATTTCTGTATTTATTCCACCAGAATGCTCAATACACAGACAGGTAACTGTTCTCAGTGGTATTTGCGAGCCTCCTCCATGTTAAGCATATTATATAAAATAATTTACTGAAAAATGTAGGCGAACGAACAATGGGAAATGAAGCATTAATCGTGTTGATGCACTTGCAGCTGAAAATAATACAAGGTAATACATTTAATCCCTGTATTCTCGATGACAGGTTTCGTCCCTAAGGTTTTATGAGGGGACTGAGTGACAGTCGTCTTTCTCTTACTCACCCACGCCAACATTCAGATGGTGTTCAGCGGATGCCTGACATTATGGGTATTTTAACCTCACAACCCAAGCAATACAGCCTCTTTATGTGGTATTTTAACCCCACAACTCAATACATATAGCCTCTTTGTGTGATATTTTAACCCCCTTAAAGCCTCTTTAGAATATAATCTATTTCCCTCCAGATGAGTTCGCCTGAAAAAATTCTAAATATTGCATGATCATAGCCAGTATGAAATTCAGATACATCAAAATCTTCAGAATTCATGTTTGCGTCCAGGTTAAACATAAACTAAATATTGTGATATATCCACCATTACCACTTTGAAATCCATGTAATTTGCAAAAATGAAAGATATGATATGATTCTGGGATGCATAGTATATATTTTAACACAGTCTCCTCTGAGACCCAGCAGAAAGTTCAAGTATTTAATTTTAATTTTGATTTTTTACATAATGCAAGCGTCATGGATGACAAAAGCATGTTGCAGTGAAAATATTTTCAAAAACATTGTTTTTGTATTTTTATTGAATGTTACTTGTAGTGTAGGTTTCAGCAAAGTAGAAAATATGGTCCTTGAGATTAAGACTAGAGATGCATGTCCCCTACAGGGGACAGGGATTCCAGGTCATAGGAGGATATTGAATATATATTCCCACTGATTTTTTTCCAAACTGTATAATTACCCAGGATTTATTTTAGCCAGACTGAAGAGCCAGGCAATCCACAGGCCAGGCAAACGCTCCCGCTGTTTCAAGTGGATTCATTCCATCCGTCCTCACCCCCTCCCCTCTCCCTCCGCTATCCTGAGAGAAAGCTCTTAGCGTCTAGCTAGCTGACAGGAACAGGTGAGTCTGAAGTGGACAAGCGAAAGCCAGCTTACCTGCGGGTGTCGGGTGAGGGGCTGGCGAAAACAAAACGGTGTGTTTTGGCTCTTCCTGACCCCCGCGTTCGGTGATGCTCTCTCGTCTCACGCTTAGACTGTGGAAGTGAGATGGACACAGCTGGGATGGAGTGTGTGTGTGTGTGTGTGTGTGTGGTTTTCTCCCGCTTGACTTACATCACCGGTTTATTTTAGCCCCCCTGCAGTACGGCATGGCGGAGGAGGCCGAGGGCCTGAATTCTCCCCCTCGACCCCTCTGTGGCCCCGGTAATAAAAATATGATCGGAGCTCACAGCAGTCGCCCGCGCCCAGACCCGAACCACGCTACCAGGAATTCCCAGGGCTGTGTCCAAATCAACACCCTTCCATACTATTGAGTAGGCTTGTTGAGTAGACAGGATGAGAAAGTAGTTAAGAAGGCGAAATCTTCTCTAAATGTAGTATACTTAAAACACTTGTATGACATACTTATACTTCCGGGGGTTTCGCTGAGTATATTCGGGAGCACACTTTTCAAGAAGTACACAAACATTTTGGTCGCATAAATATGATGTGCAGCTTCACTGACGTTTTCCTTCATTAATAACAAAAACTACACGTGACGTGGTCGCACAAAGGTGGAATGTCTTACGACACTTCCACAGTGCAGGTGGAAAATAGTATTGAGGATATCTTTTCGCATACTGCACGTCGCATGCTAAACAGTGCAAATTAAAAAGCACACTTCTGTCAAGACTGTTGGAAAAGCATCCCAGGTGGCTACCTCATGAAGCTGGTTGAGAGAATGCCAAGAGTGCAAAGCTGGTATCAAGGCAAAGGGTGGCTACTTTGAAGAGTCTAAAATATAAGATGCATTTTGATTTGTTTAACACTTTTTTTGGTCACTGCATAATTGCATTTATGTTATTTCATAGTTTTTATGTTTTTGTGTTATGTTTTTACTATTATTCTAAACTGTAAAAATAAACAAAACCCCTTCTATGAGTAGGTGTGTCCAAACTTTTGACTGGTACTGTAAGTATACACAACCCTAACCCCCACTCCCTCTGCCTCCTCGAGAGTTCTTTTAACTCTTGCCAGGCCATCATTGTAAATAAGACTTAATCAGCCTGCCTGGTAAAATAAAGGTTAAATAAAAATACATTTTAAAAATACCCGTTGCATGGTATCATTAGTGTATATAGACAGTGCTGCAGGTTCTCTCTCATGTATCAGAGGTTATGTGTTGATATACCGGGGCAGTATGTCCTCATTAGCTGCCATTGTGTAGACTCCTGTGTAAACATCGACGCTGTTTGGTAATGGGACACAGAGGCTAATGAAGATAATGATGTTTCTTCAGCTTGCAGTCTGGCAGGAGTACCTGTGCTGCACATGACCCATGTGTGTAACCATGGGAGACTGTGGGGACTTCTGTAATTGCACATCATTATGTGATTTTACAAGTGTGTGTGTGTGTGTGTGTGTGTGTGTGTGTGTGTGTGTGTGTGTGTGTGTGTGTGTGTGTGTGTGTGTATTTTTGTGTGTGACTCCACTGTGTTTTATGGGCACGTGTGAATGCAAGAGCATGCATGTGTGTAGCCCTTATTGTCTGTATGAGTGTGTGTCCATGAGTGCATGTGTGCATGCATGCTTTTTTGTGTCATTGCATGGGTGATAGTGCTTGTGTAAGTGTGTGATACTGTTGTGTATGTATGTGTGTGTGTGCTTACATGCATTTGTGTGTTTGATTGTGTGGGTCTAGCTGACTGTGCTGGTGTCTATATGAAATGTGTGTGTGTGTGTGTGTGTGTGTGTTTTTGTGTGTATACGCGTGCACGTATGTACCAAAGATAGAGCTTTCTGACAGGAAGCGACTCTTGACGGGGCGTCATGTGCTGCTGAGAGCTGCTCTGCTTCTGTCATATGAACAAGGTGTGTGGGCGTGTCCGCGACCACCAGGTACTGACAGGTGACACCAGGACAATGCCTTTCCGTCAGCCGCTGAGTGTTTGTGTAAGGGACGCAGACCTTTTAAAGAAGACCTCTGTCTGTCTTCCTCGGTCTGCAGGGAAGGAAGCAGCATCTCTTCAGCGCAGCAGCAGAGAGCGGGAGGAAGGGGAAAGGCCAGTCCCGGACGAGCGAACGAGCGAACGAACGAGCGAACGAGCGAGCGCACATCCCCCCGCAGACGGCGAGAACGCGCTCCATCGTCTATTCCACGCCATCCTTCGTTCTCTCCTTTCCTCAGCGCCTCCTCCCGTCGCCTCCTGGGTTTCCCGGCGGTCCTGACCCCCCCCCCCCCCCCCCACCACCACCCCTTCCTGAGCGGACGTTACAGGAGGAGCCCCCCCCCCCCCCCCCCACCCCCACCACCAGGCCCGCCACGCCATGTACGGGCTTCTCTGCGAGAGTTTGCACGACTTCATCAAGGAGTCGTACGGGGACGATGTTTGGAAGCTGGTTCGCGAGCGCGCGGACGTGCGCCTACACTCTTTCGTCACCCACCAGGTGGGGGGGGGGGGGGGGTGGGGGGGTGGGGGGCTTGGGGGGAGCTCACACACCTGTCATTTGAGAGCTGCTGCTGACAGACAGCGGAGAGCATTTGTCAGTTTACCCTCGGTTTACAGGCCAGCTGTGTCCTGAGAGATCAGGGAGGTCCCGGTAGGGGAGTGTGTGTGTGTGTGTGTGTGTGTGTGTGTGTGTGCGCGTGCACGCGTGTGTAAATATGTTTGTGTGCACATTTTCAGTGTGTGTGTATTTATGGAGTTTTATGCTTGTACATTAATTCACCACAACTTTATGTGAGACACCAGAGCAGATTATAGACCACATTATTTTTTAGATATGATGTGCATTATAAATGAAATGACAATGACTGTGGCTCTGGGCCAGATGTGTGTCACATGTCTATCAGTGTGTACCTTAGTATTTTGTAATTTGCATATCTGGGTGTTTACTTTTGTATTGATTGCTGGTTGTTTTGGTCCTACACAGTAAAATGTTCAGTGTTAAATCAACTCTTACAGAGTACATATGGTCCCTGTTTGGACTCGTATATGATCTGTTAGAGTTGAATTAGGCATTTTACGGTGTATGTGTTTTGGTATTGAATGTCATCTGTTAAGTCACAAGAGTGTGTATGTGTGTGTGTGTGTGTGTGTGTGTGTGTGTGTGTGTGTGTGTTTCCAGGGCTGTGTCCGAATCAGCACCCTACTATTAAGTAGGCTTGTTGAGTAGACAGGATGAAAATGTCGTTAAGTAGGCGTAATGTTCTCTAAATATTGTATACTTTAAACCTCTGTATGATACACAGAGGTGGAAATCTAGGGGACATAAAGTAAAAGTCCTACCATGTGTTTCTTCCACCCATAGACTCAGCCAGCTGATTTCACTAATTAGTTCTACCTCCTCGCTGAACAATTATGTTTATTAGCAAATCCAGGTGATTGGAGCAAAATACTGGGGAGGACCTTTACTTTATGTCTCCTGGATTTCCACCTCTGACGATACACTTCGCTGAGTATATTCGGGCACACACTTTTCAAGGAGTACACGACGCATTGGTTGCATAAATATGACGTGAAGCTTCGTTTTAAAGAACGAGGCGCAGCTTTGCTGACGTTTCCTTCAAATACAACAAAAACAACACGTGTCATGGCAGCGCAAGGGTGGGACATTTTACGACACTCCCACAGTAAAGTTAAGTAAAGCTAAGATAAGTATTGAGGATATTTTTTTTGCATACTGCACGTCGCATGCTAAACAGTGCACATTAAAAAGCACACTTCTGCCAGTGCACTGCACGCAGGAGACAGGGCACAGTAGATAGGACACAGTGATTCGGACACAGCCCGGGTGAACGATGGGGGTGTGTTTTCTGAGGTAGCTTTCTTTATGGGCTGCATTGTTTCCAGCAACTATGGCTTTACAATTAATGCCTCTTATTCACATACACACTCACACACCAACAAGGGGCAGCCACGCATGGCACCAACCAGGCCAGCTCACCGGGAGCATCTAGGGGTTAGACGTTTTGCTCAGGGACGCTTTTGCACAGGGGGACGGGGATCGAACCTACAGCTCTCTGATTACCAGACGACTGCTCTACCTCCTGAGCTAACATCAGCCCAATTTACATGCCCAGGTGTACAGTGAGAGTGTGATACCCCGCATTGCCAAGGCAGCCAGTGGGGTGACAGGTACGCCCTACAATGAGCTGATGAACTCCTGGGGTGTTTTCTTTCTTGGCTTCGTGGGAAAGTACGGCTATGACAGGATCCTGAAGGTGGGCATTCATTCATTCATTCATTAATTCATTCATCATGTTAAACTGACAGACAGTTGCTTGTCTATATCAGTATGTTTAGTTTCGTTTTTTGTGTTGAGGTAGTGTAGCGTCATGATTTTGTGTGTGTTTCAGTGTGTGGAGTTATTGCTTGACTGCTTTTGTCAGTGTTTGTCTATTGAGATGTCTGTGTTGAGTGAGTGTCCATCCTGATTGTATTTGTCTGTCAGTGTGTGTTGAGTTTATGACCTTGACTCTATGCGTGTTGAGTTTATGACCTTGACTCTATGCGTGTTGAGCTGTAGTGTTTATGTCCATATTTTGTGTTTTTGGTTGAGCGTCAATCTGTTGAGAGATTACCTACATATTTTGTATGTCAGGTTTAGTCTTCTTCTTTTTTTATCAATTATTAATCATATTATTAATATAAATTATTTTAGTAAAGTGATAAGGGTTACAGTGTTTCATATTTGTACATTTAATTCCATGTTATATGTACATTTTTAGTCTACTGTCTAAGGTTTAGTCTACTGTCAGCGTGATGGGTTGTTATTCTTGAGGCAAAGCATTGTGCATGTTGTGTATATCGTGTCAGATTTGAGTGCTAGTGCAGTTTCTGTGTGTCGAGTCCAGCAGGAGTTGTTGCCCGACACAACAAAATACATTCAAATTAACAAACACGAACATGAGAGACAGCTGGACTACATATCGCCATTACAGCGCCACGTGACATCATCATATGTCATCATATGTCGTCATATGTTATTATTGAGTCATTGTGATTAGTGTGTTAGTTCTGAGGTAAGTTAATGTTAAGTCAGGGTCAATACAATGTTTTCTATGTTAGTGTTGATAGTGTTGTTAGTCTGTGTGTTTAGTAAGTTAGTGTTGATTCGGTGTGTTTAGTAGGTTAGTGTTGAGTCTGTTTTGAGTTTGTTCATTTTGAGTCTGTGTTTAGTGTGTTAGTGCTGAGTTAGTAGGTTAGTGTTAAGTCAGTTTGTTTAGTTAGTTAGTGTTGAGTCGGTGTTTAGTAGGTTAGCGTTGATGTGTGCTAGCGTTAAATCTGTGTTTAGTGTGTTAGTTCTGAGTTGGTAGGTTAGTGTTCAGTCAGTGTGTTTTGTATGTTAGTGTTGAGTCTGTGTGTTTAGTAGGTTAGTGTTGAGTCCGTGTTGAGTGTGCTAGCGTTAAATCTATGTTTAGTGTGTTAGTTCTGAGTTGGTAGGTTAGTGTTCAGTCAGTTTGTTTAGTTAGTTAGTGTTGAGTCGGTGTGTCTAGTAGGTTTGTGTTGAGTCTGTGTTGAGTGTGTTAGCGTTAAATCTGTGTTTAGTGTGTTAGTTCTGAGTTAGTAGGTTAGTGTTCAGTCAGTGTGTTTTGTATGTTAGTGTTGAGTCAGTGTATTTAGTAGGTTAGTGTTCAGTCTCGGTGTGTTGAGTTTCTAACTCTGCGTGTTGCAGGTACTGGGCCGGCACGTACGAGACTTTGTGAATGGGTTGGATAACCTCCATGAGTACCTGCGTTTCAGCTACCCCAAAGTGCAACCCCCTACCTTCTTCTGTCAGGAGGAGTCCGCCACTGGGGTCACCCTACATTACAGGTCAATACAGAGAGGAGAGGAGAGATTACATTCACACAATCATGTAATATATGCCTGTACAAGTTATGTGTTTGTGCCAGTGCATTACCCAAATGAGATGCACGGTCCAGAAGATGTGCAGGGAAGTGCAGAGAAGGGCAACAAATCTAGTCCCAGGTCTCTAAGAGATGGTTGCACTGAGAGGAAGCTGTTGTTGAAGTATTTTAAACTTTTAAAGGAATTTATTTAATATTTTCTACCTTATAAACGATAATCAATTGATAGAGATAGTGACACAATTACAGGAGAGAGTATTTCTTGATAGAGAGTGTTATTTACTTATGGAAAGTGGAGTCTTTGGAGAAAATCCACAAACACTGATAAAGTCCGTCTAGATTGTGACAATTCACAGGATAAAATGAGCTTAATGGTGTAATTCAGTCATTATACTGTCCTTTGCCATTACTTTGCCGTGTGTGATCTAGCAAAATGCAGCTGTCCTTCCCCCGCTCACCCGCGCCTACTCATTTACCCTTTCACATCACCTATTCATTTCCATCCTTTCCTACCATTCCCCACAATGTTTATTTTCACACCTTTGTATTACATTACATTGTAGGTGTTTAGCAGGTGCTCTTATCCAGGGCTTTTAAGATAGAGTCTAACTTATAAAGCAATTCAGGTTAAGCACGTCACTCAATGGTACACCAGCAGCGTCCTACCTTGGGAATCGAACCCGCAACCTCCGTTCCCTAACCGTTATACTGCACTGCCTCCCGTCCACACAGGAGCAAGCGGAAGGGCTACCTGCACTACGCAATGGGCCAGCTGAGGCAGATGGGGAAGCAGTTCTACGACACGGACATCCACGTGGAGGTGCTGTCTGAGCAGCTGGTGGGCGACTACTCCCATGTGACCATGAGGTCAGCACAGCGGCAGTCACGAGGTGACCTTTCCGTGGGCCTCTCTCGTCCTCTCGCGGCGGCACGAGTGACATGTGTAAAAGCATTTTACAAAAAGAAAGGCTGGCTGGCGTTGAGCGCCCGGCCTTCTCCTGAGTACACCTGTGAGCCTGAAGCATTTTGTTCACCTTTTATTTTAGTATGTTAAACAGGTGCTTGATGAATCATTCAAGAGACAATGTGTGAGAACTGTTTGTGCAGTCTTCGTTATCATTTTAATTCAGTTAAAATGAGCTTTATCGGCACAACAAACACCAACCATGCCAAAACAGCATGGAAATAATAATTATTTTAAATTTACCACCAGGGCCCGAGATTGGCGGTACTAATCCTGACAGAATCAGTGCCCTAGACCTTGTTCTGTGGTTGAGAGCAGAACTAGGCCATCTATGTTTTTTGACAGTGAAACCACAGTAAGTGAAGTATGCACACACAAAAAAAAAAGGGTCAATTGCAGTGTACTTAGCCAGAGTTTAAACCTCAGGTTTAAACTCCTAGACCTCAGAACTACATTACAACTGGAACGGCTAATGCGTATTTCACAGCTTTGGATAGCTGTTCCAGTTGTAATGCAGTTCTGTGGTCGAGGGGTTTAAACCTGAGGTTTTAAAACTCTGGCTGCGATTGGCCCCATGAGTCTCAGGTCGACAGACGTGCAGAGCTGAACTCTAACCACCATTACTCTCCACAATATGGGCCTTTCCCAGGCTCAATTTCGACAACTCTGCCTACCGCTACATTCAAAAGGAGGATCAGGAGGAACAGGAGATTCTTCCCATCACCAGTGACTTTTTCTTCGAAGTGTTCCCCTTCAACGTCGTCTTCAGACAGGTGTGTGTGTGTGTGTGTGTGTGTGTTTGCATGAGTGTGTGTGTGTGTGCATGCGTGACTGTGCATGTGCGTGTGTGTGCATGTGCGTGTACATGTTTGTTTTTGTGTTTGTGTGTGTGTGTGTGTGTGTGCAGAGTGACGTACGTTTAATCGTTGCTAAAGAAATGTGATGTGCTCTCTCTCCCTCTCAGAGAACCATTTCAGTGATATCTGAATGCAAAATCGAATCAAATGAGATTCTTAATATTCAAGGCATTTACAAGGATTTAAATGTTGTGTGTGTGTGTGTGTGTGTGTGTGTGTGTGTTGTGTGTGTGTGTGTGTGTGTGTGTGTGTGTGTGTGTTGTGTGTGTGTGTGTGTTGTGTGTGTGTGTGTGTGCTTATGAGAGAGAGAGAGAGACAGAAAGTGATAGAAAGAGAGTAAGTAGTGTGAAGTGTATGCAGACACAACACTATCTTTCTCAATCTGATCAGCCAACTTATTATTTACTGAAAGAATCTGTCAACATGCAGCAAAATCTTCAGATACACTACACGGTGGAAAGTATATGGAGACCTGCTCATCCAATATCTCATTACAAAATCATAGGCTTTATGATGTTGCTGTTATAACAGCCTCCACTCTCCTGGGAAGGCTTTCTATGAGATGTTGGAACGTTGCTGTGTGGATTTCCTTCCGTTCAGCCAGAAGAGCGTTTGTGAGGTCAGGCACTGATGTTGGGTGATTAGGCCTGGCTCGCAGTCGGCCTTCCAATGGATCCTGAAGGTGTTCAATGCGGTTGAGGTCAGGGCTCTGTGCTGGCCAGTCAAGTTCTTCCTCACCGATCCCGACAAACCATTTCGGTTTGGCCTCGCTTTGTGCATGAGGGCATTGTCATGCTGAAACCGGAAAGGGGTCCTCCCCAAACTGTTGCCACAAAGTTTGAAGCACATAATTGTCTAGCATGCAGTAGCATTAAGATTTGCCTACACTAGAACTAAGGCAAATCTTAGGCAAAATCTAAGGAAAATCTAAGGCAAATATCTGTTAGTTATGTAGTGTATCTTCCGAATATTTCCGTTGAAAAATGTCTGTGAACAGCACATTATCTGTGCTTTTCCGAATAGGATGTTCAGTCTTTCAATGCTTCCCGAAAGTGTGTGGTGTGTACTATGTCTCCATTTCAGGACATGGTGGTTCACAACGTTGGCTCCGGGCTGGCCACTGTCTTCCCCGACCTGGATGGAAAGAAGATCAATGATGCCTTCCTGTTGGCACGCCCCCTGGTGGAGTTCACCTGGAACATGGTGAGGCGACAGGGGAAGGGTGCACCGTGTAAAGGGTGGAATTTAGGCTAGAACTCCAGGTAAACACAAATGTACAGGAATCAGAATCAGAAATACTTTGTTGCCAAGTGTAAGGAAAAAGGAACGTCTCTCGAACGTGATGAAATGATACAAAGTTTATTTTCGATACCGACAGTGATAAAGCGCACGAATGACACTTAGGATTCAGCAGAGTCAGACTGAACCACGAACGTTTCAAATGACTGCTTCTTATCTGGTTTCCCAACTTTGATCCGGAGTGTTGAATACACATACTAAGAAGGATGTAGACAGTTTTGTGTTTTGTGACACCTATCAATTAGTGTAGTGTATTGGCCGTGTTGCTGTGATTGAATTAGCACGTCTGTTGATTTGAGTAGTTCCTGATTTCCCACTCACGTTCGCTATGCTACCCTTGCACCAACAGTATTTGTAATAATGATAAGATCAAGGGAATGTGTGGCTAGCAGACATATTGGCCTCAGAGACAGACTTCTTACACAAGTATGAGGTTCCATACAAGAAATTTACCTTAGCAGAAAGGTGCAGTGACAAACATTAAACTTGATTGAGGCAGGACTACCGATAAGCATAGTATGGGAACATATAAGGCTCACAATAGTGCATGAAGACACACCAGTATCGCAAAAGACATGGTAGTACACAACATTCAGACATTTGACTTTGGGCTATATTAGACCAGGGGTAGGCAACCCTGGTCCTGGAGTGCCGGTGCCGTTTCGGGTTTTTGTTCCAACTGAGCTTGATCACAAGAGTTTGCTGGATTATTAAAAGCCTGAGTCTGAATATTATGTATGGTGAAATGCTGAGTGCAACCAGCACATGGTCACCTACATTCATTAAACCTGATTAATTTAAATGAATCCAGTTATGTAGCTATAGGTTTGGATGGAGCAAAAACCAGGACTGACTCCAGGACCAGGGTCGCCTACCCCTGCATTAGACACTGGACAGGTACACTAGACAGAATTCTTCATTGATGGCCAAGGGCCAGGCTGTTGTAGTGCTACATCCTGGACACAGACGGCTACTTATAACCACTTGGATAGGTGTGAACTCCATGCAGTGCATCCCATTGGCCTGTTTTGGGTCCACTAACTGTGCACGTGTTACGTGCGTGTTGCTACGGCAATCCACATGCAGCTGTGAAGAGCTGACTGAGTTCCAGACAGACTGTATGCTCTCACATGGTCCTTATGCTCATCCTGTTAGGAGTGGATGTTTAAGGCCATGGGTTTTCAACAGCGGGGGATCTTAAAGGTACTATAGAGGGGGGGTCCCTGACCAGACTTGATATGCAATGACTATATACGTATATTGATTTATATATAGATTTGGGGAATATTTCAAGATCTAAAACTTAAAAAAGCTTTAAAAAAATATATAACCTCTTTTTAACTTATGGTGGGGGTCCCCTGGATGCCTTTGAGTCTGGATGGGGCGTCCCAGTCTGGATGAGCACCAGTCGAAAGCCTCCGGCCCATGTGAAAGGAGAGATGAAGGCCGTATGCCAACACACATTGGCTTTAGAAGTTAAAGTTTAAGCTCTTTAGTTGAGCTCCAAGTGTAGCTAGAACGTCCGTAGACATCCGGGCATCCACACGTTACATCCCTGAGCCACTGCAGAATGATGGGTGGAGTCTTAGCCACTGAGACAGGTCTTTCCTCTGTTACATTTTCTTTGCAGATAATCTCGCATCCCAACAACCTGTTTGAAATCATGTCCATGGAGCCGGTGAAGAGGGAGAGGAACCTGCACAATCGTGTCCAGAGTAACGTGCCCTTTTTTTGGGTCGTGTGATTGGCTTTCCCCCGTCACATGACTCGGTCTGTTGCAAATGTTGAGTGGTCTTGACGGTGGAGGGTGGTGCTTTTACCGTGCTGTGGATCTGCTTCCGTAGATTCTGACTACGAGAACACCAACCGCACCGCGGACGTCGACGTGGAGCTCATGGCTTTCCAGTCCATCATCGGAGACGACTATAAAGGTGAGAGCCAAGATCCAATGGGTTTAGTCTTTTATACCCTTTGAGTTTCTGCTCTTTGACAACATATTATTCTGATCACAAACCAGTTCCCTTGTTCAATGATTGATTTGTTTTTTTTAACTGCATTAGCTGTGGAGGTGTAAAAGGTAACACTCACTCGAGACGACAGGCTGTCAACGTTCCTTTTGTCTCGCATTTCACAACCTTTGTTAGATGGCCGATTTTCTAACATTTGCAGCATTTTAATTTTTTTGAAAGACGTAATCCGTAGCTGTACCCTATTGTCAGAGGCAGCTCACGGACCCCGGGGGAAGGTTGAGGTGCCTGAACGGAGAAAATGAGTTGAACTTAAGCTGATCTGTGGTTAAGTCTCTGACTGGGATGAAAGCCTGCAGACAGCTAGGTCCTTGAGGAGGTGAAGATCGATTTGTGGAGCCCTAGAGCGTGAAATCTCCCCTTTATTCGGGACATAGACCCCGCATCACGCACGCAGTCCTGTGTGGCTGCGTCCCCATGGATACACAGTGAATAACAATGACCCAGCTCTCAGAAAAGGCCTCGCAGCATGTGTATATGAACAGGCTAACCGGGCAACCTGCTGACAGCCCGTCCTCTGAGAGAGTGTTACTCATTTAGAACCCTATAGCAGGGGTTCTGTGATTGGCTAGTGTTGTGTTTAAACTAAGGCAGGGGTTCTGTGATTGGCTCATACTTTGTTTAAGGTAACGCAGGGGTTCTGCGATTGGAACATACCATACTGTGTATAATCTAATGCAGCGGTTCTGCGATTGGCCCATACTGTGTTTAAACGAAGGCAGGGCTACTGTGATTGGACCATACTTTTTTTAAGCTGAGGCAAGGGTTCTGTGATTGGCTAGTGTTGTGTTTAAACTAAGGCAGGTTACTGTAATTAGCTCATACTGTATTTAAGCTAAGACAGGGGTTCTGTGATTGGCTCATACTGTATTTAAGATAAGTCAGGGGTTCTGTGATTGGCTTATATTGTATTTAAGCTAAGACAGGGGTTCTGTGATTGGCTCATACTGTATTTAAGCTAAGTCAGGGGTTCTGTGATTGGCTTGTACTGTATTTACGCTAAGACAGGCGTTCTGTGATTGTCCTGTACTGTATTTACGCTAAGACAGGGTTTCTGTAATTGGCTTGTACTGTATTTGAATGCAGATGGAAACAGCGCTAATGCTATGGAGACCTGGGGAGACGGCAACCGCTGTCTGAAGCTAAAGGGTCAGATGAGATACATGCCTGAGTGGGAGTCCATCATCTTCCTGGGAACGCCTGTGTGAGCCTCAAACGCACCTGTACACACACACACACACACACACACACCTGTACACACACACACACACACACACACACACACCTGTACCTGTACACACACACACCTGTACACACACACACACACACACACACACCTGTACACACACACACACACACACACACACCTGTACATGCATGCGCATGCACACACACACACACACACACACACACCTGTACATGTGCAAACATACACACACAAACATACAAAAACACACACCTGTACATGATTGTGAACATACGCACACACACACACACACACACAAACACAAACTACTTTGTAGTCTCCAGTTCAAGTTCACCAAAATGTATTTAACAGCAAAAACAACAGCAAATAAAAAATAGTGTTTTTGAGCTCTTGATTATGTAAATAGTTGCAAAATGCACTTGCCTCTAATGGTGGTTCAGCCTATTGCCCCCAGCCAGCATTATTGTCTGCATTTGCACTGAATTATTAAGGTTTAACAGAGTTTTCAGTGATTCACAACGATGTACCCATTATAACAAGGAACAACTAGAACAAAACAAACAACAAAACATTGTGGCGGTTTAATCTCTGCAGTGATTCAGTGAATTATTTATAATAATAATAGTAATCACCCAATCACCATGACTTTATGTGCATGACATCTTTCCAGCATAACAGCGCAAAGTGTTTCATATATACAAAAAAGAACCAATACAAGTGCAAGTAAAACACTGTAATAAATGAAAGTATTTGACAATGTTGTTGTGCAGGATGGAGAGTCTGAGTGCCATGTTCAGGACGGGGCTTTATATCAATGACCTGAGCATGCATGACTCTAGCCGGGACCTGCTCCTAGCAGGCACACAGCAGTCAGAAGAGCTCAAAAGAGCCCTGATTCAGGTACAGACCGCACTTTTACTGTCTGTCTGTCTGACGGACACACACCACACTTCCTGTGTGTGACAGACGCACACTTCACTTCCTGTGTTTGACACATACACACCACACTTCCTGTGTTTGACATATACTGTACACACCACACCTCCTGTGTGCCACCAGGGAAAATGCGAATAAGATGGACATGATGACACCGGGGCTGCATTCTGATTCGGAATTTTATGCTATCTTCCTGTCGTTCCCTTCCCTTGCTTCAAGGGGGGAAAATCCCCAAAATGCCAGGATGAAATATGGCGGCCACACCAAGTGGGATTCGGTTCCAATTTAAGGAAGTGGAGGGAGTAATTATATTCCCTCGCTCCCTCGTTTATCCTCCCTTCCACCAACAACGGTATAAAATACAAGCTCCCAGCAAGAAGGGAATCCCATAATGCAATGCTCCACGCGGAAAAAGTGGTCGGTCACATTTCAACTCTGGGGTTGCACTTCCTATATCGGTTGCGAGGGTGGTTCAGTTCCATTTTGGTTTGTTTCTCGTCAATCCTCCCTTGCAGAGCATCTGTTAAATTAGCAAATGTGTTAAATTGGATCCAAATGCAACCCTGACTTACAAAAAGAAAAATCCAGCTCCAACAATCACTGAGTTCATTGGTAACAACCAGTAGAGCAACGTCGGTGCTGATTGGTGGATCATTTCCAGCTGTACTTCTGGGATCCCTATGGCCGTGTCTGAAACAGCGTACTTGTCTACTATTGAGTATGCCAATTTATTATCCTTTTTCAAAAAGCTGATAATAGTATGGAGGATATGTTTCGCATACTGCATGTCACTAAACAGTATGCAGTAAGCAGTATACAGTATGCTAGTACACAGTAAACAGGGTGCAGTAAATTGGGCTCTGATTCGTACATAGCCTATGGAAATCAACAGGAAGTGGCTAGAAAGTATCCGCCAATCACCATTTATGTTGTTATATTAGTCATTACCAACAGAATCTGTGATTGGTAGAGGTTTTTTTTAAAAAAAAGAATGGTGACATCACAACCATATTATCCTTTTTTTATTTTAATTTTATGTGTGTGACATATACCATATACACACTTCCTGTTAGTGATGTATACACACATCACTTCCTGTGTGTTACACGAGAAGACAGCTTTGAGTCATTTTGAAATTTCTGTTATGTTTTTCTGCAAAATTATTCAGTACCTGCTCTATCCGATGATGCTAATCTTCTAAGTTTTTTTGAGACTTTTAAGTGGGTCTCAAAAAAAAAAAAAAAAGCTTTCTTTTGAGACTGTTGCTTGGTTACCGCTGCCTTGGAAGGACATTTAAGAACCGGCACTGTCCTCTCCTTTTGGACAGAGCTATACACAGTGTTATGACTGTGATGTGTATTTTCATACAAATATACACCCTGTGTTTTTATATACACACTAAACCTCCTGTATGTGATGGACACACACTTCACTTCCTATGTTTGACATATACAGACACTTCACTTCCTGTATTTGACATAGGGTGGCCTCGTTTTGCAAGCGGGAGGCCTCCTGACCATATCCGAATGGACGTGTTCTGCACTCGTTTCGCACAAAAATCGCCCGCTGAAGCACTTGCTGGTTTTTGGATCTTTTGATTTGCCTATAATGCACACTGCCTATTATCCTCGAGTTTACCTCCCCCGCCCGCCACGTGATGCGGGACAGCCCGACACGGACAAAACGAGTCCACCCATTAACACCCTTCTCTTCCTGTGTGTGGCATACACCTCTATATTTTTATATCGCAAGTACTTTCTCACTACCATGAAACTGAAGCTTTCGACGTCAATTTAAGCATCTCTCCAATATTCCTGAAGAGGCAAAACCAAGACCAATATGACAGCAGTGTTGCATAAGGCCTAGTGGACCGGGCATGCCCCGTTGCATTGTGGGCAGGTCAGCATACAGCTCACTTCGATCTAGTGTTATCTGTATAGCACTTTTCAAAACAGACCAATGTCTCAAAACACTTTACAGACGTTTCAGGTCTGGGGCCTCTGGTCCCCATGAGCAAATTTGGGGTAACAGGGTCACCGTGAGAGACACCTCATGTTTTAGCTTTTATTTTTTTGACTGCAGGAACAGAAGAAGTCCAGTAAGCTCGAGGAGAGCATGAAGATGCTCGACTACGAGATGAAGAAGACGGACGACCTGCTCTACAGAATGATACCCAAACCTGTGGCCAAGAGGCTCCGGAAGGGAGAGCCGGCCGTCAACACCTGTGAGGTCGGAGCTCGCCGCCTGCTTTGGCCCTCAGTGGCCACCGTAGCCACTGATATGACTTGCACTAGACTCGCTGTTCATGTCTATGGATAGCCGTTACTTTGCGATAGAACTGCACTCTATCTGACCTGTTTGTAGTTGTTTCAATGACCTTCGGAATGTACTTATTGCACTTATTGTCGCTTTGGATAAACGTGTCTGTCAAATTAACATAATGTAATGATTATTCATTTCTAAAGTCACTTGGCTGAATAAGTGAATAATCACCTAGAAAATTACATGGAACAAATAACAAAGCCCTAATGAAAAGTCTTGCTGATCTTTTAACGTAAACTGCGCAGCATTTTAAGGCAATCTCAGTGTGTTCAGTGTTTTATAATGGATAATAATGCATGTTGTAAAGAGTTAATCCGGCCATGTTGACTTCCTGTCTAACGAGCAGGTATTCCCGGATGTTACGATCCTGTTCAGCGACGTGGTGGGCTTCACCCGCATATGCAGCCACATCACGCCCATGCAGGTGGTCTCCATGCTCAACACCATGTACACGCTGTTTGACACGCTCAGCGAAAAACACCGCGTCTTCAAGGTGGGCTTGGGGTGTGGGCCGGGCACGTGCATGTGCGTGCTTGTGTGTTTGTGTGTGTGTGTGTGTGTATGTTTGTGCTTTTGTGTGTGTGCGTGTGCATGTTTATGCATGTATGTCTGTGTGTGTACACATGCACGTGTTTGCATGTGTGTGTGTGTGTGTGTGTGTGTGCGTGTGTTTGCGTGTGTGTGTGTTTGCATGTGTGTGTGTGTGTGTGTGTGTGTGTGTGTGTATGTGTGGGTGAGCATGTACAGTATGTGTGTATGTGTGATCGTGCTGTTCACAATGTTCCTGCACTTTGATGTTCTTAGTGAGATTCTAGTGTAGACCATGATATGAAAGGGATTCTACCTGAGTGTGCATTAGGAATGGAGTGTAGGGCTAGATGCCATTTTTCTCTCTATTCATTCCTTCCCAGGTGGAAACCATTGGCGACGCCTACATGGTGGTTGCCGGGGCACCGGAGAAGACCAAATACCACGCCCACAACATCTGCGACATGGCCCTGGATATGGTCCGGTCCATCGACCACCTGAAGGATCCGTCCAACGGGAACAACATCCAGATCCGCGTGGGTGAGTCCAGCGGTTCCGCCTTAACCCTCTAAAGTGCAAGATCACAAATATGTGATTAGAATGTTCTTAACTGGACAATCCAATGCTGATGTAACAATCGCCACTGGGTAATTGAAAGCAATGGAGTTCTAGAAAAAAAAAACATTCCAAAAAAACCCTCTCTTCAAAGGGCTAAATTGCATCTGAATTGAAGTTTTCAGTAAATTAACTGAAAGTTGATGAACTGACAAAATGTTCCTGAATTAAAATCTCACCTAATCTCTTGGATTGACTGTCACGCTGATTTGCAAGCAGCTGTTTCTCCATTGAACCTACGGAAAAATGAATGCAGTAAATAAATAAAAATAAATAACTACTAAAAGTGCTGCAGCCAGGTGGCTTCTAGATAGAATGAAGGACAGTGTTGCATGGCATTATGGGTTTCTAAAATGTATTTATTTTCCTTGTTGTTTTTAGGAATCCACTCCGGAATGGTGGTAGCAGGAGTAGTGGGCCACAAGATGCCGCGCTATGGTCTCCATGGTGACACGGTGCACACGGCTTCTGCCATGGAGAGCAACGGAAAGGTAAGAGTGTTGGCGCATCACAAAGAGGGCGGACGAGGGTGCAAACGCCTTGGGAAGCTCCTTTTCTTTTTTTGCTTCCTGGTTGGATGTTGGTAAATAACTGAAAAATAAATAAGAAACGATGGTTTCCCCTCTCTGTCGCTGCAGGAGATGCATATTCAGCTGAGCGGTGCCACGTACGAGCACCTGAAGGGCAGCCATTTTATCTTTGAAAGAAGGGGCACCATCACCATCAAGGTTAGCATGGTCACCTACCACACCTTCGCCATGACAACCAACTGTGCTGTCACATGACCACTCCCTGCCTGTCAGTGTCTATGGCAACAGAACTGTCAGTGTCTATGGCAACAGAATCTTTACTGTTGTGATCTCATGAGATCAAATGAGTCCATTGTATTGTTTCATTTTGAAAAAGAAAAAAAAACATTTTGGGTCATATCCTTTCAAAGCAGTGGAAATCAGAGTATTTTACAGTGAAACAATTATTGCCATGTCTTGAGACTCATCCTATCCATACATCTTCGCTGGAGGTAAAATTCACCCAGAAACAAAACAAAAAAAAGGTATTTTTAGATAATAAAAACTTTATGTGTAATTACCCACTTTTACACTTACAACTAGTGCTACTAAAAGTTAGACAAATGATACAGTTGAGAACTCTGAAGAACTCCACTCTTAATACGGTAAGTATACAGTATGTACGACTTAATGACTTACAAAAATATCTTTAAACTTTATATTGAAAGACTGTATGTGGCCATGTCTAGGTTTCCCTTACCTGGAGCTCCCATAGCACAAAGTCTTTGTGTGTGATGTCTCTGAAATATTGGTTACGGGCTTGATGGGAATTGTAGTACAATGCCATATCGGAAGACCAGCTTTGTCTAGAATGACAGAATTGTAAAAATGTTTGATCTGAAGCTTATAAAAACGAATCAAGCTATATTTGATAAGTATTACTAGTAAAAACATATGTATTTTATGAAATGGGGTGAATTCTTCATTCAAAAAGTTTCAATTTGACATTTGAAACAGTATGTTTCTGTTCTTCTAAGCTGTAACATCGCCTGGGCCTCCTAGAAATACTATCTATGAACCACATTTATCTGCGTGATGTTTGGTGCGAACCTCATGAGTGTGATCATTTGTGGGTTCAACAGTGTGTGGTTGTTCTAGGGTGGGGTGGGGGATGAAAATGAATTAACCAATTGATGTCCGGCTGTGAAAGAATAGACATATCGTTAGTCCCATAGAAGGTTGTGACAGGCAAGAGCACTTGCAGCTGGTGATAATCGCCTACGAAGACATGCGTTTATTAAGCCACTCCTTTCACCACAGAATCTCCAGACCATCTCTGCTCTTTCATCCTCTAATTATTACCCGCTGTTCTCTGTGCTTAATGGTCTACGTTTGTGCGTGAGGAAATCATCATCTTTGTACTGCAGTCAGAGGAAATTAATATTTGTGTTCGCCGGCACCTTCTGCTTTTGTGACTCCCAGGGCAATGTGGAAATCGAGACTTACTGGCTGACGGGGAAGAGAGACAAAGACGGAAACGCCCAAGCCGCTTGTCCTCGGCTTGAGACGCAAACCATCAGCAAAGTCACCATCTACCCGCCGGAACCCACCGGACCCCACGAGGATGTGTTGGTATGGCCCACTTTTTTTTCCTCTCTCTCTCTCTCTCTCTCTCTCTCTCTCTCTTTCTCGCTCGCTCTCTTCATCGAGCTATGTTTGGTTTTTTTGTTCTGCCTTTAATTTTTCTTTCACCTCGCAACGTGTCCGTCTGTAAAAAAACAAAAAAACATTCCGAATTTTGTCCTTTCGGTCAGAGTATTTCTCAATAGCTGGGCTGGCTAATATGGGAAGATACCATTTCCATTGAGCGCGGGGGGGGTTGGGGGTGTCCTCACTCTGGCCGCTGCAGGTCTTTCCCTCCGTGGCGGGCAAGGACGAGGCCGACGTGAAGTCTATTCGCTCGCACCGTATGACGTTGGAGGCCTCGGGTAACTCCCTGGAACGGCCTACGGAGGAAGGCAGGGTTGAGGGTTCCTCAGTGAGTAAGGTGAGAGGGGATCGCTGTTTCGGCCTTTTGGCTAAGATCAAGCGAGAGTGTTGGCCAAGCCTTCACTTCCCCTTGCTTCAGTGTCGGCCTGCACACAAGATCTGGGCCGGACGCGGCCATTAGTTATTTTTGAGTGATTGAGTGCGACTGTATTTGTTGTTTGTTGAATAATTGGGGGGGGGGGTCTTCTGTACCCTCCCACTTAAATAATTTAAATAAATAAAAGGTGAAAGGTGGTGGGGAGGTGCTTGCGGTGGCATTGGGGTGTGGTTTGTTTCGGGAGTCTCCCACGAGCCAATGAAAATAGTGGCATAGTAATTATGCAGTTGAGAACACCCACAGTGTACTTATTAGTGAATCTGATATTAAAGCTGAAGGTAAGAGGACTGGCTATTGTTTGTATTGACAGAATCCGATTCGTTTGCGCTCGTATACGTGCTAGAAGTGCCATTTTGAGACTGTTTTAGCTGCGCTATAGAAGTGAATGGAGAGTGACAAATACCCTATTCTGGATTATCACCCCAGGGGAGCACAGAGCAGCTAATGAACATATTTCGCCACCATTTGGAGTTGTATCATGGCCAGGTAACTACACAACCCAAAGTTCTACCAAAGTTCAATTTTGCTTTACATTACATTGCAGGCATTTAGCAGACGCTCTTATCCAGAGCGACTTACACAGCATTTGTATTTATACATAGTATCCATTTATGCAGCTGGATATATACTGAAGCAATGCAGGTGAAGTACCTTGCTCAAGGGTACAACGGCAGTGTCCTACCTGGGAATCGAACCTGCAACCTTTCGGTTACAAGCCCAGTTCCTTAACCATTATACTACACTACACATAGTAATATCCTCAGGAATCTCCCATTGAAAAGCAATGAACGCCAAAATATAAATTATAACCTATTCTACTATTAAAACTCTTCTCCCTATATTATATTCTTTACAAATCCATTTGACTTTTGGATTTCAGAAACATGTTGTACATTATATTATATAGCTTTACAACACATGAACAAATACATACTCATATACGGCAGCTTACATTTTTGTCATATCATACCACATATTACAGTTTTTCTCAATTGTTTAGGCACATTTTCTGAAACTGTGACTCATTTCTTAAAACTATAAACACAAAACCCACACAAAACTTCATATATGTCTTGTCAAACACTATGTTAAAAACCATGCACTCTCACCCCAAAATTAAATTTTTCCTCCAAATAATTAATGAATGAACAACTGAATACAAATTATAAATGCCAATTACACACTGGTGTAAAAAAATGAAAGACACTAT
Organism: Synaphobranchus kaupii; assembly: GCA_029718625.1. Lineage (NCBI taxonomy): Eukaryota > Metazoa > Chordata > Actinopteri > Anguilliformes > Synaphobranchidae > Synaphobranchus > Synaphobranchus kaupii. The sequence goes on from CM056393.1 coordinate 3,447,101, forward strand.
TACCATTATATTGGTAAGGCTTCAGTATCGTTTCAATGTACTGGCCAACTCAAATATAAAAAAAAAATATATATATATTTTTTCAAATTACAAAAATGTAGTAGAGACAATGTAAAATAAACAAACAGGAGAAAATAAAATAAAAAAATAAAAAAACTACTGTACTGGGAGTAAACAAAAAATGTAAAAGTAAAATCAAAATCATTATTCTGGTCTCTGCTCTTGATCAGGCCACATATTTTCATGTACATCACATATTATATTTTATCTTTTGGAGTGACACAGCCACCCTTGGCATGACTGAGAAATGAAAAAGCAATGGTTTCATTGAACCAACTTCAAAACAGAGCATCAGGGTGTGAGTGTGTATGTTTGTGTTTCTGTGTGTATGTGCATGTGTGTGTGTCTGTGTGAGTGTGTGTGGAGCTCATTTCTGCAGCACTGCGAAAGGCATATTTACCCTGTGTTTCAGGTCCTCTTTAAGGCTGGTAAGATGCTAAGACTGTGCTCAGTTACTCTGAGCTGCAAAAGGGACAGGTTCTCCCGTATTTGCTCCAAGGGATACTGCCAGCTTAGCTTGTGCACACAGTCGCTGCATTTCTGGTTCGTACGAATAAGAAACACAACAAGTTCGGTTATAGGATTAGGATTAGATTGGTTTTCTGTTTTCTTTCCAATCTTTCTTTATCATTTATTCTTTTTACCTGTTACCTTTTGTGTTCAGTTCTTTCGCCACAAGAGCTTTGGATAACAGGTCTTCTTTTCTGTTCTTTTCCTTCACTTGTTTTATCGAGCTTTGCTTTGTTTCTCTACCTCCTGTTACACCTAATGATTTAGTGCGTGAGGTTCTTTTGTTATCCATTCTCGCTGTTTATCGAGACTCGCCTCCTTTTGAGGTTGCTTTCATTTGGCTTGTGCTAGGGAAGTTTTGCTCCCGTTTACCTATCCACTTCTACGTTTGTGGTGTATCTTTCTAAGATACGCTTTTCAAATATTTTTCTGTCGCGTCTGGTTCTCCGAACCTTAACACAACCCTCACATGTACATCACACATTATATTTTCTCTGGCCAAGCAGTGGGAGAAGTGTCTTTTGGAATGACACAGTCACCCTTGGCATGACTGAGAAATGAAAAAGCAATAGTTTCATTGAACCAACTTCGAAACAGAGCATCACGGTGGAAACTCACACTCCCATATGACAATGTGCGTGAGCTGCTCTGGTCTATCTTGTGAGTGTGTGTGTGCACATGTGTGTGTGTATATGTGTGTGTTCCTGTGTGTTTGTGCATGTGTGTGTGCCTGTGTGATTGTGTGTGGAGCTAATTTCTGCAGCACAGTAAGGCTGGTAAGATGCTAAGACTGTGCTTAGCTACTCTGAGCTGCAGAGGGAACAGGCTCTCGCGTATTTGCTCCATGTCGGGGTGGCTTCCGTACGTACATGAGGGATACTGCCAGCTTAGCTTGTGCACACTATGATGTCCTATATCTGTACTGTGGTCCCCTTGTAGTAGTATAAAATATAGCTACTCTGCAGTACAGGAATCACTGAGTATTGATATGTTACAGTAAATAACAATAAAGCAGGTCTACCTATTCACATTTCTAAATGTTCATCAGCCATTGTTCTCCACATACAGGAGAGCTCATTTTTTGCCCTTTTATTTGTGCTAAAGTTCTGATTGCTGATTGAATAATTAAATCAACTAGTGTTTTATCTGTGAAGAATGTGTGCGTTAATTGATAATTGGAGTTTATAGTTTTTAATGGCAGTGTTTTTTCATGTGAAAACAAGAGGTATACTTTTTGAAATCTGTGCCTAAAACAGGAGAATTGTGTGAAATTTATTCAAAAAGTGTTAAAGAGACTGAAATTTGTGTTAAAACAAGTGAAATAGTGCTTATAAATTTTGTAAAGTTTGTCTATCTTTTGGCACATAAATTGAATCTTTTATTAATAAGGTCATAACACCAATTTTAGTGTCTAAACAATTGGGAAAAACTGTAAATCAACTAGTATTTTACCTGTGAAGAATGTGTGTGTTAATTGATAATTGGAGTTTATAGTTTTTAATGGCAGTGTTTTTTTCATGTGAAAACAAGAGGTATGCTTTTTGAAATCTGTGCCTAAAACAGGAGAATTGTGTGAAATTTATTCAAAAAGTGTTAAAGAGACTGAAATTTCGTGTTAAAACAAGTGAAATAGTGCTTATAATTTTGTAAAGTTTGTCTATCTTTTGGCACATAAATTGAATCTTTTATTAATAGGGTCATAACACCAATTTTAGTGTGTAAACAATTGAGAAAAACTGTACTACATGTACTAAGTGTACTACAGCCCTTGGCTGTCATGAACATAAGATTGACTTGCTGGGGTGTTATAACTGATACTTATTTTATATGACATTGTATGAGCAAAAACAGGGTGACCCAAGGTCACCCAGTCGCAGGGTGAAAGACATGTTAATGGAATAACTGGGGTTAGAACTCAACCCCATGTGGTTTTCTCTCCCCTCCCAGTCGCAGGGTGAAAGACGTGTTAATGGAATAACTGGGGTTAGAACTCAACCCCATGTGGTTTTCTCTCCCCTCCCAGTCGCACTGCAAAGACGCTCTACAGGGCAGTGGCCTGCAGGACGGATACATCGAGCTCGACTCGGCCGAGATCAACGGGCGCAACGCCATCATGGGGTCCCCCGCTGGCTCCTGCGAGTCCCGTGCCTCAGAAAAAAGCACCATGTGCTGTCTGTCCTAAAACGGGATGCTGTGAGGTCATACCCCACCCTGCCCTCTCCTCCAGCTTTGGGAGGGCTCACAGAGGGCTTATAATGACACTTATGGCTTTATGTGTATAAATCAGCAGTATAGTTACTTGTGTATGTCTTACTATGGATTTACCTAAATTTACAGTGTTGTGGAGGAAGGAGGAATAATTGTCATGTAGTATTTGAAAAAGCTAGTGGTCAGTGGGACATTTGGTACGAGTGGCTACTCGGTGGCTCTTTAAATCTTCTAATCTCTTGGTATCCATCAAATGCTTTTGCTGTAGAGCTACGTGAGGTGGCTTTTAACTACCTTGTTTCACTACTTCAGCGTGTGATGTGTTTATCAAAAAGAACCACAGTGCATGGTGAGGATCAGCATGATATTTTATGTATATATACTTTTTATGTACATACTGCATATCTTCAAACTCAATGCATTTTTGCATTTCTTTAAATAAACTGAAACTGGTCAGGGAGATATTCACACAAGGTTTTTATGGATTCTGTCCCATGTCAGTCCTGTACTTCCCTTCTCTCTGATTGGGTGGATCAGGAGCATGCTCAGTGGAATCCATCTTGACTCAATCATCTCCAGCAGTGTTGGCTCCTCCCAGTTTCCCAGGATACTTATTTTATTACCGTTCTGCTAAGTGTCTGTCACTTTCCTTACATTACTTATTTTTCTGCACTTCTGTTTTTAACCTAGTATCTGAAATAAATGCACAGTTTTTCATCTGTTTAAAATTTGTATTCCTTTTTGGATTTTCTGCTAATTTCTCATTTGTAGCCTGTATGTCAGGCGTCCATCGGCACAGAACACAATTTAATCGATGAAGTTAGTATGCTGGAACATCTGTAGCCTCATTTTTAACAATAACAAGAAGACAGAGAAGACCGGCTCCACAAATCACACAGTTCAGGATGACTGACATTTGAATATTTGTCCCGAGTATTTATAAAGGGTAGTAAAGTGTTATGAAGCATAATAACCTATTGTAAATGACAGTCCCTCACTAGGTGCTTTGTCCCTCCATGCTTGAAGCTAAAGACCATACTCGTTCCCCTGACAACGCAGGCTATAACTAGAGCACAACTGAAAATATGAATGATGTTCCGGAACAAGTGCCCTTTTTTTTTTTTAAGCGCTGGTGTATTTCGCCTTCAGAGCCATAGGGTATTTTTATGGGTTATAGGCTGAAGTGAAAATGGCCGTTAGTTGTGATAGCGAGTGGACAGAAGGATGGGCTTGGTCTTTACCTGCTGGTATTCAGTCACCAGTGGCATTGCTAATCACGCCCGTCGTTTTCCAGGCGACACAGTTTACACGTTCATGTAAGTATCTCTTTCTCTTCTCGTCTCCAAGCGGCACAAACTACCCGCCGTTACTCGGTGAAAATGAAGCAGCGTGCCTGTGCTACAAAAGATAAATAAAGAAAAAAAGATGAAATATTTGTTCTCAGGCTTGGTAGCTGAGCAGCGTACACTGCTTTTAAACTCCGTGAGTGATGTCTCTTGTGTGTGCCTCGTGTTGCACAACAAACAGATCCGACAGAAATGCTTGAAAAGATGTCCACGTTGTTCTTTATTGCTGAAGCAAAAAAAACAAAACTCCATTACACGTGTAAAACCCACAACACTTAAACAGATAATATCAACACTTAGGGGTGCCCCTCAGTCGGCAGGTATTGATCCTCCTTTCATGGTGACCAATTTTCTCCGTACACACCGTGACACACAAAGAACATTGGTCACGGAGCCTCAACGGCTGACGTATATAACCGTGTGTTACCATAGCGACACGTGGCTTGCTACCTGTCACTTTGACAAAAAAGTGAAAAAGTTGAACCAGACCACTTGACTTGACTTCACTCGGAGTGTGTTCTCCACAGGCTTTCATAACAGGGGGCTGATAATTAGGCGATGACACGGTTTTTGAAAAACAAGGTCAAAAGGACAAAACACCGGCGAACGCTCTTTACGGGAAAAAGACGTGCGTGAGGTGCTGATGTAATGGTGAACGTGTTTTTAATTCCGTCCGTACACGAGTAGACTTCCTCTGCAATGATGTGGCTGAAGATAACATCTTTAACTGACATTCATGGATATGAGACTTTTTCTTCTTTTAATAAATAGGGAGAGAACACAGGGGTTTTTGCGTGACCACAACGGGTCATATAGCAAAGACAAATGCACTTTTATTCTCTTACACTGTAAGTCACTCTGGATAAGAGCGTTTGCTAAGTGAGTGTCATGTAGTGTAGAAACAGGCTTCCTACTTGGGCATATTTTCACAGCCCTTAATTAACTTGATTAACAGATGTGCTACAGAAAAGCTTAATTGGATTTGTGATGACAACATCATGAATGATTTCATAGCTTTCATTGCTATGAGACAGACATCTAATCAAAGCCACAAACACTACCCAGAGACAAGAGAAGCATTATCCAGATGGCTGTAGGCTGTCAGCCGGATGCCAGAGGCATGTCAGGTTACAAGATGCGAACAGAACAAGTAGCTATCTCTAAACAGTAAACACTTCATTGTAGTCATTTTTTTTTTTTAAACTGGAGGTCAGACCTGGATTCAATAAATGTTTTTCCTTAACTCAAGTAAAGCATGTTACTTTTTTCTGATTTTTTCCCCCATTCATTTAGATGATCACTGAACACACCAAGCATGTTTGTGAAGAAAACAATTCTAATTAAAGTGTGAGTCAAAGGGCAAATATCAGGCCTGAGCCTCAGTTAAAAAAAAAAAAAAATTAAATGTCAATCAAAACATACAAACTGTAGGATCTTTAAAACACTTGATACAGTTTGAGTAGACGTCCCGCATTTGGGAAGTAAGAAGGGGAAGCAAGAACTGGACAGGAGGAAGCAGGAAGTGGGAAAGGGGAAGTAGGAAGTGGAAAAGGAAAAGTAGGGTGCGTCCCAATACTTGAAAAAATGCATCCTCCTTTCTTCCACTACCACCTCCTCTCCTCTGTGCCCCGTAAACGGATCTTTGTGTCAGAATCTAATGTTGCTGTTTACATATTAATTACATATTAATGGTTACATATTAATTAATGTCTCGATGCAGACCGCAATGTCGGGTACATTGTATACTGTACATGCAACTACTTGTACTTGAACGTACAGGCAGTTCTGCATACTTCCGGGTAGGAGACAAGTGGAGGAGACAAGTGGAGGAAAGGAGGTGAGGGGTGAAGAATATCGGGACGCACCCGTAGGATGGGGGATGTAGAAAGAGGGAAGGAGGAAGTGGGATGGGGGAAGTAGGAGAGGGAAACAGGAAGTGGTCACAGTAAGCAGTGGAGGAGTTCCGCTTCACCTCTGATGCTCCAGACTGTGTTATCTCTTTGATAGTTATTTATATATTTTTAAATCTATATGTATAATATATACGGGGCATGTAGGGTGTTGTCCTGCTCAGATCGAGTTCCCCTCTGAGGGGCAGGAAGAGCTTCGGCATTTAGGGTGTTGTCCTGCTCAGATCGAGTTCCCCTCTGAGGGGCAGGAAGAGCTTCGGCATGTAGGGTGTTGTCCTGCTCAGATTGAGTTCCCTGCTGAGGGGCAGGAAGAGCTTCGGCGTGTAGGGTGTTGTCCTGCTCAGATCGAGTTCCCCTCTGAGGGGCAGGAAGAGCTTCGGCATTTAGGGTGTTGTCCTGCTCAGATCGAGTTCCCCTCTGAGGGGCAGGAAGAGCTTCGGCATGTAGGGTGTTGTCCTGCTCAGATCGAGTTCCCCTCTGAGGGACAGGAAGAGCTTCGGCGTGTAGGGTGTTGTCCTGCTCAGATCGAGTTCCCCTCTGAGGGGCAGGAAGAGCTTCGGCGAAAGGTGGCGTCCTCACGGTCCAGGCTGCAGCTGGGGGCGGGGCGCCCGTCTTTGGGGAGGGGCTCCAGGGTACAGCGGAAGCAGAAGGCGTAGAAGAAGGCCACCAGCAGCAGGAAGCACACCACGCAGAAGATGATGACGATGAGGATGGTGTGCACGTGCATGTGCGTGTCATCCGATGGGAACCCTGGGAAGAACGCGGTGGGCGTCGGGGTGGGGGGCGGGGGTGGGCGTCGGGGCGGGAACAGGGGGTGGACGCGTTTAAGGGCGACGCAGGGCCCTCCGACGCCAGGAAAAGGGCATCCGTCATGGCGCTTACCCGTCTCTCCCTCTCAGCGTTGACCCAACTCAGCTGTCAGTAACCCAACCTGCAGAGAGAAATAACCCAACAACAGCCTATTGCTTATTGCGTACCTGAACTAGACTCAATGTTCATGTCTATGGACAGCTGCTACGTTATAATAGAACTGTACTCAATCTGACCTGTTTGTAGTCGCTTCAATGACCTTCGGTATGTACTTACTGTACGTGGCTTTGGATAAAAGCATCTGCCAAATGAATGTAATGTACCTCATAAACCCACCTTATTTTAGTGACCTATAAAGAGTGAGACATTAGAGCAGCGGTGGCCAATCATGGAGAACGGGCCGAGATTATGCAGGTTTTCACTCCAGCCAATCACTACACCTGCTGATTACACCAATTAACACGCCTTCAACCAGAGAGGTGATTGGTTGGAATGAAAACCTGCGTACTCTCGGCCCTCCATGGCACATGATTGGGCAGCACTGGTGGGTATTTCAAAAAGTAGGGCTGTGTCTGAATCAGAGCCCTATCTACAGCTTCCTGTGTACTAGCATACTGTATACTGCTTATTGCATACTGATTAGTGACAGTATGTGAAAAATATCCTCCATACTATTATCAGCGAAAACCCGGAAGTAAGTATATCCTCCAGGGATATTAAAAACATTCAAATTTCAGAATACTCGCAAACTTAACAGCTTTTTAAAGAAGTATAATCAACAGGCATACTCATTACATTACATTACAATCATTTGGCAGACGCTTTTATCCAAAGCGACGTACAATACGTGCATATACTCAATAGTCGGCAAGGTGCGCTGATTTGGGCATGGCCTAGGATTAGCTACTGAGTTAGCTGGATAACTGCACTGAGTAAAACCCAGAACCCTCCACAATCTGGAACATGGACTGAAGTAAAAAGGAATGTTCCGGGTTTTACTCAGTGCAGTTATCCAGCTAACTCAGTAATCCTGCCTTGTGAAATGCCTCCCTGGCCAAAATTAACACTGAACTCATTTATCATTGGATTACTTGCCCTACCTAATGTTACATCTCACACTAGATCCTCAACCCCAATTTGCTACTTAAAGCAGTGCACTCCCTGGGCCTCATGTATAAACGCTGCGTACGTACAAAAAAATATACGTATGCTAGTTCCCCCGCCATCAGAGTTGCCAATTCCCACAGTCTGAAAAATGTGTGTACGCATGAGTCATACTCTGTTTTGATGTCAAGTTTTGTTTTTTATAAATCACAAATCTGTGGGGAAAGTGGCGTACATTTTATTGTACGTATGCATGTATGTTTATACATGAGGCCCTCTGTATGTATCTTTCACCCATTATGGCCCTTAACTTCATATTATAGGTTTATGTATTATTTACGACTGTTGTTTGTGACACGGAAGACCTAGCATCAGCTCCGCTTGTTCACTAAACCTTCATCGACGCACTGATGCATATACTATATATATATATATATATATATATACACTATATGTGCATCTCTATATCAGAACTTTTTGCGCAAAGTCAATGCAACGTAACGCAATTAATCGTAACATACATTCGATTGTTAACCGTGAACTCGCAAAAACAAATTAATCTTTGTTGACATCAATCCACCAGGTAGCTTTCATAACTTAGGTATGGCTGTCCGTGGTGATTTATTTGAAGAAAGCTGGCCTATGAAAAACGGGGTGGCGACAGGAAGCGGTAGCGAGGGTCGACCGGTATCTTGAGCCCTCAGCACTGATGGGGACACTGTGCCGGAGGAGGTGCTGTTAAACTGAGGTTTCTAATTATTTTCGTAGACAGTAGTGGGTGGTAGCACTGCATTCCCAGAGACAGAGCCTATACCCACCAACCCCCCCCCCCCCCCCCCCCCCCCGTGAGGATTGGCTGTACTTCCCCCTGCATAACATAGCACCTTGTTTCCAGTTTGTTCATTTGCATATAAAATAAGCTCCCAGTTCACCTTCCAGGCTGAATAAAACTTAATTATAGCAAAGGGAAGAACTTGTGCAAATAAATAAAGCCTATTGCATATGGGTTCACAATGAGGACATTAACTGTAGTTAGCAGACATGTTAACATTAATTACAATGTGTTAAAAATAACATGCATTTATGCCTGAACTACGTATATCAGTAGCAGGCACAAATAAGTGAGATCCATGGCAATGATTGAACTAAGTATTAAATAAATAAATATACTCTATACCTTACAATATGCCTTATAAATATAACTTAACAAAAAATGTGTTTTTCCACAGAGCAGAAGTAGAAGTCCTAGAGTTACATTACTAGCTGCAAGGTGTTACACCATCAGTTACATTCACAGGTATCTTAAACATAGGCACACTTGCATACACACACGTGCGCACACACAAACACACATATACACACACAAGCGCGCACACGCACGCACACACACACACACACACACACACGCAGAAAAGCTGCACTCTTTTCTCACCTCCTTGGTGCTGTCCAGGGTCTCTGTGGTGAGGAGTCTCCACATCCCTCAGGAGTGTGTGTGTGTGTGCCAGTGTGTTCAGAGCCAGAAGAGAAAACCAGATCAAAGTCAGAAAAAAGGAAGTGTGAGTGTTGTGAGTGTTGTGTGTGTGTGTGTGTGAGAGAGAGAGAGAGAGGGAGAGAGAGAGAGAGAGAGAGAGAGAGAGAGAGAGAGAGAGAGAGAGAGAGAGAGAGAGAGAGAGAGAGAGAGAGAGAGAGAGAGAGAGAGAAGGAGAATAAAGCACCGGGGGGGCTGAGAAGCGAGGTTTCCATGACAACGCTTGCTGAGACACAAAGTGCATGGTGTGACATCAGCACTTGATTCTGGCGGGAAGCTGGTTATGACAGAGACATACTGGCAGGGAGAGGGTACTAAACTCAACACGCTCTCAGCTGGGAGGAACATTAAGCATTTTTTATCTACTTTTGTTTCTGCACCAGGTAGGTCACCTGGGACATACATTTTATTTAACAATGAGAGAGAGAGGGTACAAGATGCAGCTACAGTCCAACCACAGCTGATGTGCACAAGATGAACAGGTTTGCCTTTCCCTCAGGCAAGTTATGTGGCCTTAGAGTCTAAATGCTTGTCCATGGCGCCACCTGCTGGCCATGAGTAAATGCTATAATTCAGACTTTGTCCCGAATAAAATGTATGTGTTATGAAAGACTGTCGTCCAGGGGTACCCAATCTTATCCGAAAAAGAGCTGATGTGGGTTTTTGTTTTAGCCCAGCACTAAGACACCTGATTCTACAAGGTCTGGATTGAAAACCATGATTCGTTAATTACCTCAATCAGGTGTTGTGCTGGGCTAAATTTAATTTAATTTAGGACAAAGCTAAGAGGCCGAAATACATTTACGCGGGTTATAGGTTTTAACAATGATGATGATGATGGCGATGATGATGATTATGGCAAGTACATTTTACAGATTTAATTATCCAAGAGCACTGAAGCACAAAATCGTTATATGAAGATAAACACAGGAACAGTTCCCATTATTGCGAAACAGACAATGCCCTCACAAAAATCTGTCTTTTAATGGTACCCATAGCAACACAGTTACAGTCATTCAAAACAAAATATGGAGATTGGAGACCCTCTGGACCCAGACAGACGGATGGACGGATTTAAAACTCCTGACCCATGATTCTACAGCTGCTGTGCCAAAGCTCACAGAATGCAAGTAGGTTTTTTTTATGTAGTTCTGTGGTCTAAATGTTTAATCCTGAGGTTTAAACTTAGGGGGGTATTTCACAAAGCACGATTACTGAGTTACCTGGATAACTGCACTGAGTAAAACCCAGAAACCTCCCAATTCTGGAACATGTTATGGAGTTGCAGTTATCCACTCCTAACTGAGTAAGCCTGCTTTGTGAAATACCCCCCTGCTGAGTTGGTTGAAATTGCCAACTCCCCAGGGTATTTCCTCTGTTAATTTGTAGTGAATGATCAACAGGGCCACGTGTCCTTCCTGTGGTGTTCCACATACTAGATTAATCTGGTATTCGCTATGGAAAAAAAGTCCTTCAGAACCAGCACATTGTTGTTATGGTTATTGAGATGATATTTATGGTAATATTGTGATTATGGACTGGATCAGGGATGGGCAAGGAGGGCCATATCTGTTTCTGGATTTTAAACCAGCTTCTCCTCTTAATTACTCACTAAGCCCAATCATTTACATGATCTGATATTTTAGCTGCATTCCGCGATATTAACAGCAGCTCATGAATGTTCCTGTGCCTGTATGCAGGTATTGTAGCGTTTTATTGTGGTCTAATCTATGAGAGAATCGGTGCAGGTGTATATGACTAATTAGCTGATTGAGCCAGGGTAACTGGTGGCAGCAAAAACCTGCATACACACTGGCCCCCCAGGACTGATTCTTGAGATTAAGACCAGATACTAATGTCCCCTACAGGGGACATAAATTAATTGGCCGGTCTTAGGAGGATAATAAAGGGAAGAATGAAGAGCCGAATAAGGCCCGGTGAGAAGGTCAGAAAGTGGAAGCCTGCAAAGAACAATTACGGGTATTTTATTACTGCAAAAACCAAGACACGTAGAAACGTACCACAGACACAGATACGGCACAGCGTACAAACTGCTCTATTTTCTCAAAATTCTGATAGATGTGTGGAGTCACGCTGATTTTTGACCATTATTTTCGTTCATCTCCACGTTTGATTCGCACCCGTACAATTTCAAATAAAATGGAGTTTGCCTTCGCTAACGGTCCAACAAATGGCATTATAAATTTATAACTCCTGTTGTGTCTGTGTATGGGTAGCCTATACCTAAGGTTTCACATGTAGAACAATATTCACTCATTCAAAGAAATAATAGAGGTTGTTATTCCAGTTCCACAAAATTCCATCCTCTCTGAAATTCACGTTGCCCAACCTGTCGTGTTGCTTTGAAGTGGTATACACAGGGGGATAGCAGCACTCAGTATTTTATTCATCGTCATGGCGATTAGTTAATTCAGGAGTACAGCACAGTAAGGAAACACAACCGGAAAGTGTATGGAAGAACATAACAATCTGTGGGGGTCTTCTCTTCAAAGCAGTGCAGTTGAAGCCAAGTTTGACGGGGTTCATTTTTTCGCATTGCAGATGCTATTGCAAATCCAATTCGAAAGTGTATGGAAGAACATAACAATCTGTGGGGTCTTCTCTTCAAAGCAGTGCAGTTGAAAGCCAAGTTTGACGGGGGTTCATTTTTTTCGCATTGCAGATGCTATTGCAAATCCAATTCATGCCGTCCTGTTAGGACAAATACAGGAAAAAAAAAAAAAAACACAAGAGAACAGAATAAATTGAAATCAACAGAAGAGGGCTACATTTAAATTTGCATTACTATTTCTGAGCTGTACCGTGTCACAGATGTTCCTGCCAGTTAGTACTACATTCGTAACATGTAAATAGGCTACAGAAATAAGCTATATGTAAAGAATAAGCTATATAAAGTGGATTGAAAAAGTATTCAGCCCCTTAATCTAATCAGGCTTTTTTGCCCGGCATTCAACACAAACAACTCTACAAACTCTACAGAAAACAATCAATTCTTTAACAGCCATGCAGGCAAAATATTGTTCAAAATTGTACATCATTAAGTGCCCACACATGATGGTTAGATTGTATTTAAGGACTTTGAACAATGTTTTCTTTTTAAAAGGGTGCTAATACTGTCTTTCTAGGTAAGAAAGCCAAGACCAGGACCCTTCAATACATTTTATTGGCTTTTACTGGGATTTTAGGAAGTACAATGGACTTTACATCACAATACTCAAACACAGTATATGTGATATTGTTCATTCATGGATGACATTTAAGAAACATAAATCATCACCTCTCCATCACTTTATGTGAAAATGTAGAAGGTGGAATTCAGTAACTTTCTCCCTTCAGATTTCTCCATTGTCTTCCATAGTGAAACCAGGCAGGAAAAAGTTACTGAAGTACTGTAGACTGAGAACAAAAACTGATTTACAAAGAATAAATTCTGTGTGAAGATGATACATTTAATTTAGCAAATGTTCAGATTACATGCAGAGGTTTTACAACTCTGGGTTTGAAGTACTTATACGGTCTTTCCTCGAAAAACATAAATAGCGGGAAGCATTAAAAGTGACTCTAGTGGTGCCATTTGATTGGGGCGTAAGTAATTCTATTTTGAACAGGAAACCAATGTATTGGTTTATTTATTAAATATGTGAGAACTGGATTGCAGTTAATCTTTTATATGTCTGGGACATAATCCTGGGTGCCCAGTGAGTACCCAGGAATTAGTATCCACCAATCACCATCAGCATTGATCTGTTTGTTGTTACCAACATACTACGTGATTGGTGTACAACACTGACTTTGGATCATATTACATTGTTTCAACAGGATAGTATAGATCAGAATTTCGGTTGATAGAATTGAATCAGTGGAACGTACAGAAAACCCCAGGCGCCCCCTGGTGGTGAACGGCATACCTGCACACCCTCGCCTGAAAGCGCAGAGCAGGCCTGGATCTGCCACTCGCGGTCGCGGTACGTGTGCAGGTTGAGGCCCTCGGCGATCTCGCTGGCGGGCGAGGCCGCGGCCAAGTCCTGCTTGTTGGCGAAGATGAGAATGGGCACGCCCTTCAGGCTGTCCTCCAGGACCAGCTCTGAGAGCTCCTGCAGGCACAGGCACAGGCACAGATCTACCCGAAGATGCTCAAGAATTTTTCACTTTCCTTGGATGCTTTTCGTGAACAAACCATAGGCAGTGAGTCTAGTAATGACATACTTCTAATTCAGTCTTACAATTCAAATCTCGCAGTCAGTATTTACAATTCATGCTTGAAATGATGGTTGGATGACATAATTTCAGCATGAGCAGCAATTTGCTGATGACACAGGTATTTTTGCTTCTGTACTCTAGACAGTACTGACATTGTGTAGGCAGGAAATTTGAAAAGAATAAATTTTTGTGTATTTTTGTGCGTGCAGCGTTTTTTCACTTTACCTGGCCCGTCTCTTCAAACCGTTTTTTGTCGGCGCTGTCTATGACATAGATCTGGAAAGAAAAAAGGCACATTTTACCGTTCTTTAACAGAGTATGAATCCTGCATTTACTCATTGTTTTGTCATTCAGTTTGTAGCAACACCCAGACGACCACAGCTTTATGCAAAAGGGCTCCAGTACTCCGTACAGAGATACAAGGTTTTGGGGGTAACGTGAGTCCAGCTGAATTTGGTTCCAGTTGTTCAGGATTCAGAAAGTGAACATGGTCGTGTAAAAGTCGAGGGACTGACGAGCACAGGCCACTCACCAGCATATCTGTGTTGTCTAAGTACTTTCTCCAGAAGGAGCGGATTTTTCTCTGACCGCCAATGTCCCACACGTTCAGCTTCATGCCATTTGAGGCCACACACTTGATGTTGAATCCCTGAAAAACAGACAAAGTACATATTTTTGGCATTTAGCAACCACATTGTACAATTTCAACGTACATACATGTACCATATGCAGGAGTACGACTGCAGTGCTCCCGCTGGGAATTAAACCACCATTATAGCCATTATACTACACTGCCACCCTGTTAAGCATCGTTACGTGGCAACCACACTGGAACAGCTTGTGACAGATGCATTCTGGATCAACAGCTCAAGCTGCTCTCAATAATGTGTTTTTTTTGTTTTGTTTATGTGACGTCCCTCTTATGGGGTTGAGGATGGGAGACAGAGCCCCCCATTTAACCTGCGGTATGTTTTTAATCCCCTCGCTAATAACCTGTACTATCCTGCTTTGCTGTCTCAAACATTACAGGCCCTGGCCCCGATTTAAATACGGTCCCCAGATTTAAATACGGTCCCCAGATTTAAATACGGTCCCCAGATTTAAATACGGACCCCAGATTTAAATACGGTCCCCAGATTTAAATACGGTCCCCAGATTTAAATACGGTCCCCAGATTTAAATACGGACCCCAGATTTAAATACGGTCCCCAGATTTAAATCTTACCCTTATCCTGGAGAGGTGATACACTGCATGTTCTTGGACATCAATTCAGGGCAGCTGCTATTCAGATCCACTTAATCTATACATAACGCCCGGATGGACACAGATGCTCAGACTATATTCAATTACATTTTTATTTGCATAGCGCTTTTACAGGGAACTGTCACAAAGATGCTTTATAAAGAAACAGAAAGAAAAGTGGGCAAAATGCAGGACCGAAGCCCCAAAAAGCAAGGGAGGTAAAAACTCCCCAGTGGGGAGAAAAACAATCAAATGGTGGCTAGAAAAAAAAAAACTCCCCAATGGGTAGGAATCTCGGGAGGAACCTGGCTAGAGAGGGGGAGCCCATCCTTCGCTGGCCGGCCCAAAATCGAATGGGTTGAGCAGGTTACAGTCTGAGATATTAAACTAGCTGCTAGTAGAATATCCAGACTACCCCGTTCATACAGCCGTGGCGAAACGTTTTGAGAATGACACAAGTATTGGTTTTCACAAAGTTTGCTGCTTCAGTGTTTTTAGATCTTTTTGTCAGATGTTACTATGGTATACTGAGGTATAATTACAAGCATTTCACAAGTGTCAAAAACTTTTATTGACAATTACATTAAGTCAATATTTGCAGTGTTGACCCTTCTTTTTCAAGACCTCTGCAATTCGCCCTGGCATGCTGTCAATTAACTTCTGGGCCACATCCTGACTGATGGCAGCCCATTCTTACATAATCAATGCTTGGAGTTTGTCAGAATTTGTGGGTTTTTGTTTGTCCACCCGCCACTTGAGGATTGACCACAAGTTCTCAATGGGATTAAGGTCTGGGGAGTTTCCTGGCCATGGACCCAAAATTTCGATGTTTTGTTCCCCGAGCCACTTAGTTATCACTTTTGCCTTATGGCAAGGTGCTCCATCATGCTGGAAAAGGCATTGTTCTTCACCAAACTGTTCTTGGATGGTTGGGAGAAGTTGCTCTCGGAGGATGTTTTGGTACCATTCTTTATTCATGGCTGTGTTCTTAGGCAAAATTGTGAGTGAGCCCACTCCCTTGGCTGAGAAGCAACCCCACACATGAATGACACAGGACTGATGGTAGCGCTCACCTTTTCTTCTCCGGACAAGCTTTTTTCCGGATGCCCCAAATAATCGGAAAGGGGATTCATCAGAGAAAATGACTTCACCCCAGTCCTCAGCAGTCCAATCCCTGTACCTTTTGCAGAATATCAGTCTGTCCCTGATGTTTTTCCTGGACAGAAGTGGCTTCTTTGCTGCCCTTCTTGACACCAGGCCATCCTCCAAAAGTCTTCGCCTCACTGTGCATGCAGATGCACTCACACCTGCCTGCTGCCATTCCTGAGCAAGCTCTGCACTGGTGGTGCCCCGATCCCGCAGCTGAATCAACTTTAGGAGACGGTCCTGGCGCTTGCTGGACTTTCTTGGGCGCCCTGAAGCCTTCTTCACAACAATTGAACCTCTCTCCTTGAAGTTCTTGATGATCCGATAAATGGTTGATTTAGGTACAATCTTACTAGCAGCAATATCCTTGCCTGTGAAGCCCTTTTTGTGCAAAGCAATGATGACTGCACGTGTTTCCTTGCAGGTAACCATGGTTAACAGAGGAAGAACAATGATTTCAAGCACCACCCTCCTTTTAAAGCTTCCAGTCTGTTATTCTAACTCAATCAGCATGACAGAGTGATCTCCAGCCTTGTCCTCGTCAACACTCTCACCTGTGTTAACAAGAGAATCACTAGCTATTCCTTTTGTGGCAGGGCTGAAATGCAGTGTAAATGTTTTTTTTGGGATTAAGTTCATTTTCTTGGCAAAGAGGGACTTTGCAATTAATTGCAATTCATCTGATCACTCTTCATAACATTCTGGAGTATATGCAAATTCCCATCATAAAAACTGAGGCAGTAGACTTTGTGAAAATTAATATTTGTATCAGTCTCAAAACTTTTGGCCACGGCTGTATAATATAAAGATTGGAAGATCTGAGCTGCGGCTACTCTAGGCTGGTACCTCAACTGAAAAAAAGAAAACGTGAACTCAAAATGCGTTTACTGTTCTTGGTGAGAGAGAGAGAGAAAGAAAACACTTCTACAGGAGTGCCCTGGCCAAGATACACTGAAAAGCCGGCCAACATATGGTACTACAATTCCACCACTGAACTCCCAACAGTGTATCTCAGTAGCCAATGGAGTGAGGAGCTGCGATTCAAAGCCAAAAAAGACTCTGAGGAAACAGAGTTCAAGAGGCGAGTGAGGATTAAACTCTGCTGTAATTTACGGGCCAAAAGCTTGCGTGGTTTGCCAGGACGGATTGAAGCCAAGAGCAGAAAAGCAAGACTGTTTACTAACCCTGGGGCATGGCGAGGCGAGGGGTGGGGGTGTTTCCTGAAATTTAGGGGACATAAAAACCCAGTACATACCCACAGACACACTGTTGAAAATGATCAGGCTTCTTAGACTGCCTTTCAAGCTAGATATTGTCTAACCTGGCGAAAAACTGGATCGTCGATAATGTTAAACATTTTTTAAAAGCAGGTTCAGTACAATTTGAGTTCCAAGATTAGTGCTCCCTCAAACACTACCCTGCTTCCTCAAACACTACCCTGCTCCCTCAAACACTACCCTGCTTCTCAAACACTACCCTGCTTCCTCAAACACTACCCTGCTCCCTCAAACACTACCCTGCTCCCTCAAACACTACCCTGCTCCCTCAAACACTACCCTGCTCCCTCAAACACTACCCTGCTCCCTCAAACACTACCCTGCTTCCTCAAACACTACCCTGCTCCCTCAAACACTACCCTGCTCCCTCAAACACTACCCTGCTCCCTCAAACACTACCCTGCTTCTTGTTGACGGGCTGCCCACTGATTTAATGTGAAGTAAACTTACACACAGTAGTAAGCTCACGCAGATAGGAGTCAGAGGAAGACACTTCGGGCCTGATGATTTACTAAGACCTTTAACGGGTGCAAAACCAATAACATGACCAATGATTGGTCCTAGGTATTTGTGTTGCACCAATCAGTGGTCATGTTATTGGTTTTGCATGTGCTAAATGGTTTTGTACCCACAGTCTAGTAGGCAGGACTGCTGGCACCTGGTTGACCAGCAGGGGTCGCTACTGAG
>CM056393.1:3470150-3475026 GCA_029718625.1 Synaphobranchus kaupii
GTAATTTAAGCCATACACTGTCTGTTTCTTCTTCATGTGCTAGTCTGTCTGTCTCATCCAGGATTTTACACACCATCCGTTCACACAGCACAATTTTCACTCGGGCAGTTATGGCAGTTAAGTACGTTATGGCAGTTATGGCAGTTAAGTATGTTATGGCAGTTATGGCAGTTAAGTACGTTATGGCAGTTAAGTACGTTATGGTAGTTAAGTATGTTATGGCAGTTATGGCAGTTAAGTACGTTATGGCAGTTAAGTACGTTATGGCAGTTATGGTAGTTAAGTATGTTATGGCAGTTAAGTACGTTATGGCAGTTATGGCAGTTAAGTACGTTATGGCAGTTATGGTAGTTAAGTACGTTACGGCAGTTATGGTAGTTAAGTATGTTATGGCAGTTAAGTACGTGGCTCAACAAGCCCAGTTCCGTAACTGTGTCACACGGTCAAACTCTAAACCCCCCTGTCTCCCCGATTACGGTCCCTCAGGCCGTTTCCATGGCACCGGGCAGATGCTCACCAGATGCGGCTGGTTACTGTGTCGGTACTGTAGTCTTCGTTGTGAATGTTCGGTCGCCTCCTGTTCTTGTTCTGCACTGAGGAGTTAACCACGAGGAAGCAGATTTAGATCATCAGATTGTGATTCCTGCGTGCGTGTATCTGTATGTATAAGAGAGCATATTTGCATGGATCCAAAGTATGTGTCAGGGAAGTGAGGATTAAACAAAAATGTGTTTATTTTCTGAATCCAGCAGTTCCAACACTCAATGCCCTAGTTAAAATGTCCAGCACTCTGAATACTGAACACAAGCAGTATTACGTGCTAAAACCCCTCTAACTTAACCTATATTTAAAATACACTGCCTGACCAAAAAAAAAGTCGCCGTTGCACCCGTCATGCATAGTGCTCACTGTACAAGCCTCTGGAGGCAGTGTTATGATCTGGGGTTGCTTCAATTGGTCAGTTCTAGGCTCAGCAATGTTATGCAGCAATAAAATGAAGTCAGCTGAGTACCTGAATGTACTGAATGACCAGGTTATCCCATCAATGGGCATATTCCAGGACGACAATGCCAAGATTCATCGGGCTCAAATTGTGAAAGAGTGGTTCAGGGAGCATGAGGAATCATTTTCACACATGAATTGGCCACCAGAGTCCTGACCTTAACCCCATTGAAAGTCTTTCGGGTGTGCTGGAGAAGACTTTATGGAGTGGTTCCACTCTCCCGTCGTCAATACAAGATCTCGGCCAAAAATGAATGCAACTCTGGACGGAAATAAATGTTGTGACGTTGCATAAGGTTGTCGAAACCATGCCACGACAAATGCGCGCCGTAATCAAAGTTAAAGTCGGTCCCACAAAATATTAGAGTGTGCGACTTTTTTTTTGGCCAGGCAGTGTATATTTCATGGATTTAATTAAAGAATTATCATGAAAAATGACAATCATCAATTTAATTGCCAAATTCGTTGATATGTCAGTCGAACAGTAATCTGGTGCAATCAACCAACAAGTCAAAACACAGACACAGTCTAAATCAGGTCTTTAGATTAAATAATTCTATTAAAGGAAATATCATCAATTGCAATAATGAATTGGAATCATACATTTAGTAGTGAACGTAGGCTGACTGTTTATAATTTACAAAAAAGAAAACACTAAACCAGACGTTAAATTGAAATTACCAGTAAAGAGAGACCGATAAGCCAGAAATTGCCAATGTATGTGCAACAGGAACAAATGGACACCAACCAAGGAACCACCACCAAAAAATAACCCTTCTTCTCCAAGGCTCCAAAACCAACTCCCACTTAACTGAACAGAACTGCTGAACTTCACTCAACAGTAAAGACAGGTACATTATGTTGTATGTTGTATGAAGGGGGGGGGGGGGGGGGGGGGATAAGGGTCCGGGACCCACTGTTCGACTGGCTCATACACTCCAGATCAGGGCTGCCTAACCCGGTTCCTGGAGATCTACCGTCCTGTAGGTTTTCACTCCAACCCTAACGAAGCACACCTCATTCAACAGCTAGAGATCTACCATCCTGTAGGTTTTCACTCCAACCCTAATAAAGCACACCCCATTCAACAGCTATAAATCTACCGTCCTGTAGGGTTTCACTCCAACCCTAACAAAGCACACCCCATTCAACAACTAGAGATCTACCGTCCTGTAGGTTTTCACTCCAACCCTAATAAAGCACACCCCATTCAACAACTAGAGATCTAACGTCCTGTAGGTTTTCACTCCAACCCTAACGAAGCACACCTCATTCAACAGCTAGAGATCTACCGTCCTGTAGGTTTACACTCCAACCCTAACGAAGCGCACCTCATTTAACAGCTAGAGATCTAATGTCCTGTAGGGTTTCACTCCAACTCTAACAAAGCACACTCCTCATGGCAGAATCAGGTGTCCCAAATTAAAGTTGAAATGAAATCCATACAGGAAGGTAGCTCTCCAGGAACAAGGTTGGGCAGCCCTGCTCTAGATGAATGATCAGGGAGGGGGGGGGGGGCTTGGCCTGATTGGATAATGGAAGATGTGGAAGGGGTGGTCAGACAAGGACTTAATAGCTGTCAACAAATGTACTTATTCTTTACTGAATAGCTTTGTGTTCTGATGTTTCTCCTCAACAGGAGACAAGACACCATGACCACTCCAAGATGTATATCCATAGATAAGCCAGCGCCTCATGACTTAATTGCCTCTTTTGCAGGCCTCTTGATAACAAAGTACTATTGAATGGACTATGAGCAAGTTTGCCATATCAACTTATACTCTCTCTATCGAAGGCCGTAATGTAAATGTTATATACCAGACATATGGTAATCCATGTGTAATACTGGGGGGTGGGTTTGGGGGGGTAAACATGACACGACTCACTCGTCTCCCTCCTCAGCATGATCTTCATTCCCAAAGCCATCATCAGGATGAAGAGCACCGCAGACGCTCCACAGATGACGATGGTGAGGATGCTGTTGTCTTCAGTAATCATTCAGAAAACAGAGACACGTGAGAGAAAGATCTTTGGTTTACTGAATCCTGTAGATATGAGGTTAAATGTCACCAGGATCTGTTCACCATTGACTGAAATAATTCTATAATTACCGTCAACATTGTTTAAGCTTAAGTTTACATTTAACATTTACATTTGAAGGGCAGAAGGAAGTCAATAATCACTTTTTTAGAAAATGGTTGGACATACCAATAACTTAATCTTGGGCTGTGTCCCGATCAGAGCCCTATCTACTGTGTACTGTTTATTATGTACTGCTTAGTATGCATACTATTTTCCAAACATACTGTGGAAGTGTCGTAAGACGTCCCGCCCTTGTGTGGCCATGTCACGTGTTGTTTTTGTTGTCACTGAAGGCGAAGTTTAAAGCGAAGTTGCGCATCATATTCATGCGACAAAAATGTTTGCGTACTCCTTGAAAAGTGTGCTCCCGAATATACTCAGCAAAACCCCGGAACTAAGTATATCAACCAGGGATGAATTTTAAGTACACTACATTTATAGAACATTTATCCTACTTAACAATCCAATGTACTCAACAAGCATACTCAATAGTATGGAAGGGCTCTGCTTCAGACACAGCTGAGGCAACAGCCTTTTAAAAGCTTCAGTCATGTCCTTCTAAGCCCTACCCTTGGGTTTTCATGACTACAGGGGGACCTTTTAGGACTTTTTTAACTCATTTTAACTGCAGAGGGGAGGAATGAGAGAGGGGAGGAATGAGAGAGGGGAGGAATGAGAGCGTATTTACCTTTAACTTTGAGGTCCTTTTTTTCTGACCAGATGAACCCACAGACAGTCAGCACCCCACAGCGAAACGCTGCTTCGTCCTTCCTAAGGACCTTGTTTAGATAAAGATGGCCGCCGTATTCATCCTGAACTTCGTCGTCTCTGAGCCACATGAAGCACTCGGGCACCACAGGCAGGCTGTGGTTGCAGGTCAGGTTGAAGCTGGAGCCCTCGTCCACATTGAAGGACGCGGCGGTCACCGTCGCCTGGACATCTGAAGCAAGAGAGAACGAGGCCTTCACGCATGGGCTATCCCACAGGGCTGAGGCCTTCACGCATGGGGTATCCCACAGGGCTGAGGCCTTCACGCATGGGGTATCCCACAGGGCTGAGGCCTTCACGCATGGGGTATCCCACAGGGCTGAGGCCTTCACGCATGGGGTATCCCACAGGGCTGAGGCCTTCACGCATGGGGTATCCCACAGGGCTGAGGCCTTCACGCATGGGGTATCCCACAGGGCTGAGGCCTTCACGCATGGGGTATCCCACAGGGCTGAGGCCTTCACGCATGGGGTATCCCACAGGGCTGAGGCCTTCACGCATGGGGTATCCCACAGGGCTGAGGCCTTCACGCATGGGGTATCCCACAGGGCTGAGGCCTTCACGCATGGGGTATCCCACAGGGCTGAGGCCTTCACGCATGGGGTATCCCACAGGGCTGAGACATGTGTGTTTAGGAATGACATATGCTTTGTACAAAAACAACACACACTCTTACGTCTTGCTCCTTACCCAAATAAAACACAAACACACACTTAAATACTCTTATTACGAGACAAAACGGCAAACCCATCAGTCCCCCAGACAAAAGAACGAAAAACAAGCTCTATTTTGCCCTAAAGGCATTGCCTAATTTGGTGAACATCATTTCACATCAATAAAGACGCTTGGCATGGTGGTGTATTTGAGTAAGACATATCCTATAGAAATAGTGGTACTAGAAAGGTTGTTTTAAACCCTATTAACTTTGGCCCACCAGAAGCAATTTCTACCTAGTTTCTTATTTAAGTGTCAATATCTCAAAAACATATTCACTGCACATCCATGGTTTAAAGTTTGAACTGAT
>CM056393.1:3475526-3515526 GCA_029718625.1 Synaphobranchus kaupii
ATTGTGTACAGTTTACTGCATACTGTTTAATACGCTACATGCAGTATGCAAAAAATATCCTCCATACTATTATGAGCAAAAACCCGGAAATAAGTATATCATCGTCACAGTACACGGGACGCAGTAGATTAGGCTCTGATTCGAACACAGCCTGTGATTGTGAGCTGCGTAATACAAAGCGTAGGCTTGACATCACATGCTTCCGCGCTCTCCCTAATCAACAGTGTAGCTACCGCGCGAGCATGATCAGGCGCTCAGTGTAGCTACCGCGCGAGCATGATCAGGCGCTCAGTGTAGCTACCGCGCGAGCATGATCAGGCGCACAGTGTGGCTACCGCGCGAGCATGATCAGGCGCTCAGTGTAGCTACCGCGCGAGCATGATCACGCCTGTTTCACATTGGCCGCGCATAGGCAGCAAGTGCCATTGACATCAATGGAGAGTCGTTTTCCCGCTTTGCGCTCTGGTCAGCCTGCGCTGCGCTCAAAGTTCAACCAAATTCAACTTTGACCCCTCCAGTCGCTGACCTTTCAAAGCGCAGCCAATAGCTAGAGAGTGGGCGGTACTGAACGGACCAACTTCGCAAATGCAAAATGGACGAGAGATTGATTACGTGCGTGACCGAATTCCCAGTGATATATCAGTCGAACTTGCGGGACTACCGTGATATAAATTTAAAAAACTGTGCATGGCGAAACATAAGTTTTCAGTTGGGGCTACCAGGTTTGTAACAAATAAGCACTATACTACATTGATATCTATCAGATTATTACCAGGCTGCGCTAGCTCGCTACGTTAACTATCGATAGCCAGGATGGCATTCTATATTACGGTCAGCAGATAAGTGTTTTTTGTTTGTTTAGAACGGTATACATTTCACGTTCGAAAGCAATTAGAAAAAGTGGAGAAGAGCAGAGACCCTGAAAACGAGTGACCAGCTCTCTCCCTGTCCTGGTTCAATGTGGATCACGTTAATGTTGTGGGCAATACTGAATGAAATTAAATCACATGTAAATAATAACCGGATTTTGTGCTTGTATGTGTAGAGGAAGAATGACTGGTATAAAGTCACTTTTAAAATACCCGTCCCGGATACGGATATGTATTGTTTTTGCCGCTTCGCTCTCTGCTTGCGCTGACCATAGCGACAAGATGGCGCTCTTGCGCGCCCGATGTGAAAGTAGGTTTGCTCTCTGCTTGCGCTGACCATAGCGGCAAGATGGCGCTCTTGCGCGCCCGATGTGAAACGGGCGTCAGGCGCACAGTGTAGCTACCGCGCGAGCATGATCAGGCGCACAGTGTAGCTACCGCGCGAGCATGATCAGGCGCTCCAACTTGGGAGAGACAGGGTGGAAAAGCATTAAAGAGAATTCCGGAATACACGGATCAACCACTCTGTACCTCTCTCTCTCTGTGCGTCTCTCTCTTTCTCTCTCTCTCTCTCTCTCTCTCTCTCTCTCTCTCTCTCTCTCTCTCTCTGTCTGTCTCTCTCTCGCTCCCATTCTCTTTCTCCATCTCCGGCTATAGACACAGGCCTCTCCAGACTTGTGAAAACCTTAAAAAATAATAACAGAAGATAATAATGGGATATTAATAACGATGTTTTAGAATGTTCTGGTATTGTGGAGGAAATGAGGGAAGGAAGCGGAAGATGACAGAACGAACAGTGTAATGTGTGGCCATTTTTATCTTTCTTTTCTTGGCTTTTCCTTCTTCCCTTTATTGTTCACTCCATCCCCTTCCTATCTCCCTCTCTTCTTCCCTCCCTCCCTCCTCTCTCTCTCTCATCCTCCCCGCTCTCTCTCTCCCTCTCTCTCTCCTTCCATCCCTCTCTCTCTCTCCCCCTCTCTGTCTCTCCCTCCCTCTCTCCATCTCTCTCTCTCCCTCCCTCTCCAAACCCAGGATGGAGAGGACCCTTTCTGGGAGTGTCAGGTGCGCTACCTCACCTTCCTGGGCGTCGGTCATGACACACACACCTTTGCCGTCATCGTGGACTCTGGCAAGCAGCAGTTTGAGTGCCACGCCTTCTGGTGCGAGCCGGACGCCGGGAGCGTATCGGAGGCAGTGCAGGCCGCCTGCATGGTACGATGCCCGTTGCTGGGTTTTTATTGCCATGGATACAGGGGCCTTAACATGGCTCTTGAGACTAGATGATAATGTGTAGCCCTACACCGTGGATACGCGAATCTGACCCTCGAATCCAAATCTGGCCCTGGTTTTCTTTTCACTCACATAATTAACTGACAATTAGTGCTACTGATTGTCCAGGCTGCCTTCACACCTGACTCCCAGGTAAAGGGAGGGTGGGAAAACCAGCAGTTCTAGGCCCTTGGAGACTGTGATTTGCGTAACAGGGCCCAACGCATTCTCACACAGGTATGTGTTTGCCGCCCCCTGTAGGTGCAGTACCAGAAGTGCTTGGTGGCCCAGACACCGCCCGTCAAGTCCAAAATGCTGAGGGCCGGCGCCAAAGTGAAACGGACCGCCTCCATGGACATCTCCTCCTTTCGCCCCCGTCACCGCGGCAACTCGCCCCCCAAATTCGCAACGTCCAGCGTCAAGAAGGGCATGATGGCTTTCTTTGACACCTTCAGAAACAAACAAAGCGCGGTATCCATGCCCTAGGGCTCATTGGGAGGGTCTATAATAGGACAGTAAGGGGTGGGAGGGGAGGGAGGAAGAGAGAGACAAAGA
Organism: Synaphobranchus kaupii; assembly: GCA_029718625.1. Classification (NCBI taxonomy): domain Eukaryota; kingdom Metazoa; phylum Chordata; class Actinopteri; order Anguilliformes; family Synaphobranchidae; genus Synaphobranchus; species Synaphobranchus kaupii. The sequence continues at coordinate 3,478,220 of CM056393.1, forward strand.
GACAAAAACCAGCTTTTGAATTCAAGTCCCGCAGTTGTGTTTTTTTTCCCCCCGAATTGATGGGCGACAGTAACCACAGGAACATAACCCTCTGGGTTTTACGCAGCGCTGTAGTTATACGGCATTTGTAGCGATGTACATGCCCGAATGAGGCTTTGTCTGAGGTACAGTTTTTACACGGGAATCGAGGTGCTGTACTGTCACATTCCACGCCTCTATGACGTGACTCGAAGCTAGGAAACAAAGTCTTTTAAAATATAATTATCATAGAGCAGGAACGGGAACGGGTCATGTGAAATGAGGAAATCGACAGCGGTGTTTGTGAGCGAATCAGAACCTGCCAAGGACATTAACACGTTTGCAATAAATGAGTTTGATGAACTAAGAACACCATCTAAAAGCAACTAATAAATAATGAATTTAGAATGAAGAACAAACCAACTGACCCCCTTAAAAAAAATTTAATTCCCATTATATGCTGGGTACTTACAGTATAGTATTGACCCTCTCAATCTCCAGTAGGTCTATACCCGTAAATATCTGTGTAAGCCTTTTAGCTGTGCAGATGATAACTAAAGAAAAGAGGATTCGGTTTCAGTGCTTCTCTACACAAAACAGTATCGGTGAAAAAGTCTTAATATAATAACCTGTAGTGCTAGCACCTACTCTGTCTGCCCAGATCCATTAAGCCTCAGGTTGAACGATGCTTAATGGCATATCACTTAATTACGGCCGACCTGTGAGTGCTTATCCTAAATCAAACAGGCACCCCAGAGCAACACCTGCTGTATGTCACGTTGTTATTAAATACAATATGAGATAGAGCCAATGTCATTGCAGGACCCGTCTCAGCAGCTGCCCAGTGGTGTACAGAAACACCTTTGTTTTCACTGCTATAACAGGAGCACCTTGGTTTATATCAGACAGGCCTATAGGACTGTCCTGTGATAACTATTGGATCAGGGGTGCACACCAGCAGGTGGTATATTTGACCAACTAAAATGGAGCGCAAACTCACACTTTTCAGCCAACAGAGATGGAAAAAAACACACTTCAAAATAGAGACGTAACCGAGACAAAGCATGTAACGCGAGAAACTAAAATAAGTTAAAAGCCGCTCCTTTAATAAACGGCCGTCCTGATACTTGCTTGCCCAAGGCTTCCCAGCAGCTCTGCTTGCTTGCCCGCATCCCAGAATGCAATGCTTGTTTGGATGCTGTCGACGCAAATTCAAAGGATGATAACACTCTCTACACAGAGTTAGCCAACAAAGATAACAATACCAATACCAATTCTCAAAAATAAGATAATTGAAAATATAATAGTTTATTTTTGCTATTATTCTTATGAAGACATGTTCTGTCACCTATTAACAGTGATTCCTTTAATGGGGGGCATTGCTCTGTCTGGGGTACCGGGAGACAATGCATGTGGTTTTCCCATTCTTTTTTTTGATTCTGTATGTCACCTGAGCACGACTAGGAATGTCGCTTAACCAAGGAAATGCCAGACTTCAGGAAGTTATGCGTTCCATGTAGCTCCACCCCTGATTCTAATCATGCATTGCTGTATAAGATAAATAAACTCAGGTCTCCTTGTTATTGAAGAAGATTAAAAAAAAAAAAGTATGGGAAAGGACTGTATTCTCGCATGTAATTACATGTATATCAAAATGCCTAGTTGAAGAGAATTGGTTTGAAATGCTGTCATAAACGATTCATGTAGAAATGTATGTGTTCTTTGCTATTTATACCAATAGTGGAAATCTATATTTGCAGTAAATTAGCACAAAGGGTAGTAAGATGTCATGTAAATGCAGCTGATCTTTTTTATTGTCATAATAACACACGGTTATGGCATAATGCTGAATCAAAGTCGTGGTCTGCACTGAATCAATAAAACTGTGAATTGCTTGGGAATCCTTTACTGACTTGTAGCCTATTTTGCGTCTGTTAGATACGAGGAGCGTGATTGGTCTTTTTAGGATCTTTCTGCCCTTCCGAAACACATTCTTCTCTTCTTCTGATCTTCTCAATATGCTTTATTTGCAACCACATTATCACACACAAAAGCACCAATGGCTTGATTTACAAAGACCTTTAGCGTGCGCAAAACATTTCAGCCCTGCTGGCATAGGACATCAGTATGACATTGGTGGACTCTAACGTTAGTAACGTTGGCTAGACATTGGATTTTGGTTGGAAATGAAAATTGGATAGACCCGACGTCATGACCTGACGTATAGACGTTGGAAAGAGGTCAGTTAGACCTCGGAATTTGGTCATGTCTTAATTACACCCAAAAACCAACGTCAAGAGGATGTCGGCACTAGACGTTGATTTGAAGTTGGAATTTTGATGTTGGGTAGACATCGGATTTTGGTCACTGACGTCACGACTTAAATCCAGCCAAAGACCGATGTCCAATGACGTTGGTGGCCATCTGGGAGCGCACGCAAAACTAATCACACAACCAATGACTGGTGCAAAACACATATCATGACCAATCATTGGTTGTGTTATTGGTTTTGTGTGTGCTAAAAGGTTTTGCACACACTGAAGGTCTTAGTAAATCAGGCCCTAAGTTGTATAGAAAATATGGCCATCAGGAAGTAAGCAAGCATGTGGTTTGTTTGTTCTGCATACCTCCAAAAACATTTTGGTCTCATAAATATGACGTGAGCTTCGTTTTAAAAAATGAGACGCAGCTTCACTGACGTTTTCCTTCAGATACAACTAAAACAACACGTGACATGGCCCACAAGGCTGGGACGTCTTACAACACTTCCACAGTACGCTTGGAAAATCGTATAGCGGATATTTTTTGCATACTGCTTAACAGTGCACATTAAACAGCACACTTCTGCCAGTGTACGCAGGAGACAGGGCATGGTAGATAGGGCTCTGATTTGGGCACAGCCGAGATATAAGAAGAACTGGACACAGCTTCCACTTGCCGGTTCCATGGATTTCTATGGAAATCTGCTCATTGGCGCACAAAGCCAATTTATGGGGACGGCATGTTAGACTATGGGGCTTTTTGGGAACGAGAGCATGCATACTGGGTACTTAACGTGGCTTTGAGCATGCACACTGGGTACATTACATTGCAGGCATTTAGCAGATGCTCTTTTCCAGAGCGACTTACACAACCTTTTTTACATACATTGTCCATTTATACAGCTAGATATATACTGAAGCAATTCGGGTTAAGTACCTTGCTCAAGGGTACAACGTGTCCTACCTGGGAATCGAACCTGCAACCTTTAAGTTACAAGGCCAGTTCCTTAACCATTATACTACACTGCCTTTACCATTAAACTACATGGGTACCTAAACATGCGGACCCAATTGGAATGAAAACAAATCTCAGGAAAAAACTGGAGAGTAATTAGTTTGGTGTGAAGAAATTTTAAAGAACTGTCCAAAATAGTATAATTTGGCTTGGGTAATTTCGTAGTTTTAAATGGACTTAAATGGGGAAATTAGCTTTTTGGCACCAGAGGTTGCAATACCTCCGGTGACCACTGGAGTTTGCGAGCTTCAAGGAGAATTTCAGATTGAAATTCTCCTTGAAGCTCGCAAACTCCGATTTTTTTTCTGAGCCCCACAGAAGAAGTTATAAGATTTTTTTCATCATGTCTAGGTACCCAGTGCGTATGCTCCTCTGGTTCCAAAGGCCACCTTAAGTATCCAGTGCGCATGCTCTGGTTCCCAAAAAGCCCCATAGTCTAACATGGCGTCTCCATGAATTGGCTTCATGCGCCAAGCAGCGCTCATAGGAATCCATGGACCCGGTAAGCGGAAGCTGTCTCCAGTTCTTATATATTTCGATGGTCCGATACGAGCTGTTTCACGTGCATAAAACGTCTCACCTGATTGGCTAACTAGACATTCATTCTACCAACGGATTGGCTTTCTGCCTTAGCAACGGAACGCCATCTTGAACGACAGAGAGGATGGGAAAGAAGGACGAAAGAAGGCCCTCTTATGGAGGATGCGGAAGTCCATGTACAGTATTTTAATGAAATAAATTGCTATTTTGGAGGGATATTAACGATGCAAGACACCTCGAGAGTGAAACCGACTTGACCGAGAAGGATTTATAAATGCTCGAACCGCAGTAGAGGTGAGGTTGCAATAAGGTAGCCGCTCATTGGATGCTTCGCAGGGCCCGCAGTCAGTATGGAGACTCACAAATTATCCGGATTCCTCACGGGGAGGGGAAGTGGGGAAAGGGAAGAGTAAAGTTTGGTGCAGGATTGTACGCGGAGCCATTGGAGTTGAAATAAATCAACATTTAAGAACGTTGTGTTGAACTAACTTCGTTTGTACAGTGTGAATGCCGATACCTTTCCACTTTCCTGAAAAGGAGAAGCTAACAATGTCTGATATCTCGAACATGCATTTGGAACACGTGTGTTGTGTGGTAGCTAACGTTAGCAGGCTAGGATGTATGTAGCTAGCTAGCTCCGATTATAGTTTGCTTTATTGGCAAGCCCGGCGCTCAAATCGTTTGTTTACTACGACATTAATTAGACGTTGCACAATAGCTTTAGCGGCCAAGCTAGGTTAAACCGAGGTGGCTGAAGTGACGTTATTTGGCTGGCTAACATTACAGGAGCAAAGCATTTGTTAGTCGTGTCGTTGGCTAACGTTGTGTGACTAACTTAGGCAATTGGATGACCTTCAAAAATCTTTTTTTAACAACCGGCGTTACACGAGAAGGCCTTGTAACCTTAGCCAGAGAGAAAGCCATATTCCTTTTAAGGGGTAGCCCCTCACAAACTATCGTTTCCCCCAAAATGTACAGTGGATTTAATGACGACAGCTAACGTTACATTTTCTTGCGCCCAGCATAAGTGAATTGGTACTTTGATATTGCCTACTTTAGCTTGGTAGGTAATGCACGCATACGTATGAGTAGCTCACTATTTGATGTGCAATTCGTATTTAACTTGCATTAAATATATATGTATTTTTTATATATACTTTTTGTGTCAACAGGTGCTGGTTTAAGAAAGTGGGCCCCCATGTTAGGGTAGCGTTAACGTTAACACCAGAACCTATGAAAAGCTAAAAATGTATCGCAGTGAAACGTGACCTTATTTGACCTCTGCACATAGGCATACATGACAAAGCTACTCTGTTAGATCTGCCGTCACGTGACTAACTTAACGATATTATACAAAATAATGTCTCATTCATATTATTGTTTTGCACATGGATACAAGGTAAATCATAGATGATTTTTAGAAACCCTAGTGGCAAAGATAAAAAGGTTATGTGAGCAGTGGATAAGGGAAAGTAAGCACCTTGTGTTATCCCATTGTGTGAACAGTACAGTAGATTATAGTCTCAAGTGTGAGACCAGCTCTCTCCATTGGTGTGTGTGTATGTTATGAGACCACACTCCAGCCCATATATTTTATTGATGGGTCTATTGTTATATCTGTTCAGCCTTTGATTAGCCAAATAGTATGTACCCCGAATGACACTGTTTTAGCTCTCTCTCACGCACCTCCATTCTCCTGTCCCATTTCCTATGCTGCTGTCATGCATTACATTACATTACATTTAGCAGATGCTTTTATCCAAAGCGACATACAGTAAGTGCATACAGAGACATCATCAAGATCACTACAGAACAGAACATGCAGTGCTGTTGTCCTTATTAATCATTTCCAGCCCTCTCAATCTTCTAAATGATTGTTACAGCTCTCCTGCTCTGCTTGCCGGTATCCTGTGTGTTTGTATTTTTTGGAACAGGAGGCTGGTGGGCGGAGTTGGAGAGAGTTGAGTTTAATTATGAGGCACACCTGTATTAAGAGGTTTTTCCCTATTTAACTCGCTGTCTCCCATTCTTCTCTCTCTGGCCCACTCCACGGACGTGTTTGTTTGGGTTTTTTTACATCTTACAACACTCACAATGATACCTTTCACCCAGTCAGGCACCTGCATACACAACTGATACCTTTCACCCAATCAGGCACCTGCATACACAACTGATAGCTTAGACTTCCACGCCTCATGTTTTACTTTATAACTGTTTTTGTTCAATTAAATAAATTCATCTCTGCCCTGTAATTTCCCTGTGTGGTCTCCCTATTTTGTCATGGCTTTACGAGCCAGGTCATGACATGATCCACCCCACCTCTTTTCCACCATCTTCCTCATCCTCCCATCTTTCTTTTAATATTTCTGACTTGTCCTCAGTGGTCTGGGCTGTAGGCGGTTTACAGTATGTGGTGCACAAAAAAAGGTCAATAACGTCAAATCAACAGAGAATTGACTCCGAAAACCATCCCAACTGTGATAAAATGAAGGGCTTGAATCGGCAGTGGGTCCTGTCGCCCAGTTGGGCATTAACTGCTGTCGGCAGATCCATCTCTAAATTGAATGGCGCCATTTTACAAACAAAGGTATTCTGGGTCCTGCTTCTGTCTTCAAACACATTAAAATACAGCCAACCAATGTCTTCACACCGTAAGCGCATCTGTCTCCTTCTGAGCATCGGTTTCATGCAGATGCTTATGAATGTGTGTAAGACGAAAGCACGCTAACGAAAGCACACCAATTAATATTCCAGGACAGATTGGCTCATGGAATCAATCCGCTCTGCAGACAGAGAAACACACAACAGAAGAGGGGAAATTACACGGCACACTTGTTTTGTGTCTAATTGCTAATTTAAAAACGGTTCTTTTTTGGTTTTAGGAAATCTTTTGAATGATTTATGTTTCTCAAGGTGTGTGATGGATGTAATCTGTATGCATTTTTAATTCTGTTTCTGGATGAGCATGGGTAACTGTTTAACTCGCTGGCCTGGGAATGCTGTTGGCCAGGACTGGCACTTTAGGTGACCTCAGTTATGTTTCTCCTGCAATGTGTGTTGCTCTGGAGAACCGTGTCTGCTAAACGAATGTAATGTAAAAGGTGCGCTCCTTTCTCTCTCTGTCTCTGTCCTGAAGGCAACCAGGAGCAATGGAGGCCGTGTACGAGGAGACGGAGGTGAAGATCATGACGGAGGAGGTGGAGAGCTGCTACACTTTGATGGAGGTCTCCTCGCCCAAACGTCGGAAGAAGAGCAAAGGCCAGGGCGACAAGGCGGAAAAAGAGAAAAAACCAAGGTACAGTTAACATGTAAAAGCCTTTAATCAAACGTACAGCACAGTTACAGCACAGTTAACACGCAAAAGCCTTATACTGTACTTTCCTCTACTCAAGCTCATATCCACAGTTACAGCACAGTTAACACGCAAAAGCCTTATACTGTACTTTCCTCTAATCAAGCTGATATCCACAGTTACAGCACAGTTAACACGCAAAAGCCTTATACTGTACTTTCCTCTACTCAAGCTGATATCTACAGGTACAGCACAGTTAACACGCAAAAGCCTTATACTGTACTTTCCTCTACTCAAGCTGATATCCACAGTTACAGCACAGTTAACACGCAAAAGCCTTATACTGTACTTTCCTCTACTCAAGCTGATATCCACAGTTACAGCACAGTTAACACGCAAAAGCCTTATACTGTACTTTCCTCTACTCAAGCTCATATCCACAGTTACAGCACAGTTAACACGCAAAAGCCTTATACTGTACTTTCCTCTACTCAAGCTGATATCCACAGGTACAGCACAGTTAACACGCAAAAGCCTTATACTGTACTTTCCTCTAATCAAGCTGATATCCACAGTTACAGCACAGTTAACACACAAAAGCCTTATACTGTACTTTCCTCTAATCAAGCTGATATCCACAGGTACAGCACAGTTAACACACAAAAGCCTTATACTGTACTTTCCTCTACTCAAGCTGATATCTACAGGTACGGCACAGTTAACATGCAAAATCCTGTATACTCTACTTCAAGCTCTCTTCTAATCAAGCTTTAATCCACAGGTAATGCACAGTTAATATGGCAGTGTAGTATAATGGTTAAGGAACAGGACCTGTAACCGAAAGGTTGCAGGTTCAATTCCCAGGTAGGACACTGCCGTTGTACCCTTGAGCAAGGTACTTAACCTCAATTGCTTCAGTATATATCCAGCTGCATTAATTGGATAAGTGTAAGTCGCTCTGGATAAGAGCATCTGCTAAATGCCTGTAATGTAATGTAAAATGCAAAGCCCTTATACTCTACATTCCTTTAATCAAGCTGAAATCTACAGGTACGGCACAGTTAAAATGCAAAGCCCTTATACTCTACATTCCCTTAATCAAGCTGAAATCTACAGGTACGGCACAGTTAATACGCGAGACCCTTAATCCAGGGGTGTTGAACTCCAGACCTGGTGGGCCTCAGTGTCTTCAGGTATTTATGGGTTCCTTTCGATCAGTAGCCAATCAAGGTGTTTGGACTCTTTAGCCAGTATATGACTTAAATTATTCACTTGTGCTGAAACGCACCACAAACCAGCAGAGACTGGGGCAATCCTGGACTGCAGTTTGACACCCCTGCCTTAATCTCTCCCTGCCTGTAATCAACCTTAAAATCCTTGGTGGTCGTAGTGTTGGATATTAAAATAGTCATCGCTAACAGTCATGATCTTTTCAGTGCTGAGTTATCCTGTCATGCACCTCCCTGGTATAAAGCAGCTTGAAGGACGGTCCGGTCATTGGGTGACCGCTGGGTCCTTTTTTGGGCACATCTGCCGTTTATAGTACGCAGCGGACGCTAGTTTGGTCTGCTGTGGTGACGCGGTGATCTTCTCCGGCTAGGTCTGCTTTCCTCCTGTACTACTTTGACGTCCATCAGAGTTTGCAGCAGGAGTTTCCTGACCTGCCTCAGTCGGAGATTAACAAGAGGATAAGCGAGAGCTGGCGGATGCTCAACGTCGTCGATAAGGGCTACTACTTAGCCAAGGCTAAACTGGAGAAAGAGGGAATTGACCCGGTAAGCTTACTCGCAGGGGATATTTCCTCTGCCTTTTCATACAAATAAGACAATATTCTCAGAGTTCTGTTGTGCTGCTGCTGTAAAATGTTTTTTGGCATCCTTTGGTGCCGATTCATTGAATTTATACCATCTGCAGTCATCTTTTTCCCCCCATTCACTGGGCTGTCCATATCCGTCAATAAAGATCTCTGACTCTGCGTTGTGTGATAACCATTTTAGGTTATTAAAAACCCTTTGTTCTATTCACCTCTAGCTACCGTACTCACCACTCGCCAAGTTATTTATGTGCTCAGTAACAATATTTTGAAAGGAGTGCTGATGGAAAATGTAGTCCCCAATTGGTATGTCATCCCACTCCGCACCTTCATTGGACTTCAATTCCCATCAGCCCCACTGCAAGGTGTTTGAAATTGTCCCTCCACTCTTTGAAGAGTAGGCTTTTTTTTTTTTTTTGGAATGTTTTTTCAAAATTCTAAGCTAGTGTTCTAGAACTCCATTGTGTTCAGTTATCTGAGGTGATTGTTACATCAGCATTAGAGTGTTTAGTTAAGAATGTTTCTCATCACACGACATGATGAGAATTATGTCCCTCTGTTGTCCCCCATCCTAGAGCAGGCAGCCGGCGGGCCCTTCGACAGACGTCCCGGGCTTCAGAAAGATCCTTCCGCGCAAGGGCTACGTGTTCCTCCCGAAGGGGGCGGTGGTGGGGGAGGCGGCCAGCAGCAGCAGCTGTTGCAGCCCTCTGGAGGTGTGCATTGAGGGGGCGGAGCCCCAGCTGGGTGTGGTCGGGGGCGGAGCCCAGGAGGCCTTGCTGTCTCCCATGGAGCTGGGCAGCGAGGTGGAGCTCTCGGAGCAGTGCATCGCCATCGAGGGCCTGACGGACGAGACCGCCGTGGCGCTCAGCCGCTCTGGGGTCCTGCAGGAGATCCTCTCACAGTACACAGTGCACAGCTCCAGCCAGGACAAGCAGGCCTCCAACCTCCTGGTGAAGGAAAAATTCGCCGAAGTGGTCGGGGCCAACAGCGCCGTTGGCATAGTGATGGAGGATAGGGGCGTGGCCAGCCAGACAGTGCAGGAAGCCAAAATGGATGCAGCTCGTCTGGTCACCATTATCCCGAACCAAGTAAGACCACTTTCCCTCAGTAAATATCTACATTCTCCTACCACTGTTACACTGTCAGATACTTTGATGCAATGCATGGAGTCTCCAAGGGGCCCAGTCAATCAAGGGCCAATAAATGGTGAGCGCAGGTTGGGTCCTGCAGCCATGACATCACACGTTTTTTTTCCAACTTTAAAATCCCCAATCGTGTTCACTCATTGTTGTACCCCTGTGGTCCCCGACTCTGTTCCTGGAGATCTACCGTCCTGTAGGTTTTCATTCCAACACCTGATTCTGCCAATTAGCAGCTCAATGAGATCTCTAGCTGTTGAATGAGGTGATTAGTGATTTCACTTCATTAGTTCTCCCTCCTGGCTGAAGAATTGTGCTAATTAGCAAATCCAGGTGATTGGAACAAAATACTGAAGAGGACTTTTACTTTCTGAACCTGGATTTTACACCTCTGATCTCTGTTGGGGACGGCTGCTGTAACCTCTGCTATCAGTTAGGATATGCAAAGACAGCAGCACGCTCTCCTCTGTAATATGTGATGCTGTGGAGAGCAGTTAGGATATGCACAGACAGCAGCACGCTCTCCTCTGTAATACGTGATGCTGTGGAGATTAGTTAGGATATGCACAGACAGCAGCACGCTCTCCTCTGTAATATGTGATGCTGTGGAGGGCAGTTAGGATATGCACAGACAGCAGCACGCTCTCCTCTGTAATACGTGATGCTGTGGAGGGCAGTTAGGATATGCACAGACAGCAGCACGCTCTCCTCTGTAATACGTGATGCTGTGGAGAGCAGTTAGGATATGCACAGACAGCAGCACGCTCTCCTCTGTAATACGTGATGCTGTGGAGAGCAGTTAGGATATGCACAGACAGCAGCACGCTCTCCTCTGTAATACGTGATGCTGTGGAGGGCAGCAGTCTCCATTGTTCAGTTGTCTCTTCCTGCAGGATGTTATTGCTGCCAAAGTGCCGCCGGTGCCCAGCCCGGTGGTCTTTGTGCCAGTGGTGCCCACCGTGGAGCCCGAGGCCCCGCAATCCATCAAACTGGTTGGTTTATTTAAAAAAAAAATTTAATTCTATATTCCTTCACGTGACGTCATATTTGTGTTTGTTAATTTTAATGTATTTTGTTGTGTCGGGCTTTTGTCTTTTGTTTTTTCATGCGCTGTGTGTGTTGTGGGACGGGGAAGCGGGCTGGAGATTGTTCAGGGCACTCCTGCTGCTCGTTTTATAATATTGATGAATTGTCTAGTCGGGATAATTTTGTTTGTGGTCGTCACCATGGAGACGCATTCGCAACATATGCTCAGGAATGTCCGTTGGGTCTGCACCAACAAAGTTTACCATCGCTCTTCACCGGAGTTGAAGATGTCGGGACTGATGATGGCTGTATTCCACTTTAATTCACTTAATTAGTTTGATTAATGCAATGATTCTATTGAATGTCTTTATTTGATGTTTGTTTGTGTGTTGTGGGTCTGCCCCACTGTCTATGTCTTTTTTGTTGTTGCTGGTGGCTACAACTGAAGTTCCCTAACGGGAAAATAAAGTTATTCTATTCTATTCTATTCATTTCTGTTTTTTCCTGGGGCCTCATGTATCAAAAGTGCGTACGCACAAAAAAAATGTGTAGGCCACTTTCCCCACTGATTTGAGACTTGAAAACGAACTTGACGTCAAAACATGCGCACATTTAGTCCGATGGCGAGGAAACTGGCATTTGCATCTTTTTTTGTGCGTACGCACCTTCTATACATGAGGCCCCAGGTGTCTCAGGAGGAGCCTTGCAATTACCAACCAATTACCAACTATTTACCTGTAATTTAAAATGTATTGACAGAAAAAAATAAACATCATCTGTCATTTTGACAAAATGGCAAAATTCCCTTTGGGTAATTTGGCAAGTGAGTGTGTAGAAATGTTCAAGTGTGTCACTCAAGTGTCATTTATTCATCAAGTCATAGGTTTTATGCGACACAAAACGCAGTTGTTCCTTGTGTTTTATGTATCGTAGTACTTTGGGCGTACACGAGTTACCTGTGCTGAAATTTCTCCATAAACCCTACCGGGTGATATTGATTGATTGGATGACCATTCCTTCGGGCAGCGAGTAGATTCACTTCCAGGTGCCCTCTTCTACCTGTGCTGCCACATTTTTCATCACAGGGACTTGCGGCGTGCGAGGGACTGTGTGTAAACGCCGCTCTTCTGTTTAATTTCGTCTCCTCAGTCGATAAAATACACCAGAAGAGGACGGGGGAGCTGCAGCACGCCTGGCTGCTCTTTCTCCTATGTGACCCGCCACAAACCGCCTTACTGCCCCAACTGCAGCCAGCACCTCGGGGGCAAGTGGATTCCTGCTGTAAGTGTGCAGAACTGGCCTATCAAAGAATATCATATGCATGCAAATGTCCTCACTGGCACTGGCTATGAAGCACATCACAGTAATAGTACTGGGGTGCAAACAGAAAAGTATAATGGGAAAAAATATATATTTGAAATATCCCTCACAGAGCCGAATGCTCCCATGTACATTTTATTTCCTCGTGGTGCAGACGATTGATGATGTCACCTGATGTGATCTGGCCAATGAAATGCCCTGGGGGTGCATTAAATTGAGCGTGCGATACGATATCTTTGTATATTTTTACCATTGCGTACACATTTGGCACACATCCCAGTGTTGTTTGTGGATTGTGGACATTTGACAGGGTGTGTTAGAGTTGGCCTTCATCAACAGAATTTTGTCCAAACCAAGATGAGGTCCAGACTGCTTGCGTTGTTGAGATACAGAGTTGTGATAATGCTGTTTTGGGATAGACTTGCACAATATATACGCCTCTGGTTATTAAATAAATAAATCAAAAAACACTTGCATAACACGCCCTTTCATTACGTAAAAGTTGAACTTGTTACAATATTTAAAACAAAAAAATTGTTTTTATGTGCACCAGGGTTGGGGTGAATTTAATTTGAATTTGGGGAATCACTTGAATTTTAACTATTTTCTTGAAACAGAATTGCAAAAATTACTATGGAGAGCAGAGCTGATGTCATTCTGAGCTTTTGAGTGGTGATCTATCTCATAGTTGAGTATTCTAGTCATGTAATATTAGGTTTAATTCCTAATTTGAATGGAAGGGGTGGAGCTCACATCCAGCTGACTGACAGGCCACATCCTCTCTGACCTACAGGCTAAGAGGACCCAGGGCAAATCGGTGCCGTTGCCAATCCAACCGGAGTTGCCGTTTCACCTCAAGCCCGCAGGCTTGACTCCTCCCCCTGGTGAGGACGAACCGGAGACGAAGTACGACCCTCTGAAGTCCACGCCTATCGCTACCAAGGACAGGGTCGCGGGATGCTGGAGCGCCAGCCAAGGCTTGGTTACGCCCAAGGCGGAGAAGCAGGTCATGATCGAACCACCAGCAGGGGGCGATATCAAGCCAGCTATTGCTCAACCACAGGCCCCCACAAAGTGAGCTCCACGGAACAGCGTCGGCGATCCTCTGAATTGTGACGTCGACATTCAAAATGGCTTCTTTTTCCCCCCCCTGCTCTTAATCTAGCACCGCCTTAGCACTGTGGTTGATGTGGCAACACCGTCTGACATGGCCTGTCACTCCCTCGTCTCCGCAGCCCCGCCCCCTCCTCACCCCCGGCCACGCCCAAGACTGTGGGCGGCAGGTCTAAGAAGCGGGAGAAGTGCGCCAGGTTCGCCCCGAAGCGCCCGATCCGTGCCATCCTACCTGCTCCCGCCCACGCCGTTCAGCCGAGCCCCCTTCTTCCTCAAAGTCAGTGATTTTTTAAAATGGATTAATAACTGCTGTCATTACATTACATCATATTACTGGCATTTGGCTCTTATCCAGAGCGACTTACAATGAGAAGACAAAGAGCATAAATCAGGGTTAAGAGCAACAGTAACCCTCGAGGTGGGAGGTAAATACTCAAATGTGAAAACCCAGGATCAACTGTAAACTAGTTAAGCCTGTTAGGGAAAATACAAGAGGATTACACAATAACAAAACACTGCTTCACAAGATTGCAATGCAAAAATGAGTCTTAAAGAAAGATCCCATTTAGTCTCTGTTGTGGTTAGGGCAGACAAGCTTTAGCTAACGGATGACGATCATTACAATATTTTACCGTAGTGTGCATAGCATCTCTTGTGATTATTTTGAGATGTTGTATTCATTTAGCATGGGAATCTGAGCTTACTGTTGCTTTCCACTGACAAAATGCACTATTGCCGATAGTTAGTATTGCCCTGTTAGCATGTAATATTGCTAATTAAAAAAAAAAAACATTATTCATTATTTACTAACCATGTTAAAATATTTGTTCTTATGGAAAGTTCAAACGAGCACGGTGGCCAGAGGTAGCCTGGTCCAGTGGGTGGCGCTGTCCACGGATAAGGTCCAGTACCAGGCTCCGAAAAACAGCATCAAAGCAGGTAGGCCTTACAACTTACTACACACTGTTAAAGCGCAGTACTTATAGTAAAGAAACATGTCTTTCAAACCTCTTATTTGCTCCCATTGAAAAATGTTAAAAAAGCAAACGTAAATGAGTATGTGTGCACAAAGTTGGTCATGAAGCCTCCCTGTCCATCAGTACTGTGTATGAGTTTCGGAGATTGGTAATTAGCACTTGAGCTGATGTGTTGGGTTCATGTTAGCGTAGCCTGTGGCTCTTCTTCTGTGGTTGATTCTGTGTCTCCGTACATGTCAGTGTAGCCTGTGGCTCTTCCTCTGTGGTTTTTGTAATTTAATCCCCTTTGTCTTCCTTTAGTGAAGAGCCCTCTGGGAAAGGTAGCCGGTCTGAAGCCCAGCACCCTCAAACAGCTGGGTCAGACGGTCAAGGTGGACCGGCCGCTACAGGTGAGAAACAAGCCGCTCCCCCAGTGGTGTTCCTTGCCCTGTTATGACATCACGGCTATGGGCCTCAAGACACGCCTGTCGTAATGGTATTCATTTCACATAAAATGCTCTGTTTTCTATCTGATCTGTGTCCCGAGCTGGTGGAAGCAAAGTGCTATTGCTTTATAACCATCGTGCATTGACTGCCCATCATCTGGTGTTTGCTGTTATTTAGCGGTGGCTATGCGTTCTCTTTCAGGACCATTCAGCTCCAGTGAACAGTGGCCAGGTTTTAGTAACAGATAAAGGACTGAAGGTTCTCTCTGTTTTTTCTCTCAAACATAATCCCCCAACGACTCTGGTACGTATCTCTACCTGCGGATATCATCACAGCCATACAGGTGACCCATCCAGTGAATCTGGAGATCCTCTTATTATAATAATAATAATGCCTTTTATTTACTGTATAAAGCACCTTATATCCCTCTCAAGGCGCTTTACAATCGCCTCAACCACCACCAATGTGTAGCACCACCTAGTTGATGCACGGCATCCATTTTGTGCCAGAACGCTCACCACACATCAGCTGAGGTAGAGAGGGAGAGGACAGTTTTTAGCCAATAAAACTGCATGGAGGATGATTAGGTGGCAGATTGAAAGAGCCAGATTGGAAATCTTAACAAGCACTCGCATGAATATCGTGTCCTAAACTGTACATGAAGTCATGGTGCACGCAACATTTTTACTTGCTGTGACTTGCGGCAACGCAGTGTATTTAAATAAGTATAATATCAATGTATTGTAACACTTCATAATGTATTGGCAAACATACAAACTATTGACACTTTATAATATTGAAATGTATTGAACTGCTGTGTAACTTGTTATTTTCAGACAATGTACCGCGTGTATATGCGTGTATACGCGTGCTGTTTTTGTGTGTAAATGGACTCTCCTTGGCTCTGTAACAGGACCTAGGCCTGTCGACGGCTCGGGGCCGGGGAAAATGCAAGAACCCGGAGTGTAACTATGTCTACAAGAACCGACACAAACCCACAGAGTGCCCCTTCTGCGGCTGTGAGCTCAGCAAGAAACGCAACGACAAGCCCAAACTGGTGGTGAGTGTCTCTCCCTATATCTGACTATATCCCTCTCTTTTTATCTCTCTAAGTCTCTCTTTCTCTCCTTTATCTCTCTCTCTCTCTCTTTATGTCTCCTACTCTCTGCTCTCCAGGTCTATTTTTCTCTTTCTCTATTCTTACTACTTTTCTTTTTTTTACTCTTTTCTTTTATCTCATTCTGTCTGTATTTGTCTGTTTCTGTCCCCCATCGCTCTCTTTCTCTGTCTATGCCACTCTTTATCAATTTCTTTCTCTCCATCTCTCTCTCCCTCTCCGTCTCCCTCCCTCTCTCACTCTCCCTCTCTCTCTGTGCTGTGTCCATATGTCCAGCTAACCTGTGACTAATTCTCATTTCTGACCTGTGGCAGATGGGATAAGCAGCCGAGCTTTATCACACAGGGCATTCCTCACCACCCCACCCCCCCCAGCCCAGCCTCTCACACATTCTGTCCCCCTGTCTGTCTGTCTGTGCGTGTGTCCAGGTCCCGAGTGGACCCAGCGTGGCCCGGGAAGGCCTCCTGGACCCGTACCAGGCCCTGAACCCGGCCCAGAGGGAGACCCAGCGCCAGTCCACCCTGCTTCTCCTCCGCCGCTGCATGCAGATCCCAGAGAGCGAGGCGGAGCTGCAGGAGGCCATGGCGCTCATCCAGGCGCTCAACAGCACCGAGGTGGTGCTCAACAGCAGCGGCGAGGAGGGCGTGGCTCTGGAGCAGTCGGGCTGGCCCGGCTTCTACGAGTCCGCCGCCCTGGACTGCACCCTCTGCCAGTTCCCCCTGTTTAAGGGCGGCCAGAGGTGAGCTGCGGGGGTGTGCGCTCGTTCGTGATTGGCCGATTCGTATTGTTGGCTCATGGGACAGATTTTCAGGCCCAGTTTTAGGTGAATGTCTGTTAGCTTGTTTTGAAGTGTAGTCCGTTTGGGAGTGTTAACGAGTGTTAGTGCTCTTGATTTGAACTATGGTCTGTTTAGTGTTTACAGTGTTCAAACTTGTGATTTGAAGTCTAGTCTGTTTACAGCATTTGGGCTGCTGTTCTAATTGCGCTTTTAGTGCGGTGAGGAGTTTTTAACGCTCTCTGTGCAGTCAGGAGTGTTAATACTCGGTTTAAGTGCAGTCAGGAGTGTTAACACTCGGTTTAAGTGTAGTCAGGAGTGTTAATACTCGGTTTAAGTGTAGTCAGGAGTGTTAATACTTGGTTTAAGTGCAGTCAGGAACGTTAACGCTCTGTTTAAGTGCAGTCAGGAGTATTTATGCTCTCGGTTTAAGTGCAGTCAGGAACGTTAACGCTCTCTGTTTAAGTGCATTCAGGAGTATTTATACTCTCGGTTTAAGTGCGGTCTGTTTGGTTTATGTTGCAGTTCGGTAGCTGGGCAGGAGGACTGCTGGCTTCTGACTGACTCTCACATCCAGACGGCCACCATCCAGCTAAAGATCTGTCTCAACCCCCAGTGCCTAGCACTGCACAGCTTTACAGATATACATCCAGGTAATACACACACACACACACACACACACACACACACACACACACACACACACACACACAGCTTTACAGATATACATCCAGGTAATATACACACACAGCTTTACAGATATACATCCAGGTAATGTACACACACACACACACACACACACACACACACACACACACACACACACACACACACACACACACACAGCTTTACAGATATACATCCAGGTAATACACACACACAGCTTTACAGATATACATCCAGGTAATATACACACACAGCTTTACAGATATACATCCAGGTAATATACACACACACACAGCTTTACAGATATACATCCAGGTAATACACACACACAGCTTTACAGATATACATCAAGGTAATACACACACACACACACACAGCTTTACAGATATACATCCAGGTAATACACACACACACACAGCTTTACAGATATACATCCAGGTAATATACAAACACACACACAGCTTTGTACATCCAGGTAATTTACACACACACACACACACACACACACACACACACACACACACACACACACACACACACACACACACACACACACAGATATACATCCAGGTAATATACACACACACAGCTTTACACCCCTCTTTTACTTAATCTTAATCTCACACCACATTACTTGAGTAAAATACTGTTCCCATAACCTCATTATACCTTGGAAATGTTAATTCATTCAGTGTAAAGTTTACAGTTTTTAACAGCGGTGTGAGGTCCACATTTTACCCAGTGTCAAATGGGATTTCTCCATTGTGAACTTTACCAGGGACAAATTATACATGTTAAATGTATTATTGTGGTAAAATGTGAAACCTCGTGTATACCAAATTTCCTGGATATAACGCTGTGAAATTGACCAGGGTAAAATTATGTCACAGCATTGTAAAACACTGCATGAAATTAAGTTTTAAACACTATTGTAGAAAAAGCGATGTGTCTTTTGGTTCTTTCATAATGTTTTTATTTTTATTTTTATTTATTTACTTTTTTTATTATGAGGGGCTAAGCTCTTAAGCACCTGTTCTCATGTGGAGATGACCTTTGACCTCCGACTGCCCTGACTGATACAAATTCCATTGGGCTTCAGGTCTTTTCAATGTGGGCAACAAGTTGCTGGTGAGCATCGACCTCCTCTTCAAGATCCGGAACCAGATCCGACTGGGTAATGACCCGACCCAGGCCGCTCTTACCATCCTCAAGAGTGTCCAGAACCAGCCTGGTAGGACCCGCTTTTCTTTGTGGGATTTGCAGTCCATTTAAATGTTTGATTTGTAGTCCAATTTTGATAATTTTTGAAAATAATTTATTTGATACATTGGATAAATTAATTAAGAATCAGAGGCAGGTTTAGGAAAAAATTCCTGCACCTGCGTTCACTTTTCATATCCAGAAATGTTAATTTGCAAAATGCATTTCCACAGTAAGCAAACACCCTTTAACTAGGGCTAATTGCGTGACTTGCGGTTAAATACTAAGTGATAAAAATGACACAGATGGATATCTGTAGAAGCACTTGAGTATAAGCACCAGGCAGTTGTACCAGCCTGGATTTGAACCGGCAGCCCTCCCTGTGTCCCTGTCCCAGTGCACGCGCTCAGCTCCAGCGAGCTGTCCAACATCCAGGAGCTGCTGTGCAGTGGATACTGGGCCTTCGAGTCCCTGACCGCGCGCGACTACAACGACATGATCTGCGGTGTGTGCGGCATCGCGCCCAAAGTGGAGATCGCCCGCCGTAACGCCGGCAACGCGCTCCAGCTCAAGAACGTGGAGGTAATGCGTGAAAAAAATGAGCATTATTTTTTATTATTATTATTTCTTTTGCAGTGTGGGAAAGTTCAGGTGGGCTCAGGTGAGTTCAGGTGGGCTCAGGTGGGCTCAGGTGGGCTCAGGTGCTTGATACTGCATGTATTTGAAGAGAAAGGTGTGACAGCTACTCACTCCTAGGAAATGACACATTTATGTTTCTGCATTCCCCCCCCCCCCCCCTCAACAAATCCTCTGCACGACCTTCAAACGCAGGGCTTCTCCAGCTGTTTCCAGAACAGTCCCAAACAGTTAATATAATATCTGATATTTAATGAATGAAGTTTATTAAAACAGCGATTAATCATTCTGGTGTGTGGGCAGTGGCACAGTCTGTAGGGTGGCCATATTGGCGCCATTCCCGCCGTGGCACTTTTCTAACTGTCTAACTGTGCTCCTATCTCTTATCTCTAGCGCTCTCTTTAAACCCTGCCTGAATAAAATAAAATAAAAAATGACTGGACTGTCTGCTCTCCTGTTAAAAAAAAAGAAAGTCCCATTTTACTTTTCTGGTAGATAATGAATAAGTACTGGAGTATGACCTCCAGGGAAAGGGACGTTCCCAGTTTAGCAAGTTCATTTATGAATGCTTTGTCTGTCCAATCCAAACACCTCACCCTGGGTTTTGCACAAAGAACCTTTTTTGGTTTCGGTTTTAAGAGTTTTTATGAAAAAAGAAGGCAGTGGTGTCTGTCTCTCTCCATCTCTCCATCTCTCTAAATTAAAAAATGTTTTTACTTGTGTTCGAGTTTTTACTCTATTTTTTTTTTTCTTTTTTTTTCTGGCAGGAGGCTGTTTTATTCGTGCAGTTTTTTTATTTCTTTTTTTGTTTCTTTTATTTGTTTATTTCTGAAATGTTTGAGAAATAATTGTTTGTCTCCTTTAAGTGTTAATAGTAAAGGGGAATTAAAAGTCATAAAACATAAACATCATACACATACAGTGCCTTGCGAAAGTATTCACCCCCTTGGCGTTTTTCCTATTTTGTTGCATTACAACCTGTAATTGAAATGGATATTTATTTGGATTTTATGTAATGGACCTACACAAAATAGTTCAAATTGGTGAAGTGAAATTTAAAAAAAACTTGTTTAAAAAAATTCTATAAAAAAAAACAAAAACAGAAAAGTGGTGCATATGTATTCACCCCCTTTGCTTTAATGTATTTTTAAAGTATCATATTTAATATTTGGTGGCATATCCTTTGCATGCTGCTACTTCCTGAAGTCTGTGACCCATCAATATCAAAAGACTCTTGATATATTATTTTCTGGTACTCTTACAAGCGATATTATAACGTCTTTGCATTTGAATGGATCTCTATGGGAATTAGGGGGTGGGACTAGATTTAGCTGTAAATAACACTTGAACTGTATAGAATACATGGTTGGTAAAATGGCTGTAAGTCATCAAGGGTCTGAGGTATCAAACGGGCCTCAAACCATCACACTGCTGCCAGATATGCAGTAGATATGGATGGATCACTTTAAGGGTTGTTTCTCCTGACAAATTTTCCTATTGAACTCTATGGAAAAATAAGTCAGGAGAAGAAACTCTTCAAGTTATCCATCCATATCTACTGTATTTCTGGCAGCAGAGTGATGGTTTAAGGATAGACCCTTGATGACTTAGAGCCATTTAGCCAACCATGTGTTCTATACAGTTCAAGTGTTATTTACAGCTAAATCTAGTCCCACCCCCTAATTCCCATAGAGATCCATTCAAATGCAGTATCGCATTATAGTTATAGTATCGCTTGTAAGAGTACCAGAAAATAATATATCAAGAGTCTTTTGATATTGATGGGTCACAGACTTCAGGAAGTAGCAGCATGCAAAGGATATGCCACCAAATATTAAATATGATACTTTAAAAATACATTAAAGCAAAGGGGGTGAATACATATGCACGCACCACTTTTCCGTTTTTGTTTTTTTTTTAGAATTTTTTAAAACAAGTTTTTTTTTTTATTTCACTTCACCAATTTGGACTATTTTGTGTAGGTCCATTACTTAAAATCCAAATAAATATCCAGTTCAATTACAGGTTGTAATGCAACAAAATAGGAAAAACGCCAAGGGGGTGAATACTTTCGCAAGGCACTGTACTGTCATATGTATGACTTTCTCTGTCCCTCGCCTGTAGTTCACGTGGCCGGACTTCCAGGCACCGGACGAGGTAAACGCCGACGACTTCTGGCTCACGATGGAGAGCGAGGCCATCGAGCAGGCCGCCTTCCCCGCCAGCATACCCATCACCAAATTCGACGCCTCCATCGTGGCCCCCTTCTTCCCCCCTCTCATGAGGAACTCTGTGGTCATAAACACGGAGAAGGACAAGGAAGTCTCCGACGTCCCCCCTCAAGGTAACCCTCGCTACACTGCCCCAAACACCACAAACGGACACTAAAGTCACTGCCCCAAACACCACAAACGGACACTAAAGTCACTGCCCCAAACACCACAAACAGACACTAAAGTCACTGCCCCAAACACCACAAACAGACACTAAAGTCACTGCCCCAAACACCACAAACAGACACTAAAGTCACTGCCCCAAACACCACAAACAGACACTAAAGTCACTGCCCCAAACACCACAAACAGACACTAAAGTCACTGCCCCAAACACCACAAACATTAGACATTAGTTACGTCACTGCTCCAAACCAACCTTACTTACGTCAGTTTCCCCAAACTTTTCCAGTCAGGCTGCCCTTTAGTAATAGGACAATTATTTATTTTTATCAATTTTTTTTATTTTTTTATACCTTGACTCAGTTAGCTAATTAGCTGAATAAACAGTCCATGAGGCTGTCAAGAATTTAATTTAAAAAAGAAAAAGAAGTAAATGACTGGGGTTAGGGTTAAATTATTAAGAGCTGATGTTGGCATGGATTCCAAAAACATAGTCCCGTCCCGTCCCGTCCCGTTTCAGGTGACCCAGCGGTGCTGGTCCGGCTGATCCACGATGGCGCTCTGAAGCCCGACCAGGTACAGGAGCATGGCGCAGAGGAGCTCAGGGAGATCTTGGAGCGCTGTGGTGCGCCGTGCGAACCCGACAGCACCAAGGTACCGACCCAAACCACGCCCCCCCCTCCGAGAGATGAGCGTTTGTATGGTTTACCCATAGATTAGTGCTGCAGGTAGGATAAGATTCTGTATAAGATTAACCCTTTGAAGAGTAGGTTTTTCGGAATGTTTTTTCTCACAATTCTAAGTCGGTGTTCTAGAACCCCGTTGCTTTCAATAACATCCTGGTCCTTTTCCGGCCCTGTTGCGGCCAAAAGCTTGAACCGCCGGCCCGAGTACTAAACGTTAATGAAGAAATTACTGCGGTGGGGTTGGCACAGGAAGTCGTGGTTTTGAAGACAGCGCAGATCTATGAGTCGGCCGAGAGAATTCCGGCTCTTCCCGATCAAGCGTAAAACTTCAGAGGGGAGCTTTCATCATCGTTTGCTCGCCCAGCATCGTCTGTTTATTTTGTAATTCAGTGACTCAGTGCCGCATTGATGTCCCACGACCCGTTTCCTTCCACCGTTATTTCGGGATGTGCTTCATCCGTTACAGGTTTTTGTTTCATCCCACTCGAGTTTCACTTCTCGCTCAGCAGCATGTTAACATCACGGCCTGTAAACTTTCTGGAGGAGATCCACCCTGCGCTGCCACACACACACACACACACACACACACACACACACACCCATGGACAGACACAAGCACACACACACACACACACACACACACACCCATGACAGACAGACACATGCACACACACACACCCATACCCATACCCAGACACACACGCAGACACACACCTATGATGGAAAGACGCATATATACATACACACACTACACACAGACAGACAGACAGAGACAGATGCACATACACACACCCATGGACAGACAGAGACAGACACACACGTGCACACACACACATGCCCATAGACAGTCACACGCGCACACACACACGCCCATGGACACACACACACAGACAGACAGAGACAGACACACACGTGCACACAATCACACATGCACAAACATACACACACACATTTGCATTCTAGGTATTTTCCTTGATTTCCTAGGTAACAGAAGAATGATTTTCCAGACCAAACCAAACCCCAGATGAACTATTCACTTTCCTTTCTGCTGGAGTCACTTTGCCTATTGCCTGCACTGTCCTTGGTCCTCACTCACTAATGAAAGAAATGTAAAACTTCCCGAAAACATGGATTTAAACTGCAACTTGACTTGTTGGCTGAGGCATACAACCGCATACAACAATTTCTAGTTTCCATTAAATTGGCCACGTCAAACATTCTGTTCTCTTTGAAAAGAGAACATGGTGCATTTTCTGTGACCTTTTTTTTTCTTTCTTACCACCCTGTTCTGCTGAGGGTTGGGGGGGGGGGACGGGTGTGTCCGGGGGGGGGGGGGGGGGGGGCTCAGCCCCCAGGAAGCCTGTACCTGGGAGAAACCCACGCTGATAGCATCTGGATCCTTCCGCGCTGTAACGGCGTGATCTGTAAATATCCCCGCCCATAGGACCCTGCAGCGGGGCACTCCATCAACACGTCTCCTCCTCCTCCTCCTCCTCCTCCTCTTCCTCTTCCTGTTGGAAGCTCATGTTCCGTCATCAGTCTTACGACTGACTGGTTAATCGATAGAGTAAGTGCAAGAGAGAGAGAAAGAACGTAATATAACATTACATTACCTTACGGTCAGTTAGCACACTTAGCCGGAGCAGTTTAACCAGTGGAGTGCATTAGTGTTCGTTATATTAGTACATTAGTCTCAGGAATATACAACACAGTGATATCTCCATGAAGGCACAGAAAGGCCATTTATATCAATGAGTGTGAAGTTAGCCAAACAGTTGGTATAGTAATCGAAAGTAAATACCGCCACACATACTGTAATTAAGATGCTACTCTTTTAAAAAGACGTTTCGTTTCCTGGGTTGAAACGTTTCTAACTTTCCCTCAGGTGGATTTTCGAAATAGTTTTCTCGGATAATGTAAATTTTCTGCTCCAAACTGATACGGCAGCAGAATGGTGACTGAAATATGTGGAAATTCTGATGGCCTTTTCGAGAAGGCCCTCTGGGGGTGTTGATACGGGAGACCGGTCAAGCGTGTACCGTTCAGGTGTGTGTGTGTTGACAGCTTACTAGGCGTGAAGGGCATGGTTGACAAGCTGTGTGTTTCTGCGGGCGGGCTATGTAACATGCCAAGATGAGACCAAATAAAAACCCGCTTGTCAAACGGATATTAAGCACTAAAAAGATTATTATCTTTGCGCGTATGTGTCATCCACCCCCACACACACACGCGCGCACACGCATATACACACACTCGCAAACGCACACAGGTGAGAAAGGAAGTCTTGCGTAATTGGTTAATTTGTTGCGCAATTAATTGCGAAAGGTCGTCTTGAGTCACTGCAAATGGCGGGCCTCGACTCTACCGGGATATCCAGGGTTTAATGTGAAGTACCATCCAGGAGTAACCAAAGAAAATAATAGTCATAAAAAGAAGCCTTCTCACTTTCTGAAAGATGTGTTAGTGCCTTAAGGTACCCAAAAAATAAATATTAATAAATATATTTGAAATGAGATTTAAAATATTTTTCGGAATATATGAGAAAGTACATAAACCTTATATTTTGAGACCACAAAATCTATGGAAAAGAAACACAAGACTTGTTGCCTGTTCATGATATGAAATATGGTAATAGATATGGTAATAGAATTAAAAACATTCTTTATTATTGTATTGGTATAATGTATGGTATAATATTGTATGTGTGTTATATTGTGATGCCTATGGATGTCACATGGACAGTATTTTCTGAAAATGAAACACATTTTCTATTAAAAAAATATGTTTGTATATTGTAAATATAATTGTGAGTATTGTTATTATATTAAGCTTGAGTCTTTGTCTCCAACACCCTGTGGTCAGCTAAGCTGTGATGAATGTGATCCCTTTAGGGATCTCAAACTCACATCCTGGAAGGGGGCGATGTGTCTGCTAGGGGTTATACTACAAAGCAGGATTACTGAGTTAGCTGGATAACTGCACTGAGTAAAACCCAAAGCAGGATTACTGAGTTAGCTGGATAACTGCACTGAGTAAAACCCAAAGCAGGATTACTGAGTTAGCTGGATAACTGCACTGAGTAAAACCCAAAGCAGGATTACTGAGTTAGCTGGATAACTGCACTGAGTAAAACCCAAAGCAGGATTATTGAGTTAGCTGGATAACTGCACTGAGTAAAACCCAAAGCAGGATTACTGAGTTAGCTGGATATCTGCACTGAGTAAAACGCACACGCATGCACACACACACAAACACATACACACGTACACTGCACGCCTTGTTTCCAAGAACTAAATTGGCGGCTGATTGTAAGAAAACCACAAAAACCAGACTGTGATGGTGTCTCCCGTTGGGGGGCGGGTCTTCCTGACGGCTGCTCGTCTCCCCTCAGGATGAGATGGTGGCGGAGGTCTCCGCTCTGTACGCACACGTGCAGAACGGCCTGGCGACCCGACCCCAGCCCCCCGATGACGTCACCGCCGGCAAGCTGTACAAGATCTGCCCGCACCAGGTGCAGTGTTTACCTTCCGTTTTAATGCTGTTTTATATGGTTTACTGCTTTGTACCGTTAATGTATGGTGGCACGGTGGTGCAGTGGTTAGCACTGTTGCCTCACAGCAAGAAGGTCCTGGGTTCGAATCTCAGCCCAGAGCCTTTCTGTGTGGAGTGCGCATGTTCTCCCCGTGTCCGCGTGGGTTTCCTCTGGCTACTCCGGTTTCCTCCCGCAGTCCAAAGACTTGCAGGTCAGGCTAACTGGAGTCTGTGAATGAATGGTGTGTGTGCCCTGTGATGGACCTGTCCAGTGGGTATTCCTGCCTCACCCAATGCATGCTGGGATAGGCTCCATTCCCCTGCGACTCTGACCAGGTTAGATAATGGTTGGATGGAATATTAATGTATGTGTGACTTATTTGGATGGTCTGTATGCACACTTTGCATTATGGTTCTAGATTGACATGGGTAACTAGGAATGTTGGAATGTTGGCCTGGGAATGTTGGCAGCTAGGCCTGGCATTGTAGCTCTTATCTCAGGCAGATGCACATGTTTTCTTTCGTTCTACGTTGCCCTGAATAAGAGAATCTGCTGAATGACTGTAATGTAATGTGAGGTCTGGTGCTTTCTACCTGGCCAATGAGCACCTGTCTGGGTCGCAGACTGGCTGTGATTCAGTGTTTTAGGTCACAAGCTCAGAACCGGCCTTTTACCGTGTCTGTGGCTTTGCCTCGCCGATAATGGATTGGATCTGGTGGCCTCTCAGGTTGTGTGCGGGTCTAAGTACATGGTGCGGCGGGAGAGCGCGCGGGATCACGTGGACCTGCTGGTGTCTTCCCACTACTGGCCCCCCGTGTACATGACGGACTCCGCCCGCCAGGTGGCGCTGTGCACGGACGTCCAGTACCCCGAGCTGGCATCCCAAATGTGGGGCAAGAACCAGGGCTGCTTTTCGGACCCCATGGGCGAGCCGGAGGTGAGTCCCGCCCGCCGGAACCTCAGACGTTTGGAGGGGGGTTAGAGGAAGTAGAATGTGCCCAATCCTCATATTTCTTCATCCTTAAGTCTATAGCAGGGTCTGAGGCTTTAAATTGACTCATTACTGACACAGGAACTCAATATCAATGCACTTATTTAACTTAGGAGATAGACTTAGACTTGTAATGACAGACGTATAGACTTGTTTTGACAGTCATGACCGATGCACTGTGTTTTGTCTGTGATTTCCGACTTGAGGGTCTCCAAATATAAAGCGTGTAAGAGAGGGAAGCCTTGTGCATCGCAGAAAAACCGTGTAACTGAAGAGAAAAAGACTGAACGCTGGGGAACGGAGCAGATCAGAGATAGTACTAGGAACAAGGATGTAATAAAAGACACACCCCTCTGCTTATAGAGATGCCCCCTATGTGACACTGTAGTCTTACATAAGCTTTGAGAAAAACAGATCCTGGTCTAGTCCTCTAGTCCACTGGTCCCCAACCCTGTTCCTGGAGATCTACCGTCCTGTAGGTTTTCACTCCAACCCTAACAAAGCACACCTCGTTCAACAGCTAGAGATCTACAGTCCTGTAGGTTTTCACTCCAACCCTAACAAAGCACACCTCATTCAACAGCTAGAGATCTACCGTCCTGTAGGTTTTCACTCCAACCCTAACAAAGCACACCTCATTCAACAGCTAGAGATCTACCGTCCTGTAGGTTTTCACTCCAACTCTAACAAAGCACACCTCGTTCAGCAGCTAGAGATCTACCATCCTGTAGGTTTACACACCAACCCTAACAAAGCACACCTCATTCAACAGCTAGAGATCTACCATCCTGTAGGTTTACACTCCAACCCTGACAAAGCACACCTCATTCAACAGCTAGAGATCTACCGTCCTGTAGGTTTTCACTCCAACCCTAACAAAGCACACCTCATTCAACAGCTAGAGATCTACCATCCTGTAGGTTTACACACCAACCCTAACAAAGCACACCTCATTCAACAGCTAGAGATCTACCGTCCTGTAGGTTTACACTCCAACCCTAACAAAGCACACCTCATTCAACAGCTAGAGATCTACCGTTCTGTAGGTTTTCACTCCAACCCTAACAAAGCACACCTCGTTCAGCAGCTAGAGATCTACCATCCTGTAGGTTTTCACTCCAACCCTAACAAAGCACACCTCATTCAACAGCTAGAGATCTACAGTCCTGTAGGTTTTCACTCCAACCCTAACAAAGCACACCTCGTTCAACAGCTAGAGATCTACCATCCTGTAGGTTTTCACTCCAACCCTAACAAAGCACACCTCATTCAACAGCTAGAGATCTACCATCCTGTAGGTTTTCACTCCAACCCTAACAAAGCACACCTCATTCAACAGCTAGAGATCTACCGTCCTGTAGGTTTTCACTCCGACCCTAACAAAGCACACCTCGTTCAACAGCTAGAGATCTACCATCCTGTAGGTTTTCACTCCAACCCTAACAAAGCACACCTCATTCAACAGCTAGAGATCTACCATCCTGTAGGTTTTCACTCCAACCCTAACAAAGCACACCTCATTCAACAGCTAGAGATCTACCATCCTGTAGGTTTACACTCCAACCCTAACAAAGCACACCTCGTTCAACAGCTAGAGATCTACCGTCCTGTAGGTTTTCACTCCAACCCTAACAAAGCACACCTCATTCAACAGCTAGAGATCTACCATCCTGTAGGTTTACACTCCAACCCTAACAAAGCACACCTCATTCAACAGCTAGAGATCTACCGTCCTGTAGGTTTACACTCCAACCCTAACAAAGCACACCTCATTCAACAGCTAGAGATCTACCATCCTGTAGGTTTACACTCCAACCCTAACAAAGCACACCTCATTCAACAGCTAGAGATCTACCGTCCTGTAGGTTTTCACTCCAACCCTAACAAAGCACACCTCATTCAACAGCTAGAGATCTACCATCCTGTAGGTTTTCACTCCAACCCTAACAAAGCACACCTCATTCAACAGCTAGAGATCTACCATCCTGTAGGTTTTCACTCCAACCCTAACAAAGCACACCTCATTCAACAGCTAGAGATCTACCATCCTGTAGGTTTACACTCCAACCCTAACAAAGCACACCTCGTTCAACAGCTAGAGATCTACCGTCCTGTAGGTTTTCACTCCAACCCTAACAAAGCACACCTCATTCAACAGCTAGAGATCTACCATCCTGTAGGTTTACACTCCAACCCTAACAAAGCACACCTCATTCAACAGCTAGAGATCTACCGTCCTGTAGGTTTACACTCCAACCCTAACAAAGCACACCTCATTCAACAGCTAGAGATCTACCATCCTGTAGGTTTACACTCCAACCCTAACAAAGCACACCTCATTCAACAGCTAGAGATCTACCGTCCTGTAGGTTTTCACTCCAACCCTAACAAAGCACACCTCATTCAACAGCTAGAGATCTACCACCCTGTAGGTTTTCACTCCAACCCTAACAAAGCACACCTCATTCAACAGCTAGAGATCTACCATCCTGTAGGTTTACACTCCAACCCTAACAAAGCACACCTCATTCAACAGCTAGAGATCTCGTTGAGCTGCTAATTAGTAGAGTGAGGTGTGCTAAATTAGGGATGAAATAAAAACCTACGGGACGGTAGATCTCCAGGAACAGGGTTGGGGACCACTGCTCTAAACCTTACTACTGACTTTAGTACTAGAAACGGCCTTTCCAACTTCCATAAACAGGTTATGGGGTTGCAAGGTTTGATGAATGGTTTATCAAATCTTACAAAAAATAAATAAAACTCCCTACCTTCCCTTGTACATGTTAATTCTAGTGACAAAGGATTACCTTTTACTGGTGTGTTATGGCCCAACCATTACACTCTCATTAATCACTACTCAGAATGTCCATTACACTCTCATTAATCACTACTCAGAATGTCCATTACACTCTCATTAATCACTACTCAGAATGTCCATTACACTCTCATTAATCACTACTCAGAATGTCCATTACACTCTCATTAATCACTACTCAGAATGTCCATTACACTCTCATTAATCACTACTCAGAATGTCCATTACACTCTCATTAATCACTACTCAGAATGTTAGTGATTTACGAATGCAGGCCTTTTCTTTGTGCACTAATTGTAAGGCTCTCTGGATATGAGCGTCAGCTAAATGCCTAAAATGTAAAAATGTTGTGGCCAAATAACCATTATGTTGAAGGCGAGTTTTGTCAAAACGCATCAGTGGTTTAAACAAAAGCTTTTTTTTGATAGTTTATTCATCCTTGCTCCAAAGACCACACTTTAGATTTAGTTTTGACATCTTTATGTTTTAAGACGCTTTAAATTCAGTCGGATAAGGGTCATCGCTCTCTAGCGACCCCCTGCTAGTTGATTAGGCGCCTGTGGACTGCATACAAAAGCCGCGTATGAAAGGTCTTCCTCAGACTCCGCTCTGCGAGCTTGGCTGTAGTCTGTATGTGTGAAAAGACGCAGCTGGCGACACCATGTGTTTCGGAGGAGAACTGCGGACGTCTCTCCACTCTCCTGAATCGGTTGCAGACGAGTGGCCATTCCACATCGGGGTGGGAATTAGAAATGCTCAGCCCCCACGTCGGGTGCCTATTTCTTTATTCTTTTTTTTTTTTTTTTAAAGAAGAAGAAAAAAAGCATTGAAGTGTTCCTGTAAGTTTTAGCCTTTAGCAGGTAGGCTAACACTGTGTGTCTCCTCTCCAGTACGTTTCCTGCACAGAGCTCCTGGATCAGTACGGGCTGGATCTCTCTGGGGCCGAGAGCTCCCTGGTGCACCCCGTCACTAAATCGCCATCCCGCTGGATCGTGCACCCCGGGGACGGGGGCGAGGGAGACCCCACGGCACGCCACCACGCCCTGTCCCTGTGTCAGGAGCTGGAGCCGTACCGGGGCGTGGCGTCGGGGCCCGAGGAGGCCGACCTGAGGGCCAAGCCGCTGGCCTTCGACAACGCCGCGTACTACTACCTCTACAACCGGCTGGTGGACTTCCTCACCAGCAAGGACATCGTCAGCCAGCAGATCAGCGACGTCCTGCAGGGCTGCCAGCCGGGGGAGGTGGTCATCCGTGACGCACTGTACCGCCTGGGCGTCGCCCAAATCAACACCGAGATGGAGCCTGAGGAGGAGGCGGGGCTACCGGTGATGGAGGTAGTGATGTCATAAAGCCAGAGGACACGCCCCCCCCCCATCCTCGACCCTGCACTCCCCCCCGCCCCCCACTTCTCTTACCAAAATTTCAGAGAACAGGATGTGGCTTTATGGCTATAAAACTATATTTATAAATGCCGTGTCTCTGTGGTGCTCAGAATCGGGACTTTGAGATTATTTCATTCTTTAATCGTTTTAAGTGCTGCAGTGTCGCTCTTTTTTTTGAGAAGCTCGGTATTGTTTTTCCGAGACCGTTGTTCTGCAGTGCCCAGAGCGTTGGATTTGAGCTTTTGGGACCGATGCAGATAGTTATAGAACGGGGCCTGGCA
The DNA here is from genome assembly GCA_029718625.1 of Synaphobranchus kaupii. Classification (NCBI taxonomy): domain Eukaryota; kingdom Metazoa; phylum Chordata; class Actinopteri; order Anguilliformes; family Synaphobranchidae; genus Synaphobranchus; species Synaphobranchus kaupii. Next base: position 3,509,640 of record CM056393.1, read on the forward strand.
CCAGTAGAACTCCCCCTGGAACTTGCGCTGGAAATCCTCTATGGTTCTGACGGAGCCATATTAGTTCTGGTTCTGAAGCTTCCAGGTGACCCACCTGGATCCAGAAAACTGCTCAACAGGTCATTTGCATACCCGGATCTCCCTTACTGGGTACATTTATGGTATATTTTCTTTTTTTTTTTCTTTTTTTTTTTTTACATTATTGGTTTTACTCTGTGATTGTTTTTCCTTTAGCCCATTTTAAATCTAACTGCAGTGTGCTTTGTCCTTTATTTTCAATAAGGAATGAGGCCAAAAGATACATGTTTGTTTTTTTTAAAGCTTATATTTGGCTGAATCGTGTAATTTTGAGCACCCAACTTTTAGAAGCGTTTAGGTACGAAAAGGGTGTTTTGTGTCTGCGTTGATGTGGATGAAATATGAAATATGAAATCTCAGAACTCTGACTTTTTTTGGTCAGTTTGCCTTTTACTTCTTTGCCAAGTCCTTGTAAGTGACTGAAATGGACTGGTGGATTTGTGGAGTGTAGAATCAGAGGCCATCCTGACCCTGGTGGATTTGTGGAGTGTAGAATTAGAGGCCATCCTGACCCTGGGGTCCAGTGCTGTCCCTGGGCACTGTCTCTGGAAGTGGGCGGGTCCTTACCTGTCCCACCCAATGGACAGAACTGGAGCCGCCTACGGCTGGAACTGAAAAATACGCACATATATCTGCCTGTCAGAGTCATGAGAAAAGCATAGAGCAAGAAGAATCAGCTCAGGTAATGAAAATCAACCTGATATCATTTCATAGGAATAGTTGGCTGACACTGAATATTGGCTGAATGTGTGTGTGTGCGCGTGCGTGTTTGTGTACGTGTGTGTGTGTGTGTGTGTGTGTGTGTGTGCGCACGAGCGGGTGCAAGCATGTTTGTGTGTGCGTGAGAATGTGTGCGTGTGCGTGTGCATGCGTGAATTTGTGTGTGCACGTGTGCGTGCGTGTGCGTGCGTTTGTGTGCGTGCGCACGTGTGTTTGTGTGTGTGTTACCATGCACAGCCCCTACTTGTTTTGATTTGTTTATGTGAGTGACCATCTACCTGTCCGGGCTGAGCGCCTCTCCTACCTGTCCTTAATAGACCTGTTGACAAACTGCAGCTGTTACAGATCCAGCTGGACCTGCAGATTCAAAATGGCTGAACTCACAGAGAGATAAATCATAAGAAGCATGAAGCATTTTGGACTGTGACTCATCCTCTCTTTCTTTTTTTGGAGTCCTGGGAATCGATCTCAGTTCCCTCTGTCCTCAACCCTGCGTTGGGCTGACCCGGGTCAGTCCTGAGTTTAACTCAGGAGAGAAGTAGACTCCACTTGCCTTCTGTGAAGGGACCTCTTCTCCATCTACAGTGTTCTGCCGTTGTATAATCTGTGGGCCGACTCAAAACTCACTCCAGTGTAAAAATAAAACATGTTTGGCTGCATCAGTTCTGCTGTTCTAGCTTTTATTTTAAATTTTTTATTTTTTTAAATAACCCACTCCCCAATTTTGCTTCCCATTCTAGAATCCTCTAGTTCTGTCTCTCCAGTTACTGTAGCTGAATGGAACTCACTGAAGCACATACACTCCAACAATGCACTCGTTTGTCCGCCAGTGACTACTGCATTTCCAACACTACAGGTCTCAGAGTACTGTGTAGCCCAATTCTTTTCTCATCTTTGTGATGAGTAGTGATTTTGTGTATGTACGCACGTCTCCGGTCTAGCGCACAGCCCCATAACAAAATCTTCTCCATCAGACGTGAGTGCAATTTTTTATTTTTTTATTTCACCTTTTCAACTCAAAGTGGGTTGAGAACGCGTGCCACTGTATAGCCAGTAAGAAGTGCAGGTGGGCAGATGTAGAGAGCCAGTCTTGTTGTCTTTAAATGTTTTTTTAAATGCTTTTCATGGCCATTGTCATTAACATTCCAGAAGATCAATGTTATGTGTCATGAATCATGAGCCAATCAGAAATGGATTGCAAGGTGGGAGTGTTTTATCCCCTATATACATCTTTAGCGGAATGTTCCTTTCAGGTAAATTGTTCAATAAACACTGTGTCCTGTTCTTTGAACACAGCACATTCCTGGATATTATATAATCTTCACTGAGTGTGTTTTGTTGTGTTTATGCCAGCTGTGTGTTTATTATCCCTGGTGAATAATCTTTAAATGTGGTTTAGAACACACAAGCCTTTCTTCTTTGTAACCTGACGGTCCCCATGAGGGCAGGATTGTGTAATAACATTAATCTGTAGTATTACATCAGCTTTAAAGGTTCTCCCAACTCCCACTGGCCATAACCGGGCCTTTTTCCGAAGAAGCTCTCGGCTTCGCAGGAATCCGTGGAACAGGTCAAGTGTGGCCGAGAGTGGGTGGTCTTGTCATGTGACCTCGGTGGGGGGACCACAGACGTCGGCTCGGAGAGGAACAAGGCCCCCCCACCCCACATACATACAACATACATCCTGTTCGCTTGTTGTTTTTTAACATTTACGACTGTCTTCGGGTGACTAGGTTCTGTGGTGTTGAAACACACTGCAACCTTTTCTATCAAACCCGTAAAATAGAGATTGAAGTCCCAACATAGCCTTGAGCCGAAGATCAATCTGGCCAGTGTCCACATAGTGGACAGGAAGCAACCAGGAAGTCATAGGTTTGAATCCAGGTGTCCACCAGCTGTAATAACCTATGAATGTTTTTGAAAACTTTTTTATGCTATGAGTTGTGAAGCTCTTGTGAAGACCAAGCAAAAAATAGTTTTGTTTATACCTCCTGTTCTTTGTAAATAAAACATAAAAAAACAGACCGATGAAGTGACAGCTTCAGGCTACGCAAATACACTTTGGAAACTAGCCTTTAACACTTCAACACTTTTCCTTGTTTTTTTTAATGATCAATGTAAAGATGGCTTGTGTTAAAAAAGCAAGATAATTGTTTAATCTACAATATAATAATTCAGTTTTACCACAGTCGTGCTTCGTGTTTAATGCTCAATTAATAATTTACCGAAGTATTTTTTAAATAAAATGATTTATTAAAATATGTATTGCCAAAATTAAAATTTATAAAACGTGTAATACTGGCTTAAATCCTGTTCCAAGAAAAACCTCATAACTTTTTTCACTCAGTTATGACATCGTATCTTTCCTTTTATCTACATAAATAGAAATTAACATGTTTATTCTGAACTCAGTGGCACATTTATTTATAATTTCACTTCCGTTTTTTTCATGTTGAAGTTACCAGAACAATTTAAGTCTTCGAGAATTCAACCTCAAACGATTTGCAGGTAAAGCATCGACACTCTGCTGATGTAGCTGTCATGGTCAAGGTTTGTACCCTTGCTATTCTCCCAGAACAGCTTCCTGTTCATCTTCATCTTTCTTCCTGTCTGATCTGAGCTGCCACCATCTTAAAGCACGGATACATTCAACAAGGGGGACGTTAGCACGTTGTGTAACATTCGCGAACAAATTCAAATGAACATTCGCTAATGTTAGCCAGTCTGTTAACGGTAGCGAACTGCGAACAAACACCATAGAAGTAATTAAAAAGCGATCTTGCTATTATAATCAATTTTCTATGTAATATTAATTCCTCATTTTAAACGAAAAATAACACGGGTATCCCTCTATGAAAGTCGCTCCTCCTTCCTGTCGCTTTAATATTAATTAAATCAATGTCATTGTAGAATAATACAGACCCTTCAATTTGAAGTCGTTCATCATTAATGTCAGCTGTTCCAAGGGAATGCAGCTGCGACCGATATCTTTGTTGAACACGCATCTGGTTTTTGTAGTTTATCTTGGATGTGCAGTTCAAAAGCGTGAGTGGAAATACTCTGTCGTATCATCATGGGCTTATCCACCACGGAGAGATACGATAATCCACAAATCACTCGACCAATCAGGAACTAAGTGCTCACAGTCTCCTTAAAATGTGTCCACTGTGCCCATCGATCAGTGTCCTAAACTTCTGTATGCTCCGCCCCTCTCAGTTCAGCTCGTCTGTCCTCATGTGATCGGGTATGCAGTTGCAGACGTAGTGGCTAAAATAGAAGCCAGGTGGACACTTCCTGTGCGGAGTCCGACAGGGTAGCCTGTAACAGCTGAAAGAGAGGAGAGACGGGGAATTAAGCTCTTGCCTGTTCCTGCTCTGTTAATGCTATCACTGTGTTTGGAAGTCCTGCAAAAGATTTTTCTCATAAGAAAGATTGTGGACAGACGCAAAATGATTTGCACAAACCTGCTAAAATCCGAATAGCACCCCAAAAAATACACCCTCCCTTCCTCCACTACCAGCGATGGACTGGTAATCTGGCATACCGGTGGGCCAACGCACCTTGGGGCCGATATAATTTAATTTATAATTTTAATTAAAAAACAAAAAAATAATAAAAACTTTTGGCCAACGACCGGCCCATAAAGCAGGGACAGCGGCCCATTGGTTCATTTTCTATACTGACACTGGGCTGGCCCAATCACATCTCTTACTAGGCCCCACCCCTCCCCCTCTGTTCCTCGTGTCAGATGCCGTGGCTGGTGGCTCAGAGCCAAAAATCTGTGGATGGATGAGGGCGTTAAAATGGATAAACAAAAGCGCAAAGGGGGTGCGGAGAAGTTGCGGGCCAAAAAAATAAAAAATCTAGAGGCGGATGCCGCCAAATGTGCAAAAATAACAGACATATTTGCTGCAGGGGCTGCAGTAGCTCTAACATCTACAGTACCCGACATTGTGCAGCAACAGGTGGAACTTGAAGGAGGAGAGGTGGCTGGCCATGGCCACTGCCAGGCAGAGGAGCAGGCGTGTGACAGGGGAGCCGAGGATGGACAGAGTGAGCATGACAGGGCCAATGGATAGAGTGAGCAGGAGCAGGTTTGTAGTGGTTTGGGGGAATAGTACAGTAGGTACGCGTATTTAAGGGGACCGCAAGGATGGTGTACTGGTGGGTGGTGTCCGACCGATTGTGGTGGGCCGGTCTGGGCCAAAAATGCCAGGGCTGATTTTTTGTCCCAGTCCAGGGGGGTCCACTACCACCTCCTCTACTCCGTGCCCTGGAAACGGATCTTTGTGTTTTAATCTAATGTTGTTGATTACATCTTAATTATGTATTAATGGTTGCATATTAATTAATGTCTCGACGCAAACCGCAATGTCAGGTACATTGTATACTGGACATGCAAATACTTTTACTCGAAACGTTCAGACAGTTTTGCATACTTCCAGGTGGGAGAGGAGTGGTAGTGGGGGAGTGGAGGAGAGGAGTGGTAGTGGGGGAGTGGAGGAGAGGAGTGGTAGTGGGGGAGTGGATGAAGGGAGGAAGGGAGGTGGGGAGTGCAGGGGAGGGGGGGTATAGTGGAGGGAACAAAACTTGTGAACGTATCATTAGGTGCCTTGCCATTGCAGAGCGCCCCCTGGTGGTGGAGGTTATTACCTGCAGGTCTGTGGGTTGAACCTCTTGCCCTGCAGCAGACAGGTACGTGGGTTCTCCCTGCACCTGCACAGACAGGTCCCGGGCTGGGGGGCGTGGCCTCGGGGGCAGTTTGGGAGGCACGCGCAGGTGCACCGCTCTGTGTCCCAGCGCTGACCGGGGTGGCAGCGCCCCTGTGGAAATTCCACACACACGCAGTCACACGTGGCGTTGTCCAAACGGCGGCCCGGCACGCAGCCGGACTCCGTCAGCCCGTTCCGGCACGCGCACCCGCAGTGCTCCGGGTCCAGAACCTTGTTCGGCCCGCATAGGGCCAGCAGGGGGGTGTCCAGAGGGTCTGTGGGGTTTAATAACAAAATTATTTGAAAAGTATCTGACGAGGACCTTCTGGACAAAACGTTGCGTCTCTTTATTAATCACTGATTGGGAGTATTCTTCA
>CM056393.1:3520526-3523026 GCA_029718625.1 Synaphobranchus kaupii
TCGCATTCCAAGCATTTGCAGAATCCAGGCCAAGCATACGTCTGTATGTTAGATGGCAGAAAGTTCACTTTCAAAGGGTAGGCTACACGGTGATGCATAGTGAACATGATCTATTCCTTCACTGAATTATAGCCTTTCTCTCCTATTTCACACAGACAAACCTTTTCATTCCACATTTGGGATTTAGGGGTTCTGTGTTTGCAGATGTCGGCCTAGTAGCACAAACTAAAACAGAAATGGGTAGGCTTACTTTACCAAGGCTTAAAGCACAACATAGTTTGGTAGAACTTTGGGTTGTGTAGTTACCTGGCCATGATATGAGATCAAATGGTGGCGAAATATGTTCGTTAGTTGCTCTGTTCTCCCCTGGGGTGATAATCCAGAATAGGGTATTTGTCGCTCTCCATTCACTTCTATAGGGCAGCTAAAACGGTCTCAAAATGACACTTCTAGCATTTATAAGAAGGCAAACGAAGCGGATTCTGTCAATACAAACAATAACCAGTCCTCGTTCGTATTCTTTTTTTTAACTAAATGGTCCTTTTAGTTTTTTTATTTTATTTGGAATGTAGATCCGGTAGGTAATTCTTGCGCCAGAAACCACTCATTGGTCCAAATTTCCATGGAAGCAAGCGTTCCTGGTAGCTAGTATACAGATCCTTTCCAAAAAATTCGAATATCATGGAAAAAATTTTTTTTTTCCATAATTCCATTCAAAAAGTGAAACTTTCATAGATTATAGATTCATTACACACAAAGTGAAATATTTCTAGCCTTTATTTGTTTCATCTTTCATAATTTTGGCTTACAGCTCCAGAAAACCCCCAAAACAGTATTTCAAGAAATTAGAATAGTGTGTCGAAAATCAACATTTACTTCAGTTATTTCATGGTGAACAAACCGATCTGCTGACATTTTGCTCATCTTTTCCGGTAGCTTGCTAACAACATTGAGGAAATAATACTTTTAAAAGTAATTTTAATTACACAAAAAATTGTATTGACTTGGTTGTTTGTATTGACAGAATCTGCTTCGTTTGCGCTCGTATACGTGCTAGAAGTGTCATTTTGAGACCGTTTTAGCTGCCCTATAGAAGTGAATGGAGAGCGACAAATACCCTATTTTGGATTATCACCCCAGGTGAGCACAGAGCAACTAACAAACATATTTCACCACCATTTGGCCAGGTAACTACACAACCCAAAGTTCTATCAAAGTTCAGTTGTGCTTTAAACTACTTTTCAAATTACATCTGAATTAATGTTTTTATTTGAAAAGTAATGGTTATTTCCCCTTTAGTTTAAGTGTAATTTAATTTAGCTGAAGCTCTGAACCAGAGGAGTTTACAGTCAGTATCAGGGCAAGGGCTGCTTACGTAGGATGGCGCCATCGTCCCGGTGGAGTGCTGCCTCGCGAGGATTCCCCCAGGTGACCTCACCTGGGCGGAGCGGAGAGGGTGTCCCCTGGGCCCGCCTCCTGAGGCAGCGTTGGACCAGTGCATACGGGGGGTACAGGAGCTCCAGGAGGTCATCCACACTGGACACTGCGCCCAGGCCTCTTTGCCTGGTACCGCCCGGCTGGGCCAGAGCGATACAGAACCAAAGACACGGCGTAAGCAGGAGGAACATCGCAAAAAAAACAACAAAAAAAGCAGCGCTCATATTAGGAGAGTGCGTTCAGGGGAGTGTGTTCAGGGGAGTGTGTTCAGGAGAGTGCGTTCAGGGGAGTGCGTTCAGGGGAGTGTGTTCAGGGGAATCCGTCAGGAGAGTGTTCAGTGGAGTGTGTTCAGGGAAGCTGTGGAGCTCCTTGTGTGCAGATGCTGGAGACACAGTGTTAACTGAAGAGGCAAACAGGTGATTTCACATTGGAGTGAAATAAGGGTGAAAATATTAGTGAAATAAAAGAAAAGAGCAGGGTTTTGGGTTTGTACGAACCTCGGCCGACATTAGCCCCTCGCCGTCGGTCTGAAGTCAAATGAAGCTCGAGTGACATGATATCATCGCTCACATGACAATGAGGTCATAATAACCACGGGTTGTTGGTTACCACCCTTCTGAGAGCAGGCCAGCGAGTGTACCCCCTGACCCCCACACAACTGAACAATGTGGTCATCGAGTACAGACAAAAACAAATGAGACATGCGTCTAAACCTTGTCCCAGAAAAAGACCTGAAGGGTATTTGTTTATTAATCGGTTTCGTTGCTTTTGGAGGCTCAAGTCCAAACTCATAAAACTGAAAATATAAAACGGCAGCTGTGTGAATTCATTGCTTAAAGCAGTAGTTCCTCAACCTCCCCAGTCAGATCCAGGTATTTGATGTTTTCCACCTCAACACGCCTGATATTTATCTGATAACTTATCAAACCCTTAAGTCAGTTCCATAAGACGTGCTTGAGATGGAATGCATCAAATCCCAGGACCCGGCTCGGGGTACCTGAGGAGCGGTTTTAAAGAGTTCAGAACTCAACCCCCTCTCGCTCGCTCAACATAACGAGTTCAG
>CM056393.1:3525526-3533026 GCA_029718625.1 Synaphobranchus kaupii
TTTTTTAAAAATCTCTCCCTTTTTCTACGAAGCATGCCGAGGCCTCTCTGTACGGCCAGAGCCGCTCTTATCTCACCTGCCACCTGTGTTACCTTCAGACTGCCTGCCAGGGTGGTCCGTAATGGGGGGGCACAAATCAACCTAACTGGGGGGAGCGAGTGCCCAACTCCAGTCTCAGTGAAAAGGCTGAATTTAAACGTGTGACTGTGGCATGTGGAAGTCAGTGCACTGACATTTCAACATAAAAAAAGTTCACTGGGAGGCAGATGTTGAAACTGTGCTGCTAACGTTACTTCAGAATCGTTTGACACAGGCGTGATGTTTAATTCTGTGTGGGTTTTGGGTTTAATTGGTATTACAAACTTGACAATTTCGTGGAGTCAACATCATGTCACCTCTAGCGAACTATGTTGATAGCTGGCACTCTGGAGAGTCAGCAGTAGGCTATGTAGCACACCTCAACAAACAGCGCTTTTCAATTGGCTGCTTGTTTCACGTTTATTTCATCAATATATAACTTCACTCTGCAATACGATTTGCCCGTGTGTGCCCAGGCACCTGAGCACCCACATGATCGCCGCCTATAGTTCAGATATTTACATCAGATATTTGGTTCATATTAACTTGAAGCCAGCTTCAGTACATTAATAAAATACAAAATAAATCTTTGAGACGCCCACCTGTTAAAATGAACAGACACTGTGGCCCTCCAGGACTGGAGTTAAATCTGCAGACACTGCGGCCCTCCAGGACTGGAGTTAAACCTGCAGACACTGCGGCCCTCCAGGACCGGAGTTAAACCTGCAGACACTACGGCCCTCCAGGACCGGAGTTAAACCTGCAGACACTGCGGCCCTCCAGGACCGGAGTTAAACCTGCAGACACTGCGGCCCTCCAGGACCGGAGTTAAACCTGCAGACACTGCGGCCCTCCAGGACCGGAGTTAAACCTGCAGACACTGCGGCCCTCCAGGACCGGAGTTAAACCTGCAGACACTGTGGCCCTCCAGGACCGGAGTTAAACCTGCAGACACTACGGCCCTCCAGGACCGGAGTTAAACCTGCAGAGTTTGACTCCCCTAGTCTAAGGGTAACATTCTGCAGCGGTTCCCACCCTGGGCTCGCGGCCAAAACGGTAATGATTCTAATTCCAGGTAGAGGGCTGTTTTTATACCCCTTTGAGCTGAGTCCTTTGGTCTGCTGTGGTTTGGTATGCTTCCAGCTGTGTAAAATGGTCTTTACGAGAAAACATTCCATCCAAGATTCACCCAGTGTAAGGACATCTGCTCAGCAGTTAATTAATTTTATGTAATAAGATCTTCAGTAATTGTCGATTACTCAGCTAAATTCAATTACCTCTAAAGGACGGCCAACAGTTATGTGAGGAAAGCAGGATTTGAACATGCTTTGTAAGACGAATGGACTCTACGGTGAATGTGTATGCTTGTATTCTTTTGTGTAATCTAACGGTAATTAGCAAATTTATTATGCATTCAGATGTTTATCCAAGGCCTCAGTGAGACGTTTCTGTTGCAAACAGAAAACAGAATAATCTCTACTATGAACAGTAGTGTGAAATACAAAGCTTATGACAGACTGGTTCTTGTATTGATCTGCACCAATTTACAAACAATAATCTATTTTTTAAAAGGAGTAAAAAAATAAACATACAGTAGCTGCTGTATGTCAAGTAATTTGCAGCTTTAGCATATAATATGCAAATTAGATCATAACTTCACAAGCACTAGGGGACACAAGCACAGCAGTCCGTGTGGGATCTGAACCTAAACCCACCTTTTTTCCCCACAATGCAACACCACTGCTCTTACATTAAATAATTTATGTTTGCTGTACCAAATGATGGTTAGTGAGAAGATGGAATCTTGGTGCATTGTGTGAGCATATACTAATCTCTCACAAATAAAGCATATACTAAACTCTCAGAAATAAAGCATATACTAAACTCTCAGAAATAAAGCATATACTAAACTCTCAGAAATAAAGCATATACTAAACTCTCAGAAATAAAGCATATACTAAACTCTCAGAAATAAAGCATATACTAAACTCTCAGAAATAAAGCATATACTAAACTCTCAGAAATAAAGCATATACTAAACTCTCAGAAATAAAGCATATACTAAACTCTCAGAAATAAAGCATATACTAAACTCTCAGAAATAAAGCATATACTAAACTCTCAGAAATAAAGGTGCAGATAAGGTAGATTTTTAAGGAACAAATTTCCCAAATGCACAATGATGAAAGTACAATAATCTTCTATTTGGGTACTAATCAGTGCCTTTTCAAGCAAAAAAAGGTACAAATTAATTGTGCATTGCTGCCTAGAGGTACAATTTTAGGTACCTATAGGGTACTACCCCAGCGACAAGCGCTTGTACCTTTTTAGGTAGGCTACTTTACCTTTTTTTCTGTGTGTGTAGCTGACGTGAGAATTAATGGTACATACTGTATGCCTCAGAGCTCATGTCAGTCAAGGAGGTCCTGTCTGTTGGAAGCATCTCCATAAACCATAAACCATAAACCATCCCTTGATTTAATGGCAGGCCCCCGCGTGTGACAGATCGGCTAAAGCGAGAAACGGGTTCCAGCATGCACTGGGGCGGTACAGGAAACCTCTCCAAGGTGAAGACAGGTGAGGAGAACACACAGACACACGCGTGCGTGCGTGCGAGCGAGGAGATTCATGGAAAAGTTTTAAAATGGAGCAACAAGCCGCACTTCCCTATTTGTACCTCTTTACGATGAATTTATTTTAACTTCTCCTTTTTACTTTGTTTTAAAATGTCTACTAAGCACTTTGCACACCTGCAAGAAAAGCACATAATAAATTAAGCTAATATTCTTTTTCGTTTTTTTGCAGACAGTCTGCACTCATTTAGTATTTATTTTACTTCATTCAGATGGGGAGAAAGCGGAGAGGGTAAAATGTAGAGAAGAGGTCAGAGCTCAGAAGGTGCCACGGCGGGGGGGTTTGAACCCACACCCATACGACCAACTTGTGTATATAGCTTGAGAGTTGGCTGCCCTACAGACTGTGCCACACGTCTCCATCATCATCATCATCATCATCATCATCATCATCACCAGTCAAGACTGGATGTCTACATTGCCGAACAGGTAGGAATACAATATGTGCACCGCACTTGACAGAGAACCAAATCTGACCTGAAGTGCTGACCTGGGATCAGCTCAGTGTTTCTACATGCTATTCGCAGGATTTGGCTTAGCGGCGTGAAAGCTGATCCCTGATCAGTTTGGTGTTTATACACGTTATGCATGCGGTTTGGTTAAAGGATGAGCAAAGCTGATCCTGAATCAGTCACTGGGGTGGGAGAAAAGTGCCTTGGAAAAAAAAGTGCCCCCCCAATTACCTCACCACTATGCAGCCAATCATCCGCTGCATTTTTAATTTATGGGCAGGAAACAGGAAGATAGGAATGGTTTCTTCGTCGCATCCACCGGGCCCTTAAGATGCTCATTACTGGGATCAATTGCGTTACAAAAAACAAGTAAAAAAAAGAAAAAAAAGAAAAGATGAAAGCCATTTTGTCTACCTGGCTGTTCCCAGACACACCTATTAGGAAGACACAGTGCAGACACTGTTTTGATCACAAGGAACACAGCGTGCAAACATTTATGGAATTACACCGCCACTAGCTCTCCTAGGACCTCAGCCACCTGTTGTGGGAAGCTGAAATCGCAGTGTGTCGGTGTAAAATCAATGTTGCCAGATGCCTGAATTAATTCCCCCTTAAAAAAAATCCTGAAGACCCCCCATCTTCAATTGACTCCCATACAATTTTCACACAATTTGTCTCCCATACCTCCTTTTAAAATCCCCCATCTGTCATTGACTCCCATACATTATTACTGTAAAACGTCCCCTGCATTTAGGGGTGAATCCCCCAGTGTAAACGAAAGCAGAGACACGGGCCTAAGGCCAGTGCCAGTATGCGATCAGCAGGCCTGTTCAGGCTGGCTAGCCTGTGTTATTGTTCCTCGAATGCTAACACCTTTGAGCTGTTACAGACTGTCCAAGCCAAAAGACCTGGATCATTAGCAGACCATGTGCTTTTCAATAAATGCTTCAAAGTCCTCTCAAAAAAATACTGACTTTGGGAAAGCGCTTGTTTGGACAGGGAATTTATCACGCTTCTTTGTAATTATGTGTGCTTGGTGCCGCCCACTTTCCCAGATTAGTAAGGTTTATTATCTTAATCTTAACCTTATTTATTTATCAAGTAACTTTAAATGCTTAATTTAGATCTGCTTAATGTCCCATTTATTAAACCCAGATACCAAAACTTGAGCAAACCAGCAGGGCAGATATAGTATAATAAGGCGGCAGTGTAGTATAATGGTTAAGGAACTGGACTTGTTACCGAAAGGTTGCAGGTTCGATTCCCAGGTAGCACACTGCCGTTGTACCCTTGAGCAAGGTACTTAACCTGACTTGCTTCAGTATATATCCAGCTGTATGAATGGATAAATGTAATAAGAAGTTGTGTAAGTCGCTCTGGATAAGAGCGTCTGCTAAATGCCTGTAATGTAAATGTAATGTAGATATGAAATTGAATTAATTCACATCAATAATTCACAAGCTGCACTTATGGGAAATGCACATTTACATCTAACGTAACATGAGGGTATCGCGTATTGTGTGCTGCCGAGCCATAGTATAAGGTTTTTAATACGAGCCGCTTGTGCGTGGAAAACACAAGTTCAGAAGATACAATCCTACACTGCCCTCCAGTGTTCGAAGAGGGGAATTGCAGCATTGAAAAAGCTTGCGCCTCCACTTCTGCTAGTTAGTTGCCAGCTTTTCTTCTTTTATACGGAAGGGATCAAAGCAAAAATCGTAAGCTGTGAATTGTAAGTCGCTCTATTAAAAGCCCAAATTGTAGTAAAAGACTTTGTTGTCCAGGATGTATTGTTGATTTAGGGCAACAGCGTAGTTTAATGGTTGGGAAACGGGCTTGTGAACTCAAAGGTTTCTAGTTTTCATTTCCAGTTTAGATGCGACCCTAGTACCTTTGAGCAGAGCATTTAACCTGACCTACTTCAATGAAGTTGCTCTGGATAAGAGTAAATAAATTCCTGTAATGAAAAAAAACTGAAGGTAGTGAAAATATGGAAGGAAGAGCACCCATGGGCTTAAGGATTGAACTGTTTATTAGATATATGCTAAATAGAGTAGAGAATTACAACAGGTTTGTTCAACATTCTGTTCAGTTTTACAGGAAAGGAAATCACATGAGTCAAATGCCCTGATAATGTTAGTATTTCATATACAGTAAATTCACTTAAATGTGGTAAATGCATTAGTTAAGTGCAAAAATAGAAAAATAGAGCAGATGACTACCCTTACTGAACATTTTTGAATGTTTGTTTTATTTTCTTTTTGTTTTTAACAATTGTACGGACATTATCTACTGTATATGTACTCCTAACTGGACAAAAAAAGAATTGGACCAACAATTTTACGATCAATTATCAAGTAAAAGAGGAGTTAACATGACTAATTATTAAATTATTAAATCACCTGGCATGTGATTCCAGAAAGTTTGTTCTTCATTTTCCTCACTTGGATAAATTATTTATAGATCTTTTCGCAGGCTGGATAGCTCAAACTATCCCCAGCCCTCAACATGTCAGTCAGTGCATATAGTATACAGACCACTGGGTCTTTGAGAACAAGGGCTGTGTCCCAATACTCGAAAAATGCACCCTCCTTTCCTCCACTACCACCTCCTCTCCTCCGTGCCCCGGAAACGGATCTTTGTGTTAATATAATGTTGCTGATTACCTCTTAATTACATATTAATGGTTACATATTAATTAATGTCTTGACACAAACCGCAATGTCGGGTACATTGTATACTGCACATGCAAATACTTGTACTTGAAACATACAGACTATTTTGCATACTTCCTTGTCGGAGACGAGTGGAGGAAAGGAGGTGGGGAGTGAAGAATATTGGGACACAGCCAAAGCGTTTGGTTCAAATGTGTCAGTGTTCCACAGCCCCTCCCACTTTGTGGTTGTGACCTTTAACCCTCCCTGTCATACACTGTTGAGTTTTGTGCATAAATTAAAGTTCCCACCACTAAGGTTTGGAAAGAGATGGCTTAACTGCAATGCAATCGTGTGAATATATTTGCCAAAATACGTCTCATTCGTGGACTTATAAAAAAACAAATCAAAATCTACAAAATTATATTTAAATTTAGTGAGAAAGACAGACGTCTCACTATTGCTGTCGTCTCCATGAAAGATCATTGTGTTCCAATTCAGAACTTAGGGACCTGACTCACTCTCCTGTGCCTGCCACATCACACACACACGCACACACGCATGCACGCACACACACACACAAATGTATTTTGCACTGGTGATTGTCACTGGCAGACAGGTTCTGTAAAGTATTTTTGAATTTCCTTATCCTGTCTTTTTTTAATCATAGATATAACCATAACTTGAATTGTGAAATCTTGTGTTGTTATTAATATTTTATTACATTAAACACTACGAATTTGAAGAGTTAGACACTTATTTCAGATAGAATTTACGTTTGGAACGATACAAAAATAATTTGAAAAACACTTCATTGGTAAATTACACGTGGTACTGGTTATGTACAGGAAATTTCAATACCAAGAACAGTCATTGGGAATAAAGGTAATCTTGGACACTTATATCTCACATTAATATGTCAATTCTATACAAATGTTACAGGCAGTATATGCTGAACGCTACACAAGGAAAATGCATTTTTACATAATATTCATCTTTAAAAAAACATTAACATTGATGAGGTGCAATAAGATTGAGTGAATTAAATTGATTTTAAATGACACTAAAATTCATTAAAAAATTTTGTTTGAGTTCACTGCTGTTTGCGCTGCGACTGTTGACATTTTAGCTTATTGACTACAGTAGGACTTTGTGTTGTTTTGAGTTCTTATGACACAGTGTTGACAATTGATTTAAGTAGCACAGCAAGCTAACACTGATGCTATAGCAAACACTGCTAGCATGTGTCAACAGAACATCATTTCACCAGTCAGAGGCACTAGGAATTGACCACTGTGATGTTTTTTTCATAGCCTCCTAAGACCCGACAATTCAGCTGTGTCCCCTGTCTCCGGTCTCTCATAGTTTTGAAAAAAGTTTCACTGAATGAATTAATTAATTGAAAAAAATGTAAATACTTTTTTTCTGCTGGGTCTAAGGAGGATATGATGTCACAGAGTTACTTGTAGACAGGTAAGGGCCTGGTCCGTCCATGTCTTCAATACAGGCATAAAGCAGGGGGAGTAATTTGATTCTGTGTTCAGGAGCAATCGCTGGTAGCAAGGTCCAGGTCGCAAGCCAACTTTTGATATGCCCGGGGCCTCAACTGCCCAGCTTTACTTCATTTAGAAAGAAAAATGAGTCTTTACACCCTGCAGAACTGTGTTCATAATACTAATACCT
>CM056393.1:3538026-3550526 GCA_029718625.1 Synaphobranchus kaupii
TGTATCCATGAGTTTTCTGATGTTTGTGGCATAAATCTGTCAATAAACATGGGGTCATCCTTGCGCTCCTTATGGGATGTGAAGCGTGCGCTCCTTATGGGATGTGAAGAGTGCACTCCTTATGGGATGTGAAGAGTGCGCTCCTTATGGGATGTGAATAGTGCGCTCCTTGTGGGATGTGAAGAGTGCACTCACGTTTTTGGCAGCCAGGAAGTCCAGCCCCTGAGCCACCTGGAGAGAGAACCTCAGTAAATCGTCCATATCCAGCGGCCAGGTGCCCACGCCATCGTCCTCGCCAGCTGGATCTGAGGAAGAGGAAGGAGTAGGCGTGTGGAGCAGGTGATGATGGGAACCGCAGAAGGGGGCAGCGCGGGACAGTTTTAGGGGGGGGGGGGGGGGGGGTACCGCTACTCACGTTGCATGGGCCCGGAAACACCCCCCGGCTTCATATCCAGGTAGTTATCCGAGCACGAGCTGGAGATTCCGCTGTCGCTATGGAAACAGGGAGAGAGGGGGAAATGTTAAAAGCCCGATGCCGTGCAATCTCTTGGCGATCATGCATATCCACTGGTCCCCATGATGTCTTGAAAAAGATAAAACCTATCTTGGCGGGGAGGTCCAGTCCATCTCTTAACACATTTGTGTGGAAAGACCGCTAGATATGGTAATATAATGGGAAACTACCGCAAAACCACCTTGCACATAAGAGGCCTACTGGATTTTCCCACACACTCATTTAATTGTTAATGTCAATTTCTAACTGCCATTGACAGCCAGGGAATGGCCAGTGTTTATGTGGGTGCAGAAGCCCACACTATCGGTACATCCCCACTTGCGCTCTTTGTGCAAGCTAGGACCACTGGACCTGCCCGATTCTGTGTGTTTGTCTATGTTTACTGTGCTGTGAAAACAAGAAAAAATGGGACCAAAAACTTTTTTTTTTTGAAGAATTAATTTTTCCATACTCACATTTTGGAATTGCATCAACTGCCCTCTGCCTATTTTAATTTGTACCAGTTTATCCGACCTTTCATGCATCCGCCTCGCCTCTGGGCCCATTGCGGTGGGTTATGCGGGGGTTTACTGTATCTAGCCCTGTGTTGGTGTGTAGGCCTTCCCGTACCTTCTAATGTACTTCTTCTCAACACTCAGGTTCTTATAGTCGCTGGTTTCCTCCAGGGTCTCCAGGATCTCTGGCATGGTCAAGACAAAGTTCAGGAAGGTCTCGGCCTTGGTCCGCAGGAAGTTAAGCAGGTCGCCGTGGCTGCAGTACTCTGTGATGACCAGCACTGGACCTGACGGTAGAGGGGAAACAGAGGTGAGATTATTTTTTAGGCCCTTTTTAGGCCCTCTCTCTGTTGAGATAAGGTCAGCTTCTTTCTTCTGCTATTATTTTGAGACTGACATTTTGTAAGGGATTAGTTGCGTATATCTGATGTGGTGCAGTATATTATTCTATCCTTTAACCATTTCCTCACACCTTTTACGCTGCATGTTACATGGCTATAGCTATGACCACCCTGTAAGCCACTCTCGATCAGGGCCATCCAATAAATAACCAAATCAAGCACAATGCAATCATTAACAGCACCGTGCGTGTTTGGAGGCAGATAAGGACACACTTTAAACTACGACCTCTATCATTTTGGCAGGAAACCCCTCCTTCACTCCACCCTGTCTAGATAATGCCTTTAAGTTGTAGGAAGACGCGGGTATCCACACCATAGGTAATTTATACATTGAAGGCTCTTTTGCCTCTTTCACACAGATGCAAGAGAAAAAATACCATCTACCAACTTCTTTAGATATCTGCAGGTCAGAAACTACCTATGGGCACATGTATCAAACTTTGAGTCATATGCGGGCTGTGCGTGATATGACTGTATGAAACTCACACCTGAATCATAAAAATGAATATCATGCATATATGGCACCCTACTCTGGTCACTAGCTCACCCTCTTCAGTACATTCAAAAACAATCACACCTCAAAGACCACAAAATATGTCCTAAATCCCTTTAATGGGGCCAAAGACTACATTCCAAGATCCGTGCATTTATTTGTACATCACATGCAGCTGCCTGACTGAAGTATTTCTATTCAATTTCTATTCAATTTTATTTGTATAGCGCTTTTTACAGAGAACTGTCACTAAGATGCTGTACAGAGAAACAGAAGCAGCAGTTCTGATTGGTCCAGCCTACCTCCGTGGGTGCAGGCGCCCAGCAGGTTGACGATGTTCTTGTGCTGGCCCAGGTGGCTCAGGATCTTCAGCTCGGATATCAGAGCCTCCTTCTCGTCCAAGTGAGCGCTCGCTGTGGAAAACCGTGACGTCTCTGTTAAAATTCCCATATCCACGTAGTAATTAACTTCACTACTCTCATGGCATTGATGTGAAAATATGTTAAAATGAAACATTTTTGGATTCTAGATCCTGGGTTTTCAATAGGGGGTCCACGGACCCTGGGGGTCCTTGAAGGTACTGTAGGGGGTCTCTGGCCAGACTTGATATGCAATGACTATATATAGATTTGGGAAAATATTTGAAAATATAAAACCTTTTTTTAAGTCTAACCCTTTTAAACTTATGATGATGGGGGGGGGCGGTCCCCTGGATGCCTTTGAGCCTGGGTGGGGGTCCCTGGATCAGAAAAGATTGAAAACCCCTGTTCTAGATCTATTTTAGATTTAAAAAGTCAGTGTAATTGACCTGCAGAGAATAGCAATAGCAGGTATCTAATATCTATCTATCTTTTTTTTTGGAATTGCGCAAAAGGTCAGCAGCACAACCTGAAGTGGAGAATATCCCTGATCCCTTCCTTACACAAAGCTTGTACTCAGCTATTTCAACACAGACAGGAACTCAGACAGGAACTCACGTTTCAGCATCTTCACGGCCACCTGCATGACGTTGTCCTCCTTTCCAAGACCGTAGGCTGTCGCCTCCACCACCTTCCCAAAAGCTCCAGCGCCAAGAATCTTCCCTGGAACACACCCAACATCCAATCACACGGCTCAAATTATGAGTGTCTAAAGGGTTTACATTATGTATGTACACAGCAAAATGTTCAGGGCAGAAATCAACTCTAGGAGAGTACTTTTAGCTGTAATAGAGTACATGTGGTTCCTACTGGACCCCCTATTGGACTCTGTTAAGAGTTGATTCAATACTAAGAATTTTTCTGTGTATTACTATTATGAAAAATTATATTTTTTTTAGACAGAGAACCAATCTTATTTCACAAAATGAAAATGCCATGAAGAGACGCACCCAGCTTCAGCTTGTCTCTTGGGAACTCCCATTTCTCATTGTATGGAAGCTGGGAGGGGTCAATAAAGGTGTAGTTGTTTCCATCGATGGCTTCAATTATCTTCCAACGGATTTCATACCTCGGTTTCTGAAAAAATCATCATCATCATCATCAAAACATATTTGGTCAGGCTTTTCAGTTCATTACAGTTAAGAAATCTAAAAATACTTCACTGGGTTAAGCAATTCAAAAGAACTCTCCAATACCCAATACGTCAATAATCAATACCTAATATCCAGGTAGTTTTATTTTTTAAATGTATTTATATTATAACCGCTTTGTTGACTGAATGCTTTGAGCTTCCTGTTTGAAATAAAGCCATGTAAAGTACCATTGGGTCAAATGAGCGTATGCGAATGTAGCGTCCATAGCAAGTTCTGTCAGGAAACTCTTGCTGCAGCCGACCATCGGTATGTCTCATACTCAACCAATCACATGCGCACACCTCTAATGGAGCGCCCTTTCTAAACCAATCACATGCACAGACCTCTAATGGATCGCCCTTTCTAAACCAATCACATGCACACACCTCTAATGGAGCGCCCTTTCTAAACCAATCACATGCACACACCTCTAATGGATCGCCCTTTCTAAACCAATCACATGCACACACCTCTAATGGATCGCCCTTTCTAAACCAATCACATGCACACACCTCTAATGGAGCGCCCTTTTAAATCCAAGAATCAGTCCTCCCTGTGCTGCTCACTGCTGTACTGCCCTTTGCTTTGCTACTTCTGTGTTAAAAGATTTGCGATCGAACCTCCACCACCCCAGCTTCCACCTGTGTGGATCTGCTTTGGTACGGGCGGTTTCTGGTCATCTCCTGTTTAGCAGCTGGGAGATGCCCGTGCTCCAGAGTAGTACAGATTCATTCAGCGGCAAACCAAAATAATTGTACGTCACATTAATTAAAACGTGTAATATAAATGTGTGAGTTGTCCTGACAGACATAAGAGCACTGTGTTGTGAAAGGTCCAGCCGTTTGAACCACATGAGCTGAAACATGTGGAGTTTTCATGTGGAGTCTAAGAACCAATTGCAGCCAAAGAAAAATGTACACGTTTACGGGCCACTAATTATTGTGCAAATGCTTCCAATTAGCAACCACGTTTTTCTTTCCGCCTCACGTTATTAAGAGAGAATAGCATCGGGCGCTATTTTAAACTGTGACAGCTGAGTGTGAATCAAAGTGAATCAAAGTGAAAGACGTCTTTCCTGTACGGAGGCCCACCTGCTTGTATTTGTAGAGCAGGATCAACAGAAGCAGCAGGAAAATGGCGGCCATTGCAGCAGCACCAGCCAGGGTGGGAGTGAACAGCTTATCTGTAGAAAAAGAAAAATGGCCATTTTTATAGCAAACGGAATCACTGGAGCGGGCCTTTAATTGATAATAACTGTGTCCTTTATTAGAAAGCTGGTGGTGGGCGTGGCCTTACGGGAGACCTCCATGGCAAAGGTGTCGGTGCCCCATGCCGGCAAGATTGTAGGCCACGCACTCCACGGTCATCCGATGGCTGGACGGCCCCACAGTCAGAACGCTCTCCACCTCCACTGGACCGTACACCTCCCTCTGCACCTCCACCGTCTCTGCCTGGAGTGGTTCCGGAGTGGCGGAAACATTCTCGCTGCAGCTGCCGAACCAGAAAACGCCAAAGTTAAAGAGGGACAGACATTGCTAAACGCTCTCGCTGCAGCTGCCGAACCAGAAAACGCCAAAGTTAAAGAGGGACAGACATTGCTAAACGCTCTCGCTGCAGCTGCCGAACCAGAAAACGCCAAAGTTAGAGAGGGACAGACATGGCTAAACGCTCTCGCTGCAGCTGCCGAACCAGAAAACGCCAAAGTTAGAGAGGGACAGACATGGCTAAACGCTCTCGCTGCAGCTGCCGAAGCAGAAAACGCCAAAGTTAGAGAGGGACAGACATCGCTAAACGCTCTCGCTGCAGGTGCCAAACCAGAAAACGGCAAAGTTCTGAACAGACATCTCAGCGCCAGCAAGGCCTGTGTCCACTGTTCACTCCCATTACCGCTGGGCTTAGACTACCAGTCTGGACTCTGGGCCATTCAGGTATGTGAGCAAAGACTGTTTATCCTTGTTACCTTGATAAACTAGATGCATTGCAGCTAAAGACATATCTCTTTCAAAAATATCTTCCGTTTTACCTTGATGTACCACAAAAAAATGCAGGTAATCTTAAGCAATTAGGAATGTAAAAAAATATTATTTATGTAACAATGCCAAACACATTACAAGGGTGTGCTGTGTGCTACACTGATTGGTTATCAGATGACGTCATTCCCGCTGATGTCATTCCCATTCGGTAATCGTCTCCGAATACACACCTGGTTCTGATTCCGGAACACTGGTACCAATATATCCTGGGAGCAGGGTAGCCGAAGGACGTGCAGGTCAGGGTGGTAACATTCTCCCATCTCACCACGGCAACGGGCTTCTCTGTCATATAAAGAGAAATCAAACAGTCAGCGAGTGAACAGTGGACCAAGAACATGGATGAATGACTGGCCTGAGAAAAAGCAGTTGCCTATAGATACGGGGGGTATGGCTATTGTTCGGAGAAGGTTGAGGACATCTCCTGGGGCTATCCATTACGTTTGCAATCAAAGAGTACTCAATGGCCGTCACATACTAGCAGACCTGTGCCTGTGAGGCATGCTGGGATTGGGTGTAGTTTTTGCGTTTTGAAAAGCCACAAGTCGGGCATCAGAGGGCAGACTCACGGTACATCTGCACGTTGAAGGAAATGGAGGCGTTGGCTTGGCTGCTCTTGGCGTAGAAGGTGTACTGGCCTTGCTCCTCAAAGTTCATCCTCTTCAGCAGTAAGATCGCCTCATACCTGTTGGCGAAGATTGAATGGCCACAGACACACACACACACACACACACACACACACGCACGTGCACACACACATACTCTAGTTGAAACTCGGTCTCTATATACAGAGACGTATCTTCTTAAATCCTTGCCCCCCATCCCCCCCCCCCCCCCCCCCCCCCCCGGTTTCTATTCCCTGTACTCCAATTTCTCAACAACCTCTGCTGATCCTGGGGTTAATATGAGGTTAGCTGGTTAACCAAGGCTACCAAATCAGCACTTTTCAAAACAGAAAACACACTGCTTCCTCCTCAAAAAGAGCAGCCTTAAGCTCAATGTTCTTTGCATTAACTGACTTAAAAGAACGCATTGACTGATGTTAACCTTTGTGTTAAGTGTCGAGTCATGAACTAATTATTACACAAAATCATTTTTTTTAAAACGCAATGGTATTGAAGGGGCAGTCCTGTTCAGTCTCTGACCCAAGTAGATTTTTTTTGGGGTGGAGGACGGGAGAGGTGATGGGTCGGGAACGCACCTGTTGTTGCGTGGGTAGAACTTGGACTCGTGTTCCGAAATGCTGCGGGAGGAGGGAGCCGCCCACCGATGGTCCAGGATCGGGGGGTACGCCTCAATCAGGACCCTCAGCTCCAGGTCCTCCCCCTCTCTCACCTCTACTGCTGTGGCATGCTGGGTAAATTTGGCCGGCAGCCGCGGAGAGAGCCTGATGTACGGCCCGTCTACGGGAGGGATACAGATTTTGTGTTAGGGTTGCAGGTTTCAATCCAGTCAAATTCAGGCACAATTAAACTGCCATAAGATGGTTGTGATGAGCTAAAAATAGTACCCAACTGATTGGTGGATTAGTGTACTTCTGAGATCCATGTGGGACATACCAGGAAGTAGCCAGAGAGTATCTACTCTGAATTTTTTTAAATTAACTTTTATATATGTTTCTATGTTATATATTGTATTTTTGCTCATTTTCCTCCCAATTTTACTGGGATTCCACTATGCCTGGTCCAACTCAGAATTTTTATTCAGTTAAATAGTTGAAAACATCCTTGTCGAATAAAATGGGTATTTATTTTTCTTTTTGAATTTTAAATTAAATTACTCAATTTCAAATCTTCAACTTCAAAACCAGGCAGAGCATGTTACTGGCATTTCTTCACTGCGTTTGTCATATATAGATGGAGCTACATTGATTACTCAATTAATATAATTCATTATTGATAAAGAAAACGTTGGCATTTTGGACACTGACCCCCAGGCATTGAGCTTGTTTTTGAAGCTAATATTGGCCCAAACAACTAGGAATTATATGAATTTTTCAGATATCTACCTACGACCTGCAGGTAGGTGGTGGTGCTGTTGACCCCGGCCTCGTTGGTGCCCTGGCAGGTGATGTTACCTGAGTCAGTCTTTTTCACAGAGGGAATTGTCAGTATGCTTGTGATGGCCAGCCGGATACCTTCTGAATGAACTTCTTCCGTTGGTTTCGGAAGACACGTCTGGAGAGACGGGCAACAGAGGTCGTTATTATTATCATTATCTTTTCCTGGTTTTCATGACAACTTCTGGTCTTAATTAGACCTAGTGTTTATGCCAGTGGTCCCCAACCTTGTTCCTGGAGATCTACTGTCCTGACGGTTTTCATTTCAACCCTAATTTGGCACATTTGATTCTACTAATTAGCAGCTCAATGAGATCTCTAGCTGCTGAATGAGGTGTACTTTGTTAGGGTTGGAGTGAAAACCTACAGGACGGTAGATCTCTCCAGGAACAGGTTTGGGGACCACGCCATCTCACATGTTAGCCACATTTCTTGGTAAGCGCATGGATGACAGCCTGAAGATATGAGATGTTTTACTGTGATCTAATCTACAAGTGAACCAGTGTTTGTGTATACAGCCAACTAGCTAATTTAGGCAGGGTAATTAGCAGAAACAAAACCCGCACACACACTGGCCCTCCAGGACCAGAATTACCAACCCCTGCTTTGGCCCTTGAAAGCAGGCTAAAGGCCCAAGTGAAATTACACAAGAGGGGCATGCTGATATCTATGAAACTTTACGTGAACAGAACATGACTGAGTCACGGAGAGCAATACATGGTTTTGACCACCACTTGACCTTACTGTTCCTCAGAATAAGATAATGTACATACTGTATATGGGCATATATTTTACAAATATATTAGAAATATATACTACTATATATATATTACTAATTAGAAATATATTACTCATATAAAATAGAGAAGGCATATATTAGAAAAACAAATTTCAAAGAGAAACTACCAAAGGCTTATATTTACGGAACAGTTCATGCACAGAAATTACACAAGAATTGGTTCCTTTTCAGGATAAAAAAAAAGGTTTTGGAAAAGTAGATGGTAAATGCATGCAAAACGAATGGTTCTTATATTGCATTAAATTTTTTATAAGCTCATTACATTGCATTTTTTACATTACAATCATTTGGCAGATGCATTTATCCAAAGCGACGTACAATAAGTGCATATTGTCATTGACGTGACTACAAAGCAGATCCGACAAAGCACAACTTTCTCACAATGTAGGAGCCATCCCTAGTAATGAACATAGAACACTGTCCGCTATACATTCTTAACTATAAAATAACAAAAAAAAACAAGTTAAATAGAAAACAAGCAAAAAAAACAAAAAAAAACAGGAAGCAAGTACTATAGAATTGGCCCTATATTGGTAGTTTAGTTGGGGTACAAACCCCAATTCCAAAAAAGTACACAGGTGATGCTATCATGACTGGGTATAAAATGATATCAAAAGACTCTTGATATCTTAATTCAGGTACTCTTACAAGCGATACTATAACGTCTCTGCATTTGAATGGATCTCTATGGGAATTGGGGGGTGGGACTAGATTTAGCTGTAAATTATGCTGGAACAGTATGTAACCCATGGTTGGCTAAATGGCTGTAAGTCATCAAGGGTCTGAGGTATCAAACGAGCCTCAAATCATCACTCTGCTGCCAGATATTCAGTAGATATGGATGGATCACTTTAAGGGTTGTTTCTCCTGACAAATTTTCCTATTGAACTCTATGGAAAAATAAGTCAGGAGAAGAAACCCTTCACGTTATCCATCCATATCTACTGTATTTCTGGCAGTAGAGTGATGGTTTAAGGCTTGATTGATACGTCAGACCCTTGATGACTTAGAGCCATTTAGCCAACCATGTGTTCCACACTGTTCCAGTGTAATTTAAAGCTAAATCTAGTCCCACCCCCCAATTCCCATAGAGATCCATTCAAATGCAGAGACGTTATAGTATCGCTTGTCTTTCGATTGCCTTTTATATAGAGTCATGATGGCATCACCTGTTTACCTGTGGAATACCTGTTTACCACAGAAGTTGTTTGAGAGAATGGCAAGAATGTGCAAGGCCGTTATCAAGGCAAAGGGTGGCTACTTTGAAGAATCTAAAATATATGACTTTTTTTAAATTTGTTTAACACTTTTCTGGTCTGCATAATTTAATTTGAGTTATCTCATAGTTTTGATGTCTTTACTATTATACAATGTGGAGAACAGTAAAAATAACAGAAAAAAAACCTTCTATGAGTAGGTGTGTCCAAACTGTTGACTGGTACTGTATTAAAAAAATTATTATTTTGACATGGGACAAGTCTGGTGAACACATTGGTGGTTGTTTCACCTATCCAACAGCCCCCACCCACCCCCACAAAGGTGAACGCACACACGCAGCAATGCATTAATTTCAGTACACCTGGCAAGGTAACACCATAGCCAGAAATAATTAATATAGTTGTGCCTGCATGGAACTACCAAGGTGGGCATTCACGAGTAGGTCTGGTGGTTTGGGCAGGATAAATGGGGCGGGTGGGGGTCATTGCGGGGTCGATGCGGAGCTGGTACTCACGGTTGGGGAGGAGTGCTTCCAGGTCACGTTATAATTGAAGTTGGGGTTGTGTGTGGTGCAGCTGATGGTCAGTAGCTCTCCGGTGATGCGCACATACTCGTCCGTTTCCAAGAACACATAGGGAGGGAACCGCAACTCTGAAAAAAGAGAAAGAACGCTTGTCTTGGTTTCACTTCCCAATACTTCAGTTCAGTGCCAAGGAACTTGTACGTCCAAATTGTGTTATGAAGGCAAGATAGCCTTTTTATTTTTTCCTGTTTTTTCCGTTGTGTCGGAACCTGCGGCACGCGACACGAACGGAGGCTCGCTCGCCGTGACTCACTCTCGATGACGTTGATGGAGAAGGTTTTGGAGGCCTTCTCCACGCCCCCGATCTTGGCGCTGCAGACGTAGTCGGCGTTGTAGCTGGGGTGCAGGTTCCGGATGAGCACCCCCCTTCTGGGGTCGACGGTGTAGTTCATCCCGGGGGGTACGGAGGTGCCGTTGTGCATGCGGAGGGAGAAGTCCGTGGCGTTGGGGTCGGTCAGCAGGCAGGCTAGCAGGCAGTCCTCTCCCTCTTTCTTCACCAGTCTGACCGCGGTGCTGAAGGTGGTGAAAAGGCTTTTCGGATCTAAGGGAGGAGCAGAAATATTCAGAGATGTTGGTACAGATATAGGTTCTTATCTACTGCGCCCTGTCTCCTGCGTACAGTGCACTGTGTCTGAATCAGAGCCCTATCTACTGCGCCCTGTCTCCTGCGTACAGTGCACTGTGTCTGAATCAGAGCCCTATCTACTGCGCCCTGTCTCCTGCGTACAGTGCACTGTGTCTGAATCAGAGCCCTATCTACTGCGCCCTGTCTCCTGCGTACAGTGCACTGTGTCTGAATCAGAGCCCTATCTACTGCGCCCTGTCTCCTGCGTACAGTGCACTGTGTCCGAATCAGAGCCCTATCTACTGCGCCCTGTCTCCTGCGTACAGTGCACTGTGTCTGAATCAGAGCCCTATCTACTGCGCCCTGTCTCTTGCGTACAGTGCACTGTGTCTGAATCAGAGCCCTATCTACTGCGCCCTGTCTCCTGCGTACAGTGCACTGTGTCTGAATCAGAGCCCTATCTACTGCGCCCTGTCTCCTGCGTACAGTGCACTGTGTCTGAATCAGAGCCCTATCTACTGCGCCCTGTCTCCTGCGTACAGTGCACTGTGTCTGAATCAGAGCCCTATCTACTGCGCCCTGTCGCCTGCGTACAGTGCACTGTGTCTGAATCAGAGCCCTATCTACTGCGCCCTGTCTCCTGCGTACAGTGCACTGTGTCTGAATCAGAGCCATATCTACTGCGCCCTGTCTCCTGCGTACAGTGCACTGTGTCTGAATCAGAGCCCTATCTACTGCGCCCTGTCTCCTGCGTACAGTGCACTGTGTCTGAATCAGAGCCCTATCTACTGCGCCCTGTCGCCTGCGTACAGTGCACTGTGTCTGAATCAGAGCCCTATCTACTGCGCCCTGTCTCCTGCGTACAGTGCACTGTGTCTGAATCAGAGCCCTATCTACTGCGCCCTGTCGCCCGCGTACAGTGCACTGTGTCTGAATCAGAGCCCTATCTACTGCGCCCTGTCTCCTGCATACAGTGCACTGTGTCTGAATCAGAGCCCTATCTACTGCGCCCTGTCTTCTGTGTCCAGTGCAATGGCAGAAGTGTGCTGTTGAATTTGCACTGTTTAGCACACAATGTGCAGTAATATCTGCCATACTATTTTCCAAAGGGACCAAATGTTTGTGTACTTCTTGAAAAGTGTGCTCCCGAATATACTCAGAGAAACCTGAAGTAAGTGTATCATATGGTGGTTTAAAGTACACTATATTTAGAGAACATTTTGCCTACTTAACGACTTTTTTCATTCTGTCTACTCAACAAGCCTACCTAATAGTATGGAAGGGTGCTGATTCGGACACAGCCACAAGTTCACATGAGTATTACATTAATAACAATACATTACATTACAACAATAGGTGCATACCGAAGGCCATTGAAACAACTACAAACAGGTCAGATAAAGTACGGTTCTATCATAAAGTAGCAGCTGTCCATAGCCATGAACATCAAGTCTACTTCACACAGTAAGCTATGGCTAAGTCTGATGGCTAAATCGGTAAGACACAATAAATTACAACAGTGTGATCAAGACACAAGTGGTACATGAGTGTTGCACTCCCAAACTAATATCTGTGCACTTACGCCAAGCGAGTGGAGGTAGCGCCTGAAGCTGCTGAGGAGTCTAGTTGTTTATTTATTTATACAAACAGTTTTACTTCATATTTTATTTATTTTAAGTTTTTTTAAAAAGCATGTAAGTTCTTAACACGTTTTCTTTTATTTTCACAAGGGCCTGTGATAACCAGGCCAATTAGCTTAAATTTATTTAGACTAGTAGGAGAGAAGCTGATT
>CM056393.1:3555526-3620526 GCA_029718625.1 Synaphobranchus kaupii
ACACTATGGATCACTTTAAGGGTTGTTTCTCCTGACTCATTTTCCTATGGAACTCTATGGAAAAATAAGCCAGGAGAAACAACCCTCCAAATGATCCATCCATATCTACTGCATATCTGGCAGCAGAGTGATGGTTTGAGGCTCGTTTGATACCTCAGACCCTTGATTACTTACAGCCACTCAGCCAACCATGGATTCCATACTATTCCCGTGTAATTTACAGCTTAATCTAGTCCCACCCCCCAATTCCCATAGAGATCCATTCAAATGCAGAGAGGTTATAGTATCGTTGAAAATAAAATATCAAGAGTCTTTTTATATCCTTTTATATCCAGTCATGATAGCATCACCTGTTTACCTGTGGAACGTTCCAAACAGGTGTTTTTTTTAACTTCCCAGTCTTTTTTTTGGCCCTGTCCAAACTTTTTTGGAATGTGTTGCAAGCATCAAATTCGGAAATAGCGTATATTTGCAAAAATCAATAAAGTTGATAAGGTAAAACATTAAATATATATTTTCTTTGTACAATTAAATATACACTACTCACAAAAAGTTAGGGATATTCGGCTTTCGGGTGAAATTTCAGGATGAACCCAAAATGCACTATAACCTTTACAGGTGAAATTAATTTGACCTTCTCTAAACTTTTGAATGCACATGTCCAACTATTCAATGTTTCAGTACTTTTTGCACAACTTGCTGTTCTCTAACAAGGAGCTGAACGGCAAAATTCACAACAGGTGTTTGATCCATGAATCGACCAATAAATTTCCTGGTTCAATTAGAATTGGTATTTAAACAGTCCTCTTCGTCATGCTGTTCACATTTTGACATCATGAGACCAAGACGACACCTAACAATTGATCAACAGTACCTCGCCATTGCGAGGCTTCAAACAGGATGTTCTCAGAGGGAAGTGGCCACTGAGCTTAGAGTGTCACAGAGTGTCATCAGCAGGTTGCAACAGAGATACAGAGAGACTGGAAGAGTCACAGAAAGGCATAGAAGTGGACGTCCTTTGGCCACATCCCACACTGATGACTGCTTCATTGTGAATAGTGCCCTGCGGAACCGGATGATGAATGCCACTCAACTCCAGGCACATTTAAGGGAGGTGAGAGGCACCCAAGTGTCACGTCAGACCATTCGAAACCGTTTACATCAGCGTGGTCTGCGTGCTAGACGACCTGCAAGGGTACCTGACCACACCACCAGGCACAGGCGTCATCGTCTTGCATGGGCCAGGGAGCATTTACGCTGGACGAGGGACCAGTGGGCCTCAGTGCTGTTCTCTGATGAAAGTCGATTCACGTTGAGCAGAAATGATGGCCGCCAACGATGTTGGAGACATCAAGGAGAGCGCTATGCATCAGCCACTGTTGTCACCAGACGACCCTTTGGTGGTGGCGGTGTTACAGTGTGGGCAGGTGTGTCTAGTCAATACAGAACTGCCCTACACTTTGTGAATGGTACAGTGACAAGCTACTACCTGAATAACATCATTAATCCAGTCATTGTGCCCCTGCATGAACAACACAGGCCTAATTTCATCTTCATGGACGACAATGCTCCAGCTCATCGAGGTCGCATCATTAGGGAAAGGCTGCTGGAGACTGGGGTACCTCAAATGGAGTGGCCTGCACTTTCTCCAGACCTGAATCCCATAGAAAACCTATGGGATCAGCTGACTCACCGTGTAGAGGCTCGTAACTCTGTACCCCAGTACCTCAATGACCTGAGGGCCGCCCTTCAAGAAGAGTGGGATGCCATGCCTCAGCAGACAATAAGTCGACTTGTGAACAGCATGAGACGTCGTTGTCAAGCTGTAATTGATGCTCAAGGGCACATGACAAGTTATTGAGACATTGACATTTTTGTTGTGGTATACCCACCACTGTTGTTGGCTTTTATTTCAATAAATTGTTTGAGATGAGGAAATCACCATTGCATGCTTCTACTTAAATGCCCTACTTTCATGATACGTATAATATCACTGTAGCGTGAACTTACATTTTCCATAAATTTCACCCGAAAGCCAAATATCCCTAACTTTTTGTGAGTAGTGTATGTAGTAAAAGAGAATTTACAAATCACTGCTTTCTGCTTTTATGCGCATTTTACATACATACCCAATTCTTTTTTGGAATTGGGGTTGTAGACAGAGAGACCTTTCACAGCTATAATGAGTATGAAACCCCACACAGCTCTCAGCTTAACAAACCAATCCACCCTCCATGAGCAAGTAGAGGGAACAAACTTTCAGCCAATCAGCACCCTCGCACCCAGGGTTCGACGGGGGTCGCTGAACTTTAAGAGAGATGATTGAGGAAGATCTCAGTTCCATTTGTCAGTGCCTCATTGCCAGCGGTGTTTATGGTCTGTTCATAAATCTAACCTCAAACGAGGGAAGGTTTATAAGCTATTTATTCATAAAAGTCATTTATTTATGAACCCATTTTATAAGCCATTTATTTAGGAAAGATATCTACATGAAACATATATAAATATACGTATACAGGGCCATTTTAAACTGCTGATTGATTGACACATTTCCCACAATGCAACATAATATTCAGTTCTTTGCTGTAATAACACATATAGGCCGTGTCCGAATCAGCACTCTTCCACACTGTTGAGTAGCCTTGGTGAGTAGATAGGGCAAGAAAGTCGTAGAGTACGCGAAAATCTTTCAAATTGCAGTATACTTCAAACACCCGGATGACACACATACTTCCGGGGTTTCGCTGAGTACATTCGGGAGCACACTTTTCAAGAAGTACACGAACATTTTGGTCACATAAATATGACGTGAAGCTTCGTTTTAAAAAAATAAGGCGCAGCTTCGCTGACGTCACCTTCAAATACAACAAAAACAACACTTGACATGGCAGCGCAAGAGTGGGGTGCAGGGTTGCCAGATCTTGTAAGACTTTCCAGCCAAATGGCGACTCAAATCTAGCCCAAATTATAGGCTATTTTTAACCGAAACCAACATATTTTAAATAGAAATCATCATGTTTTTACTCTTTAAAATAAGTGTGTGCTTTGCGACTTTTCATTTTTACCCGTGAATGCACTTTGAAAGTATCAATTTAGCTGTAAAACCGCGGACACAGCAACACTGGTGGGACGTCTTATGACCTGCTTACGACACTTCCACAGTGCGGTTTGGAAATAGTATAGCAGATATTTTTCGCGTCCTGCTAAACAGTGCACATTAAACAGCACACTTCTGCCAGTGCACTCTTCGCAGGAGACAGATCGCAGTAGATAGAGCTCTGATTCGGACACAGCCATAGTGCTTTTCTACAATAGAGTACTTAAAACCATACAGGTAAGGTTGCAGGTATAGCAGGTGAAGCTGGAAGTAAATGTTGCTCAGTGCTGTCCCTCCCACCTGCTTGTAGTCACAGTGACACGCAACTGGACACTACACTCTCAGCAAAAAAAGGTTATTTGACTTGTCTCCATAGAGGAACCCTTTTTAGTTCTTTATGGAACCCTCTGTTGTAGGTGTGAAAAGTTGTTGATTTCCATACTTGACACAATATAGGAAGGCTACTGAAAATGTGCCAAAGCCATCCGATTGTTTTGATGAAAAATACAAGAAATCTGAGATAGGGATCTGCCTTGCAGCGCCAGCCAGCTTCACAACTACTCCGTATCGCATCAGTTTGTAAGAAGTGCAGAGGAAGGCGTTGGACTGATCCGTGTTGTGTTTGAAACGGACCCCCTCAGAAACAGGGGCACAGCGTGAAAGCACGTCGCTCCCCCCCTCGATAACGGACCTGGGGCCATCGCAGAGATGAGGGGAGGGGGGCGGGGGGTGTTTCGGCTTACCTTGGGCCGCGCAGTACAGGACCTCCAAGACGACGAGGAGGACGAGCATCGTACCTCCTTCAGAATCACGTTCAGTTAAAAAAATATATATACAAATCTCTCTCTGCTCTGTTGGAGGTTTGGAAGGGAACTGACGGCTCTGATAATTCAGTCTCGGCTCCTTCCCATCTCAACTTCTCCTTCCTCTTTACGGCTGAGCAGGATTGGTCGCTCGCTGTGAAGTCAATCTTTATGGAACCCTCTGTTGTAGGTGTGAAAAGTGTGAAATCTCCCAGATTGAACCATTTTGCCCAATGAAAAACCTTGAACTACATAAGGTTCCACTATGGAGACACAGAGGAGCCTTTTGGGACCATTTCTTCTGAGAGTGTAGATGGGGTTCCACTATGGAGACACAGACAAGCCTTTTGGGACCATTTCTTCTGAGATTGTAGATGGGGTTCCACTATGGAGACACAGACAAGCCTTTTGGGACAATTTCTTCTGAGAGTGTAGATGGGGTTCCACTATGGAGATACAAACGAGCCTTTTGGGACAATTTCTTCTGATAGTGTCGATGGGGTTCCACTATGGAGACACAGAGGAGCCCTTTGGAACCCTTTCTTCTGAGAGTGTAGATAGGGGTCCTCTGTGGAGACACAGAAGAGCCTTTTGGAACCCTTTCTTCTGAGAGTGTAGATAGGGTTCCTCTATGGAGACACAGAGGAGCCTTTTGGAACCCTTTCTTCTGGGAGTATAGATAGGGTTCCTCTATGGAGAGGCAGCAGGATTCCTTTGGAACCCTTTCTTCTGAGAGTGTAGATAGGGTTCCTCTATGGAGAGGCAGCAGGATTCCTTTGGAACCCTTTCTTCTGAGAGTGTAGATAGGGTTCCTCTATGGAGACACAGAGGAGCCTTTTGGAACCCTTTCTTCTGAGAGTGTAGATAGGGTTCCTCTATGGAGACACAGAGGAGCCTTTTGGAACCCTTTCTTCTGAGAGTGTAGATAGGGTTCCTTTATGGAGACACGTAGGAGCCTT
Organism: Synaphobranchus kaupii; assembly: GCA_029718625.1. Classification (NCBI taxonomy): domain Eukaryota; kingdom Metazoa; phylum Chordata; class Actinopteri; order Anguilliformes; family Synaphobranchidae; genus Synaphobranchus; species Synaphobranchus kaupii. Next base: position 3,560,386 of record CM056393.1, read on the forward strand.
TTGGAACCCTTTCTTCTGAGAGTGTAGATAGGGTTCCTCTATGGAGACACAGAGGAGCCTTTTGGAACCCTTTCTTCTGAGAGTGTAGATAGGGTTCCTTTATGGAGACACGTAGGAGCCTTTTGGAACCCTTTCTTCTGAGAGTGTAGATAGGGTTCCTCTATGGAGAGGCAGCAGGATTCCTTTGGAACCCTTTCTTCTGAGAGTGTAGGAACGAGAGCACAAAAAGCTACACTGGACTCAGCGATGTATCATTGTGAACAAACAGTGCACGGTGAACATCACGATCTGGATGCCACACATGTGACAAAATGCTGTATTAATGATTATTTTTCATCCTTACTGTAAAGCAGAACTGAAATATGTAGCCTAAAACTGAAATCAGACATCTGCTCAAACTTGTGCTGTAACTCATAACTATAAAATGCTGAAAGCGATCGCACTGAACCAAGTGCTATTGGTCCATAATTCGAAGAAATGCCTGAAAACTTCTAAACTCAAAAAGTCATCACATTTGAAGTTGATTCTTTTTGGTTTACGTGGTTCTCGCAGACTATTAATCCATATTTTCAGTTCTGCTTATAAAGAAGACTGCAAATCCTCAAACACAAATGTAACTAAACCTTTTTACTTAAGGCCCCCATCTTACAAATACCCACTAAAAAGCTGTCTTAAAAAAGTGCCTGATATATTTTCATCCAGGATAAAATAAGTCCAAGTCAAATAATTTATTTACGAAAAGCTCTCAGTCCAAATAACTACTATACATTCAGTAAACTATCATTAACCAGAGGAGAGCTGATATTTCATTGAACTAAATCTCAGCAAACAAGCATGGAGGTGAGAAACATGCATGTAAAATATGATATTGCACTTGAGAGAGAACACAAGGGGAACATTGACAGGAAAAAAACACATGATCCCGACGGAGTGGTTTGGAGATGATCACGCCCCGTTAGTCGCACCGCCAGTACTGCGCAATATTTGTGCAAAAAAACTTTTAAAATAAAAACTATTTTTTGTAGATGCTGTTTTCACCATTTCAAGTAATGCTAACTACTGCTGCTGCTTTTTTTTGTTGATATTCATACCCATGTTTTTATAAAGCTCTCACTGGAGGCAATCACTCCTATAGTAAGAGTCCCAAAACAGACAATGGTGTGCATCCCCTCTAGAAGAAGACTGCAGCTCCCCGTCACACATAAAGTAATAACAATTCCAAAATTGCATGCCTGCAAAATATGTTCATAACTTATGTAAAATTATTTGATGGTATGATGACGTATGTTGTCCGCTCTCATAGTTGATTTCCATACTTGACACAATATAGGAAGGCTACTGAAAATGTGCCAAAGCCATTGTTTTGATGAAAAATACAAGAAATCTGAGATAGGGATCTGCCTTGCAGCGCCAGCCAGCTTCACAACTACTCCGTATCGCATCAGTTTGTAAGAAGTGCAGAGGAAGGCGTTGGACTGATCCGTGTTGTGTTTGAAACGGACCCCCTCAGAAACAGGGGCACAGCATGAAAGCACGTCGCTCCCCCCCTCGATAACGGACCTGGGGCCATCGCAGAGATGAGGGGAGGGGGGCGGGGGGTGTTTCGGCTTACCTTGGGCCGCGCAGTACAGGACCTCCAAGACGACGAGGAGGACGAGCATCGTACCTCCTTCAGAATCACGTTCAGTTAAAAAAATATATATACAAATCTCTCTCTGCTCTGTTGGAGGTTTGGAAGGGAACTGACGGCTCTGATAATTCAGTCTCGGCTCCTTCCCATCTCAACTTCTCCTTCCTCTTTACGGCTGAGCAGGATTGGTCGCTCGCTGTGAAGTCAATCGCTGAAAAGTGATTTCAAAAAGACAGAGGAATAGTACTGAACGACTTCAGAGCAAACGCAGTGTAGCCCACAGTGTCACAGGCGTGTTGCGTGTGGGTACGCTTAAGATTACAGGCAGATAGGTAAATACCAAATAACTGAGGCAAAACAGAAATAAATATACATAAATTAATCATTGCAGACTATATGTGTATATGAGGGGGAAGTTGCGCAAATGCAGATTAAGGCTGCTTCTTGGAACTACGGTATCTGCTAAGAATCACTGTTCTGCGTACTTCCTTCTGTGAAACCATCTCTGGCTCTCCGTTAGCACTGTTCCTAGAGTAAGCTGACGGGTTCACCTACCTTTAGGGAAACTCCCGTAGAGGGTGAAGGAGCCAGTAGCTGTATCAGTCCCCGCTTCCACAAGTAGCACTGAGCTCCCGCGCCTGGCTTCACGTTGTGTGCCTCTGTCCCAGAAGCCCCACGGGCCACAAGGCCCGAGCATCACGCCCCATCTGCCGTCGCGGCTCTTTAATCGACCGCGCAGGGGAATTAAAGTGAAGCCAATACATTACCGCGGGACAGGCCCTGATCTTAGCCCGGGCGGGAGGGGCGAAGCTGCATGAATGCCCCCTTTGATGCGCTTCTCAAATGGGGGATTCGTGCGGGTGGGGGGCGGGTCTGTGGCGAGACCCCATGATGGACATGGTGCTTGAAGAGGACTCGTCCGGGGTCAAAGGAGGGTGGAGTCGCCCCTCCTAAAGACTCCCACACCTCCAGAACAGTTTGTTTGGTTGCTCGATTGGTCTCGGTAATCAGTCGGCGTCTAGCCGCCGCGTCGTGGACCCCTGAGGGAAATGGCGGGAAAGCCCGTGTGATATCACCTTCGGCTCTCTCCTCTTCCTCACTCCTCCTCTTCCTCGAGTCGCGGCGACGCCGAGGGGGAGGGGCTGGACCTGGCGTCATGTGACACTCAGCTGAATGCCGTGGCGTAGCGTTAAGCGTCTTAATCTCTGGCACTCTGGCACTGGTGGGACTCGGCCTCAGTTCTGTACAGGCTGTCAATCAGAGGCTCTGATCTGGATCTTTCCCCATATCTTATCGTTTGAGGTATTTTATTTATTATCCAATTAACTAAACAACTGCAAATATTTCCAGAATATCTAAGCAGTCTATTGACTTGGTTTTGGTATAGTGGTATGCTCTACACTGCTTTACATTGAACTTTTCACATATTATGCATTCAGGAGGCTGAGATCCTTAAATCAGTAGCTGTAGTAATGAAGGGACCCACACGTTTACACGGCACTTTTACCTTACCTGGCTATTTTCTCTTATTTATAACTTAATTAAATCCCACGTAGAAATGTGCATTATTAATGACTAAAATTATTGAAACAACACCGGTTAGAATACAGGTATCTAGGCTTGTCTGGATGAGGCAAGATGAACCACACTCGTTGGCAGCCGACACTGGCCAGTGCTTTCATATGGTAGCCATGGTCACCTTCCAATGAAAAAAGACGTCGGGGAAACTGACTGGGAGCTTAAGAATGATAAGTGATGAGATATTGGGGAATGTTGAATGTGGTTATTAGACAATCGCTGACTGCTGTTAGGCCTTTTTTTGCGGTTTTCCATAGTGACCTACAGAGCTTATGTTTAATATAGTCGTACAGATGGACGTACAGTATACTGAGGTAATTCTGTATCTTGCTCAAGGGGGGGGGGGGGTGTTTCGGCTTACCTTGGGCCGCGCAGTGTCATACCTGGGGGGTCAATCCTACAGTGTCAGTGTTGCAGGCCCAGTCCTCTAACTATTATGCTAGAAACCAAAATGTGTTGCTCAAGTGACAGTGTCTTGCTCAGGAGATTTTAGCCAAAATGGCGGCTTCCTCCTCATGAGCTTCACTCTCAACCGGCTACACCTGGCGGCCGCGGTGAGTTGTCCTGCACAGCACAAATATTGGTGTACATTTAACACCGCTGGTGTACATTTAACACTTGTGGGTGTTAATGTACGGACTCCTATGAACACCCTAGGGTGTTAAATGTACGCCACCATATTTACCGCGTGCCTTCGCTGTGCAGTGTTTTGAGATCGTGAAAAAGCACAACATAACTGCTGCGGTTACAAACGTCATTTAATTGAACCTTATATTAAATTATTACCATTATGATTAATATTATCCTAGCCTAAGCTTGAAGTGATTCATTTTTATTAAAGACGTAACATCAGGGATTATAGTAAAAATCTTTATTATAAAGTTTATCTTTTACAATGATAGAAAATATTCATACAGTAAGATACAAAATATGTTAAAAAAAAAAGTAGTAAACATATTTAAAAGCTTTGGTACCTCAGCATTATGTGAACATGTCTATGAAGAATATGTGTGGTGCATTGTGTAGCTGCTGTGTGCATTGTGTACAGGTTTCACTTTTTCATATTAGTACCTTCAACAAAGCAAAAACGTGTATCGTGTTTGAATAAAAATAAGTAACTGAAAGAAAAGAAAGGATGCTGGCTCAGCTAAGGTATCTGTGTACGTGGATCTGACGGCGTTGTTCAAAACTACAACATTTGTAACAGCTAAAATCAAGGAGGGAAGGTAAAATAATATTTTTTTAAAAATACATTTTAAAAAAAATTCTAAAAAGATATGGCCATGGTCCGCAACAAAACAATTCTGTTTACAAAATAAAGATCTCATAAGAAAATAAAGATCTCTTCAAATGTAAGAGAGAAAAGTCATACTCTCCTGTCATCTACAGTCCAATTCATTTCAGACAAGCCATTATTTTAGCACATTGTTTTGTTGGAGGTATCTCGAAGATGCATATATGTTTCTTCTCCTCAAAAATGTGAATTCTGGAATCAGGACTGCGGTTCTGTGGTCATTTCTCTGAAATTAACTTCAGAGGAAATTGTGGCCATGCACCTAATCTTAAACCCCCCAGGAAACTGGACAAGCTAAATCCAAGCTATTTCCCATGACGTTCATTTCTCTGAAAATAAATGTTAAAATGTTATGTTCTGCATTGTTTACGTAACATAAAATAATTTTATACAAATACAAGATATAATTCTAGTGTTATTTACTGTTACATCTCTTAAAGGCTTCAGATGATTCTGAAGTGTGAGGTAAATGGGAAGCGTGTTAGATTTTTCTCCCCTCAGGAACGCGGATCCCGTCTTGTGCACTGTCCCTTTCGGACAGCTGTAATAAACTATTATACGAAGTTGTTGGCAAACACATTACATTACATTGCACCTATACCTGTGTAGTTAAATTGTAACTAATTTGGTAACAAGAGGTTATTACTGAGTAACTCCAACGTGGGGTAAGATGGAAGAACAGTTAGTGGTATTCTTAATTACACGTGAATATTTTGAAAAAAAACGTTTACACTGATAGGCCACATCTTCATGATACACAACAAATAAATCTTTGCCTGTTCAATTCACCATGTGTCTTTATGATATAGAATGATTTCATTTCAGCAGGAGAGATGTAACAGGGCTGGCCTTGTTTCTCATGTGTTAAGCACTAACTGTTCCATGTTACCTACATTGGAGTTACTCAGTAATAACCTCTTATTACCAAATTAGTTACAATAGAACTACATGGGTATAGGTGCAAAGTAATGTAATGTGTTACTAAGTTGTTCATATTAAATTGCAGGTGGCATCTTCATAACCTCAAGGCCTCTCTTGAGTCAGATCCCGTATCTATTCTGCGCCAACCATCAGTTCTGCTTACAAAACACTTCTTAACATTTCCTCTTACTATTTTGAGACATGTCTGTACTGACATTATGGCGGTACAGTGCTGCCCCTCTTCTCAGTAGTCTAGAGGATATCCTACACATTTCAGGCAGTTTTTAACTTGTAAACAGAAATAGTTTACTACTATTCATTCAGATTAGCCCGAACAAAATGGATTTGAGCAGCGGAACTTGTACCGTCCCCGTTGCGGGACATGAAATTACTTAAATGGTGGCCTGAAAATCTGAACTTTACCTTACACTGTACAAAATTTCAGCGTATTTACATTTTCAGCCGTTTACTATTTCGTACCTTCGCTATTTTACAGACTTTTACCGTAAAATTCACTGACACATTTTACAGTGTAGTGTCCCATTAGAAGCAATTACCTTCAGAGGGGCTGTAGTCCCGGCCATTTAAAAACAACAGAAACATTGTGGTGTCTGATATCAAATTAGATTTCATGGCCGCCATCTTATGAGTGCCATAATGTACCAGCTCTAATTAGAAAGCAGTCAAAGAATAGAACTAGGGGGGGGGGGGGGAAACTACAGTTTAGCACTGTGTCAAATCGAGGTCACCATTAAAAAGTAAAAGCACAGAATACCAGCAGAGATGTAGTTAAAATGATATAAAGATGTTATTACTGTTTGAGAAGGCACTGTGTTATCAATACCACACAATGTGTACATTCATTTTACAGTACCCGTTCATGTAAGTACCGCTGTTCCCTTCCATATCCTATTTTCAGTAAATGTAGTCAAGAGTAATAGAAAAAATTATTTTCATACTAGTAATATGTAATAATTCATCTTCATCATCATGATTCCATCTGAAAGTGCAACATTGCTACAAAGTTATTTAATTTCCCCCCATCTGAGGAATCGGAATATTCCAGGTGTAATGTAATATCGACTTTAGCAAATTAATTTTAAAACGGAGCAGGATGTTATACCTGAAAGAGCATGATATGAAACATTTAAGAAGCTTTTTACTTCTACATAACACAGAACATAGAAAACATAGACAGAAAGTCAAACTTCATAAACAAAAAGACAGCCCTTGTATGATATTTACATTGTCTTCTACAGCTATAGTCTGAGAATGACATTGTCTGGCAGTGATACAGCTATTTAGGTATATTTGTTCAAGATAGAATTTTACAACTTCAGTAACTGTGATGATAATTAGTTCATTCCTAATATAGTATATATTTACTAATGCCATGATTAGGTTTGTAATCACACTATTAACAATGTTAGATAATGAAAGGGATCAACAGCGAAACACGTAGCATGACATTAAGAAACAGGAACAGAAAATAGGCAAAAATGCCTTCTTTCTGCTTTGGATTACTTTATAGGTTGTTATTTGTGGGAGTGTGTCTTGACCCCTGGTAAGTATATCCTCTTGCATGAGGCAACTGAAAATTGCCTCCAAACTAGATCAAAAAGACACATTCTACATCAAAACTAAGACTGGTTTACAGTTTTTCCTTAAATGTCCATGACATTTTTGATGCATAATTTCATTATTCTGGAAATCACACAAGGTTTCTGGATCAATGCAAAAATTGCCTTGGACTGTTGATTTCACTCATTAAAGTGAATTAAGAGAAATATTGAAAAAACATTAATGCTTAAGCACTTGCAGTGTTCATGTACACAAACTGCAAACTGGAATCACACTAACTCAAGCAGTTCCAAATGGATGACTTATTTTCCTACATTTTGTACATTCAACATGCTATTTCAGATAAAAAATGTAAAATCATATTTATCAATGGTTAGGTTAACACAGGAATACCCTATATGAGTACCCAATATTCTTAAATTTCCGCATCTATTCATCAATAAAATAATATCTCTAATGTGCAGAAACTATATATAAGTATGTTCACTGTACTTCATAAACTCTATGGGTCATAAACATTTATTTAAAGTGTACCCTTTCTCTGATAAAAAAAAAAAAAAGGTACTGTACCTTATAATGAATAACCGGACATAAAATTGTAACTGGAAATGATTTCATGGAATAAAGTAGGTAATTATTATAAATTACAGGGAATGCACAGTATATGCAGCCAAGGTGTGTTCTCTAATGCCTCCTAGAAGGTTAAAAAATAAAAAGGCCAGCTTTTTAATCATGTAGATTGTCAACCGTATTCCCAGTAATGGCTAAAAGCCAACAATAATAACAACTACAAAAATTGCCATAAGTTTCACTAAAATCACATTTCCAACATTGGCCTATACATGACTGCAAATTTACCAGCATTCACTCAATGCTAAAGTTGTGTGGACATAATTAGAAAAATTTTCATTCCTACAGATCTAATGGTAAAACCAGGTTTACCCAGTGCTTCCTATAAATTCGCTATGCCTCCATTTTGGCTCCTGGATGTCACACTGCGTGTCTAGAGGAAGCTCTCTTCCACGTCTGGAGTTCCCTGGCATTCTGCTGGCTCCTCCTGCTCCTCCATCTCCTCCTGGGTGGGATGGGGCTTCTCCTCCTCTGGAATGGTGTCGGGCGTCTCCCGGGAAACAGAATCGCTCTCGTCGTCGGGGTCCTGGGTGCTGTCGCTGGAGAGGAGAGACACAAACTCTGTGAGGAGACCTAGCTGTAGTGCCCAATGTGACCTGATCTGTAGTCAGGTCAGCCATTTTATCTTTAATGTGCATTGCTTTGAATGGGCCTGCAAATGTTTTAAACTTTGCGTAGAATGAGGAAGGCTGCACCTCGGTGACTCACTGTCCTTTTTTTGCGCAAATGGCTTACTATGGCCGGAATGTTCTAGACCCTGCAGCAGACGCAGAGATATGGAAGGACTTCCTTCTTCGTCTGCGTCATCGTAACCCCAAACCATGAGGTCTACAGTCTGCCCGGAGGCTCAGCTTCATTAAGTGCCACTTCATGAAGAATCCTCATCACTAGCGTTTAAAGTCACCAGTGCAGGGAGCTCAGTAACACAGACTCACCAGCGCAGGGAGCTCAGTAACACAGACTCACCAGCGCAGTGGAGCTCAGTAACACAGACTCACCAGCGCAGGGAGCTCAGTAACACAGACTCACCAGCGCAGTGGAGCTCAGTAACACAGACTCACCAGCGCAGGGGAGCTCAGTTACACAGACTCACCAGCGCAGTGGAGCTCAGTAACACAGACTCACCAGCGCAGGGAGCTCAGTAACACAGACTCACCAGCGCAGTGGAGCTCAGTAACACAGACTCACCAGCGCAGGGAGCTCAGTAACACAGACTCACCAGCGCAGGGAGCTCAGTAACACAGACTCACCAGCGCAGGGGAGCTCAGTAACACAGACTCACCAGCGCAGGGAGCTCAGTAACACAGACTCACCAGCGCAGGGAGCTCAGTAACACAGACTCACCAGCGCAGTGGAGCTCAGTAACACAGACTCACCAGCGCAGGGAGCTCAGTAACACAGACTCACCAGCGCAGTGGAGCTCAGTAACACAGACTCAACAGCACAGGGAGCTCAGTAACACAGACTCACCAGCGCAGGGAGCTCAGTAACACAGACTCACCAGCGCAGGGAGCTCAGTAACACAGACTCACCAGCGCAGGGAGCTCAGTAACACAGACTCACCAGCGCAGTGGAGCTCAGTAACACAGACTCAACAGCGCAGGGAGCTCAGTAACACAGACTCACCAGCGCAGGGAGCTCAGTAACACAGACTCACCAGCGCAGGGAGCTCAGTAACACAGACTCAACAGCACAGGGAGCTCAGTTATACAGACTCACCAGCGCAGGGAGCTCAGTTACACAGACTCACCAGCGCAGGGAAGCTTGGTTACACAGACAGCAAGCTGGATGCCCTTTGGAGAAGTGTGTCTTAAAGAAGTGTGCACTGACCTTGTTAGTGGTGTTTGTGGTCTGTTTGTTTGATCGCTGTAGACTTACTTTGAAGCTCAATATGAGAGAAGAGGCCTTTTTCATGGTTTCATGGCCGAGGCCTTAGGTGGACAGTCGTGGGATTGAGGGGTGAATTTCGAAAAAATAGGTTGAAAACCAGGAACACAAAAGTGAGTGAAAATGAGGAAGTCCAGGGTTGACTCAGACTCTGTCTGAATGTAAGTTGCTTACTTTAACCCCTTAAGCAGGAGCAGCCTGTGTTCGGGCCGAATGTGGTTCATATCTTATTTGCATTCATTGCCTTTTTTAAATTGCAATTTTTAAATAATCTGGTCACACAATATACCGTGATAAAATATATAATATAAAGTGAAAAAACTAGGCTATTTCACGATCTCAATGTCACAGCGACAACGGCAATCAAAACGACGACTCCGTGGATTCCGTATATTCCACGGAAATCCACAGATGACACGAATAACGGTAAAGTCGGTATTCTTATCACGACTTTGAAAAACAAAACTTCCAAGGGTTTCCTTACAGAGGAGACCGGCTTGCAAGGGTTTCCTTACAGAGGAGACCGGCTTGCAAGGGTTTCCTTACAGAGGAGACCGGCTTCCAAGGGTTTCCTTACAGAGGAGACCGGGATTATGCCTGTAGTCAAAGGGGTTCAAGAACAGGAGCCATTTTATTTTCTGGCTTGTGGTGGTGCTAGAGAAGGGGTTAAATCAGGGTGCTTGTTCTACGCAGCAGGTGGTGTTGGGTAATACTGGAGCCCCCCCTGGCCTCTTAGCTCATATTTCCTGCTTCCGTCGTGTCCAGTGTCATGTCCGGTCTTTAGCTAACGTAATATCACTTTTTTATTTTTAAATGACCTTATAGCCGCCATTTTGTTCCTCTTGTTTTGCTACTGCAATGTTCTCTGTCAATTCAGCACATGCACACATACACAGGGGCACACACACACACAGGGGCACACACACACACGGGCACACACACACACACACGCGTGACCTCTGGTACAGGCACAGTCACAGTCACTTCTTTTCATTATGAAATCTACCAGAAAACCAAGCAAGCTGTGCATTTTCTGCACCGCGGAACTGCACGGCTCAAAGCTAAGCATCAAAATGCGTTTATACAGTGCGTCTGACACAAAATGGCTGCTTTACAGCATACCGCAGCCTAAAACCCCCACAAAATGAATCTTAGTGCAACAGGTAAGGAGGTAAACTCCATAAGAGGTAAGTAGGGAGAAACGTTGGCGGGTACCAGACTCAATAAGGGGAACCCATCCTGCTCTGACCGGCTCAGGGTGTGGGTTCACCGTAACTGACAACGGTCAATCAGTCAATTTTTCAAAATGTGTAAATCAATGTAGGACTGGCTGTATGCTGGCAGCTGGAGGTGGGGCTCTCAGGTGGGGTGGGGTGGGAAGATATGCAATTAATTATTTAATTTATATATATATATATATATATATATATTATATAAATGTATAATATCCCCTTGAGATCTGGCAGTATTTTCTCTTTTTTGACATAATACAAGTGTCTTGGATAAAACATTTTTTTTTAAAAACATGGTGCAGTGAAATTATTTTCAAAAATATAATTAATTTTGTTTCTATTGAATATCCCTTGTAGTGTAGGTTTCACCATAGTAGAATATATAGTTCTTCAGATTAAGGTCAGAGACTAATGTCCCCTACAGGGGACAAAAATAAATTGTCGCATTCCTGAATGCTATGCCGATTCCTCAGACGGGTGCACCACCCAGGCATCCCAATGTATTTTCACCGTTTTCAGTCAGGCAGATTGTTAGCCATACCTGGAGGGGCTTTCTGTGGGCGTATGGGCCTCCTCGCAGCCCTCCTCAGGTTTGGGGTCCGGAATGGGGATGATGTATTCGTTATAGGAGGCCAGCTCCTCCTCTCCCTCGGCCTCCCGCCTGACGCCTAGGGGGGATCCGTTTGGGGGCGCCAAGGGCACCGGCGAGAGGCGAGGTTTGGTGCGCACCACCGCCGGGTGGTCACTCTTCAGGAAGCTGTCATTCACCTGGCTGTATTTCTGCGTGCGACAAAAAAGCAGCCGTTCGGGTTTTACAAAGTGAAATTACATCGACTGAATCGTAGTTAAAAGGTGCGGTCGGAAAGCAAAGCTACCTTTTTATAGCTGTCGGTCAGCATGTTCCCCAGCGTATGAACCAAGTAGGAGAACTCGGGCCTTTTCTCGAATTTCTCATCCCAACACTTCCGCATGACGTCGTAACTAGAAGACACAAGTGAGACGGTGCTTTAGTTCGGACGGTTTCCAGGCTGTAAAGCAGGCAACTCAAATCCTGGAGGGTCGCTGTATCTGCTGGTTTTTGACCCGTTCCTGCACTCAAGTGCTTAATTTAAGTCAATGACTGGCTAGAGACCGCACACCTTGTTGCCAAGGCCTAAATTGGCGGCTGATTGAAAGGAAATCACAAACACCAGCAGAGACTGCGACCCGGCCTCCAGGACTGGAGTTTGAGAGCCCTGGTCTAGAGTAAGAAGAAATTAACCATGAAAAAAATGTCTAAAATACATAGAAGCAGAACTAATATGTAAAGTCATGGAGGGGCATTAAGGCTGACTCACATTTCGTCTGATGAATGAGCAGGTTTGGCCATGCGGTAGCCTCTTTTTAGGGCGCTGTAGAAAAGCTCATTCATTGGGAGGTCAGGATAGGGGGTCCCGCCTGCAAGTAAGACAGAAAAATAATGATTTATTTATTATTATTATGTCATTACTTAGCAGGCACTCTTCTTTAGAGCAAAACAGGGTTGTTTTACTTGTTAAATAGATGGATGCAAACTACTCCATCTTTTTATACTGAAATTCAAAGCACTTTTGCCAATTGGTGTAAATGTAAATGTCAAGGCTGCTGCACCAAGAGAACATCATGTTTGTCTGCCATTTTGTCTGATCTAGATTTTATTACAGATCTCTAAAATGGCAGAATAGTTTGTGAGAAAGGGGAAAGAAAACTGAGAGAAGAAAGGAAGAGAGGAGTGTGAGAAAAAGGAAGATAAGATTGAAATTTCAGCACTTAGCAGATGCTCTTATTCACAGTAACTTACATCTGGATACTTGTACACACTTATACAGCAGGATATTTTTACTGGAGCAATTTAGGTTAAGTTACTTTACTCAAGGGTGAAACAGCAGGGCCCAAGCTGGGAAACAAAACCACAATCTTTGAGTTATAAGCGGAGGCCTCTAACCGTTATTATACTAAACTGCTACCATTAATATTAAAAATCACATGAAAAATGTGGCTTAAATTCTCAGTCTGCAGCTTTCATCACTGTCTGTGACAAGGAGAAAGAATAAAATACAATTGTGTTTGGATGTCTCAAGCGGTCGACCTCGCCTCTTTGTCTCGCTTCCAGAGCCATCCCAGTGCGTCTGTAGTAACAAAGAGGACTTTGATTTGAGCTTAATGTTAAGATCTGCGGACAAGCCTAGTTCCTCTCTCCCTTGACCATGTGACTTAAAGTTTGTGAAAAGAGTGACACACGCCTGTGTTTCTTTTCTTCCCTGGGCAAATGTTTTTCAGAGGCTTCACGCTTCACGCTCAATTTTTCCTCTTGTTAAAAAAGTTTTATATTTTGGAGTTAAATGCTGAATATTTGCTCCAGTGGACATGAGTCTGGAATCGATCTTGGAGCATGACAATGACTTTCAGCACCTTTGGGAATTGATCTGTTCACTGTCGCCATTTTGGGTGGTTAACTGACGACCAAGAGCTGCTTCAGTAAGAAACACAGAGGGCTTTTCAGCCAAATTTTGCCCTTGATGATTGTGGACATACATTTCCCTATAAGACAAAGGGCTAAATCTCACGTACAATGAAACTCAGATAAAGCCGAGAAAAAAAAACCTTTACTAAACATTACCAATCATCGTCTATATCTCCAAGGAGCTGCAAAGTCAAAGTTTGTGAACATGAGAATATGAGAATTATATGATTTTGTTAGTTATTTTAAATACTCTTGAGTCTGCTCCCTGTAACCCATTAGACAGATACATTTTATCCAGAGTGCAATACACACCTTACATTCTTTATGTGCAATGCATTTATACAGCTGAATATTTTAGTTACAGTAACAGGTCCCTGGATCAGATAAGGTTAAAAATCCCTGAACTAAACCATGAAGGAAGAAAGAAATAACTCTTTAACTGCGTTTTCTTTGACAGGATATGGAACCAGTACTTGCCCAGTGTGAAGATCTCCCACAGCAGAACGCCAAAGGACCAGACGTCGCTCAGGGAGGTGTAGAGGTTGTGGAAAATGCTCTCTGGCGCCATCCACTTCAGGGGTAGGAAGGTCTACGGGTTTTAAAACAGCGCAGGGTATAGCCAGGAATAGCAGGGTATGATCGCAGGAATGCAGCTCAAGGACACTGAAAACCCTTTTAATGGTTGGTGCTGGTTATTCCTACAGTATCGCAGACTCACGTTGCCCTTGGAGATGTAGTTGGAGTCGTGCATGATGTCTCTGGCCAGGCCGAAATCGCAGATCTTCACCAGCTTGCCCTCGCAGATCAGCACGTTTCTCGCGGCCAGGTCACGATGGACGCACTGCGGAAAGGAAGGGGGAGCTCACGGATAAAGTTCCAGCCGGAATTCCCGGGAACGCCAGATCTTTCCCGTCCAAGGTAATTACTTACAATTACAACTGCCGCTAATATTCGGTTTTGATATTCGTTGCTTCCGTTTTCCCAGTGGAGGCTTCCCTTAAGAACCCTGGTTTCCTGATCACCAACCCCTCCATTATGAATATATTATTATGTATACATTATGAAAATACCCCAGCATTATTATAGTTTCGTTGCTTTGTCCTTGCCACTCACGTTTTTGGACGCCAGGAACTCCATCCCCATGGCAACCTGGTAACTGAAGCCCACCAGGTCGGAGTAGCTCAGGATGGGCGAGTCGCTGATGGCGAGGGAGGTGTCTGACCGGTCCTCACCTGTAGAGGGGAAAGGGAAGCAGGTGATCAGTTGTTGCACAGGTAAAACGTTTGATCGCAGTGAAGCTAAATCGCAGTTCTGGATGACTGTTTGCTATTACTGGAGCAGACTGAGGAAGTATCCTAAGTGACAGAAGTAGTGTCCCTTAGACACTGATTCACTTATTCAGTGACAATAACTCATTGAATCTGTCTATGTGAAATTGCCAAAGGGATGGGAGTTCCTCATTGGTTGACATTGCAACAACTGCAGAATTTCCCACCTCAAACAAGTTGGGTGCACTCTTTACTAAACTCATTGAATCTGTCTATGTGATAACTCATTGAATCTGTCTATGTGATAACTCATTGAATCAGTCTATGTGATAACTCATTGAATCAGTCTATGTGATAACTCATTGAATCAGTCTATGTGATAACTCATTGAATCAGTCGAAGTGATAACTCATTGAATCAGTCGAAGTGATAACTCGTTGAATCTGTCTATGTGATAACTCATTGAATCTATGTAATAACTCATTGAATCAGTCTATGTGATAACTCATTGAATCAGTCTATGTGAAAACTCATTGAATCAGTCTATGTGATAACTCATTGAATCTGTCTATGTGAAATTGCCAAAGGGATGGGAGTTCCTCATTGGTTGACATTGCAACAACTGCAGAATTTCCCACCTCAAACAAGTTGGGTGCACTCTTTACTAAACTCATTGAATCTGTCTATGTGATAACTCATTGAATCTGTCTATGTGATAACTCATTGAATCAGTCTATGTGATAACTCATTGAATCAGTCTATGTGATAACTCATTGAATCAGTCTATGTGATAACTCATTGAATCAGTCGAAGTGATAACTCATTGAATCAGTCTATGTGATAACTCATTGAATCAGTCGAAGTGATAACTCGTTGAATCTGTCTATGTGATAACTCATTGAATCTATGTAATAACTCATTGAATCAGTCTATGTGATAACTCATTGAATCAGTCTATGTGAAAACTCATTGAATCAGTCTATGTGATAACTCATTGAATCAGTCTATGTGAAAACTCATTGAATCAGTCTATGTGATAACTCATTGAATCAGTCTCTGTGAAATTGCCAAGGGGATGGGAGTTCCTCATTGGTTGACAACAACTGCAGAATTTCCCACCTCAAACAAGTTATGTGCGCTCTTTAATCAATATGATACGCTGGACTCAGAAGCTTACTTGTGACAGGTAGGTAATGGGTTCTGTTGCATGAAAACATGTGGTTGCTATCAACCAAGCAATTTTCATTTATTTCTTCAAGGTTTTCTAACTATGAAATATAAAGTTAAAAAATAATATTGTGACAACTCACTGTTGTGCCTAGCTCTCTTGATTTATGTTTTCAGGTATATTTTAGTTAAATGTATGTGCATACTTCAGTGATATGTGATCCATGGTGGTCTATGTATGGATCAGTTTATTGTGGAATGGCAGCTCTTAATCTTTAATTTCCTGCTTGAACGCTGGAGTGAACCCAAATGTTTTCATAATGAGTCATTATTTAAATAGAAACGACTGTATCATATATTTTTTTTATTTTATTTTTTTCGGGTGGGGTGGACGGGTAGGGGTAGATTATTCAAATATGATATAACCATATCTATATTCAATATTATGAATTGTATTCAATAATATAATAGTTCTTTGTATGTCTAAGTATTTGGATCAGATTATTTGACATGCGGCCTCAACTATAAATGCACAAAACCAGGAACATAAACCGTGTTACAGGGTTACAGGGATTTGAAGGAGAACTTATGACCTGCAGAACTTCCCTTCTCTGCTTGTTGCGTTGGGAGAACAGGAGGAGGTGCACCTCCCTTTTAGTGGGCAAAAAGGAGTACTGCTCTCAAATTATTTAACATGCATCCTCTAATATAAATGTACAAAACATACAGACGGGGGACAAATTATAAGAAAAACCAACATAAAGTGCATGTCTTTGTAAAGAGTTGGGCCACCACGAGCCGCCAGAACAGCTTCAGTGCGCCTTGGCATAGATTCTACCTCTAGTCTAGCATAGAGTCTAGTCTCTGGAACTCTACTGGAGGGATGGAACACCATTCTTCCAAAAAATATTCCCTCATTTGGTGTTTATTCAGGTTTTTCCTTTAATTTGTCACCCGTCTGTATATTAAATCTTTTATTTCAGAACACTTTCAGTATATTGTATTATGTTCCTGCTTGGTCATGTGAAAAGCACATAATGTCACAAAACGTTTGGCATAAGGTCATGAGAATGCTATTGAATGTCTTCACGTGTTTAGTCAAAGACACAAATCCTGTGCATTGGGTCCCTAGCCACTATTATTGATATCATACATTGTATCATTTTAATGTGTGTCACCAGGGGCGCTGCCTGGGATTTTGCCATGGGCTCTGACTGACAGGGGACCTCAAAAAAATAGTGCTGTAACTCTGGGGCCACCCCATCCCTGCAGAGTTACAGCACAATTTTTTTGAGGTCCCCTGTCAGTCAGGGTGCTTGGAATCCCCCCATAGAGTGTTGCTGTGTTTTACTATAGCTGAACTGGTGTTCGCTGACTGCACAGGTCCGTGAGTCAAACGTTCTGGTTTAGGGCTCACGGCGAGCTGCTGTGGAATTCTGGGAGTTTGCGTGGCACAAATAAAAAAAATGTTAAAAAAAATAAATAATTATTTCCTCTTTCCTGCTCCCTGACAGGCGGTGTAAACCTGAGACTCTGCCCCATGTGATCGCCATTGTGACACGCACACTCCCAGAATTCCACAAACCCAGTGTTCCGGAACTTAAATATACAGGGCTCCCAGCACAGGGCTATTTCTGTGTGCTATCCTACTGTGTTTTTCACCGAACATGTGTGTTTTCATTCCAGAAAAGCATTCAGGGGGAGGGGGGAGGGGGGGTTGGTGTTTTGGAGCGTCTGGGTCGTTCACCTTGCCCATTGTAGAGGTCCTGCTGGTAGGGCGTTTCGTAGGCGGACGGCTCGATGTCGGCGTACTTGATGTCATTGAGCTCCTTCATGGGCATGTACTGCGTGCTGTCGTCCTTGCTCATGTCCATGTAGTTCCCGTCACAGCCGCCACCGAACGACACGTACCTGCGAGCGGAGGGAGGGGCGCGGTTACACCGACGCTGGCTGCCTTTGCATCGCGCGACGGGGATCGATTACGTCTCGGGCGTCCTGTTCCGCCGTCTAACCTCGGCAGTCAGGATTACTGTGCGCTGAGCGAGTCAAGCGACCCAGTAGACCCTGGCCACAACCCAGTAGTCTTAGCTCCCACCCCCATGACAGTTACAGGACAACGGCTAACATACTCCCCATCAGCCATACGGATGCCCACAGACAGCCACTGTCTACTGACCTCTCAGTGGGCTTTCACCTGAAGCTTTCTTAGTTCTCTTTTATGTATTAATAATAATATGATATGATGCCCATATTAAGGTGCCACACATAAGATTCCTTTAAGATTAATAACCCAATTAGATTTTATTTGGAAAGGTAAATGTCGTGGCTTGGATTATTACGGCCAATAGAAAGCTCTCCCTGGAGTTCACTTTTATACTCTCTGTGCCAACTCTCCTCATAAAACGAGAAAATCGACGGTTAGAAGTGCTGCGAGGATTTGAAGGAGAACTCGTGAACTGCTGAACTGCGCTTGTTGTTTTCTGAGAACAGGACTAAGTTCCCTTTAAGTGGGGGAAAATAACAGCGGTACAGCTACTTCAGCACTGCGTTGGGCGGACACGGCAATTTACGCGCGTGAAGATCGAGCTACACGGCGCGTCGGACCGCATATGCGATGTGCGTCACGCCCACTCTCACCCTTTCCCCTGGCCGTCGGGAACGCCGTTGCGGCACATGTCAGCGTCCCTGCGGCTCTTATCGGCGTAGTACTGCAGGAAGGTGTGTTTGTTCCGGTGCAGGTAGTCCACCAGGTCTCCATAGCGACAGTACTCGGTTACCAGGTAGATTGGGCCTGAGCCAGCAGAAAAACAAAGAAAAAGGTAAAAATATTTACAAACTGCGCGCTGCATTAGTCACATAATACTTACATATCATCTCCAGCGGCTTATTGGTTCTGTATGTATTTAGTCTATTATTCCATGCCTTGCCTTGTTCTTGTTCAGTGTCCTTGCATGGAAGTTGCTCTACAAATAATGTGAAATAAAAAAGTGTACATAATCAAACTACACTGTCTGGCCAAAAGAAAAGTCGCACACACTAATATTTCGTTGGACCGCCTTTAGCTTTGATTACGGGGCACATTCGTCGTGGCATTGTTTCGACAACCTTATGCGACGTCACAACATTTATTTCCGTCCAGAGTTGCATTCATTTTTGGCCGAGATCTTGTATTGACGACGGGAGAGTCGAACCACTCCGTAAAGTCTTCTCCAGCACATCACAAAGACTTTCAATGGGGTTAAGATCAGGACTCTGGTGGCCAATTCATGTGTGAAAATGATTCCTCATGCTCCCTGAACCACTCTTTCACAATTTGAGCCCGATGAATCTTGGCATTGTCTGGAATATGTCCTGGAATATGCCCATTGATGGGATAACCTGGTCATTCAGTACATTCAGGTACTCAGCTGACTTCATTTTACTGCTGCATAATGTTGCTGGGCCTAGACCTGACCAATTGAAGCAACCCCAGATCATAACACTGCCTCCAGAGGCTTGTACAGTGGGCACTATGCATGACGGGTGCAACGGCGACTTTTATTTTTGGCCAGGCAGCGTATATACAGTTATTTCTTTTTTTACATAAGAAACGTGGTTTAAGCAGCACATCATTCTATATTTATAACAAGAGGGTCAATTACAAACTATGGTGCAAAACTGTTCAGGTGAAATTAGTTTAACTTCATTTTAGCTTTTAATAAACCTTGCCTTAGTCTAGAAAATAAAAATGCAGTGAATTAAGATGAATATACACAATACATATACACTGTTAAAATGATTTTGTGTTTGATGTTAGAGTGATATTATGAGAAACCTCTAAACTTAAGCATCTGATAAATTTGGGGATGGATGCACCTAGCTGAGGAGCTTTCACCAGCCCCCCCCCCCCCCCCCCCCCCGCCCCCAGCCTGACCTGTGACCTGTGACCTCTCACCTTGTTTGGTGCAAGCCCCCAGCAGGTTGACGATGTTCAGATGTGGGCCCAGGTGACTCATTATCTTTAGCTCTGACATCAGTGCCTGGGTTTCACTCCGCCTTGCCGTGGCTGTGATTGGACAAAAACAGAACAAAGCGTGCCAATTACAGCGAGCTTAGCTCAGCTGGAGCTTAAACCTCAGGTTTAAACCCCTAGCCCTTATGGAAATGTAATATACTGCAGCATATTTTATATATATTGTGACAATCATTTTGATATATTTATATTATATTGCAGTATATTCTTTTTCCATAAGGTACTGTACTTTTTCCTTGAAGGTACTGTAGTGGGTCCCTGGCCAGATACAATATGCAATTACCTTTTTTAAATATAACCCTTTTAAACTTATCATGGGAGTCCCCTGGATGCCTTTGCGCTTGAGTGGGGGTCCCTGGATGGGAGAAGGTTGAAAACCCCACAGGACTGCATTACCTCTGGAAAAAGCTCATCTGAATCTGTGAAGTAAGGATAAGCTGCTCCAGTCTTGGGTGCAGGCTTTGATTTAGCCCAGCACTATGACATCTTCAATCAAGACACTGATAAGTCGAATCGGGTGTCTTAGAGCTGGGCTACAACAAAAACCTGCGTCGGCCCTTTCCGGATAGGATTGGATGCCCCTGGTCTATAGCCTCCGGTTGGTGATTTATTATGTTAAAAACTGAAGATGTTTGTATGGACACGTACATTTGAGCATTTTCACGGCGACCTTTGTGGTGGACTGCGAGTGTCCCAGGCCATAGGCGGTGGCTTCCACGACCCGGCCGAACGCTCCCGACCCCAGCGTGCGTCCTGAAACACAAAATAAATTAATTACATAATGTTTGTGTGCCAGAGTTTTGGGTTGTACTTCAGGTGCCAGTGTAGTATAACAGTGAGGGAACTGGGCTTGCGATTCTAAGGTTGTGGGGTCAATTCCCTGGTGGGACACTGCCGTTGCAGGCTGTCCCGGGGCAAGATCCCTCCGTCCTCCCTCCCTCCTCCCTCCCTCTCTCCTCCCTCCTCCCTCCTCACCCAGGATGAGACTGTCCCGGGGCTCCCTCCCTCCCTCCTCCTCCCTCCCTCCCTCCTCCTCCCTCCCTCCCTCCCTCCTCCCTCCTCACCCAGGATGAGACTGTCCCGGGGCAAGATCCCTCCGTCCTCCCTCCCTCCCTCCCTCCCTCCTCCCTCCTCACCCAGGATGAGACTGTCCCGGGGCTCCCTCCCTCCCTCCTCCTCCCTCCCTCCCTCCTCCCTCCTCACCCAGGATGAGACTGTCTCGGGGCACCTCCCCTCCCTCCCTCCTCCCTCCTCCCTCCCTCCCTCCCTCCTCCCTCCTCCCTCCTCCCTCCTCACCCAGGATGAGACTGTCTCGGGGCACCTCCCAAGCTGAGTCGTAGGGCAGGTGGATGGGATCCACGTAGATGTACTCGTGTCCGTCAGAGCTCACGGACTCGATCACCTTCCACCTGATCTCATAGCGAGGTTTCTGAAACAGACATATGGAGGATCATGATTGGGAATCACCGGGAATTATAACCATTTTTTTTATCCAGGTTTGAACGGAACGACGATCGAATACTGATCTGGTCTTGATGTTTATGAACAATTTTCTTCCTTCACAAAAGGACCAGGAGACCGACATAGGGACACATTACACAGTATACTGACACACACACAGATAGCACAGTATACTAACAGAGACAGATCACACAGTATACTGACACACACACAGATAGCACAGTATACTAACAGAGACAGATCACACAGTATACTGAAACACACACAGATAGCACAGTATACTAGCACGGGTACACAGCACACAGTATACTGACACACACACAGATAGCACAGTATACTAGCACGGGTACACATCACACAGTATACTGACGCACACACAGATAGCACAGTATACTAACAGACAGATCACACAGTATACTGACACACACACAGATAGCACAGTATACTAACAGAGACACATCACACAGTATACTGAAACACAGATAGCACAGTATACTAACAGAGACACATCACACAGTATACTGACACAGGGACAGACAGAGTCTCACCTTCCTCCACAGGGCGATGAGAATAATTATGAAAATCACAGCGATAACCACCAGGGACAAGATGGCCGCCATCACTGCCACCTGGGAGAACAGCGCTGTAGGAAAATAATAAATACCCTCACTGTGACAGCCATAAAAAGCAGTTATATCAGTCAGCCACGAAAACCACCCTAAAGGCACAGCACCACGCCCTTTACTGCTATAGATTTTATAGGGAGTTGGGCGGCCCAGTGAATCCAAGTGGCTTTCTTGTGGTTGCAGGGCCCACATCGTTTAATAGCCGCTTAAATTGGATTATGGGTTTTTAGTAGCTAAGTTGATAAGTAGTAGCTATACCACCCTATGTTCATCTCATGTTGGGGCCAACCAAGCTGCTATACCACCCTACACCCTTCTGGTGTCAAAACTGCTACAGCTAAGCAGGTGTGGATTAGGCTAGTACTTGGATAGCTGACTATGGGTGACCTGAGCTGTTGCTGTAAGAGGTGGGCCAGTAGGGGGCACTCTGAACCAAAGACAAAATCCAGTGCCACGGGACACTGATGGGGACACTGTGCTGTAGGAGGTGCCATCCTTCAGATCAGATATTAAATCACGGTTCTACACCATGTGTAAAGTTCCCTGGCAGGTTTTACGCACTGTGTGTAAAGATCTCTAGCAGGTTTTACGCACTGTGTGTGGTGTTCTCTAGCAGGTTTTACGCACTGTGTGTAAAGATCTCTAGCGGGTTTTACGCACTGTGTGTGGTGTTCTCTGGCAGGTTTTACGCACTGTGTGTAAAGAGCTCTGGCAGGTTTTACGCACTGTGTGTGGTGTTCTCTGGCAGGTTTTACGCACTGTGTGTGGTGTTCTCTGGCAGGTTTTACGCACTGTGTGAGAGCAGCTTGATGTCCCTCTTTCTCTGTCCCCTCTCATTGGTGGCCTGGCAGCGCACTGAGGTCACCTTCTGCAGGTTCCGGAAGGTCACCGTGCTCCGCGCCTGGCTCATCTTCGGGAGAGCGCTGTAGCTCACGTTGGTCTGAATGTCGACGTTTTCGGGGTCTTCCACAAGCGGCTGCCATGGCGTGGTTCTGTTGCTGCATCTGGAAAGGTCCGAAAATTAATATGAATTATAATATTGATTTTTTATTTATATAGCACTTCTTTCAAACCACTGTAGAACTAGAACGTGGACATATAAACTATAAACTTTAAACAACAATGGTAAACAACAGATGTTAGTATAGATAATACAGAAATAAAATAATTAAATGGTATAAAATTAAATACAGTACAAATGAAATGATATAAAAACATAAAAAAGCAGACCACTGAGCAGGGATTAGGAGTTGAGTAATGATGTGTCGAAGGACAGATGAAAAAACTTTAAGGCTGTTTTAAAAGTCGTTTTTTTCCCCCATTCTCTAGTGCCCCTTGGAAGAGAATTGTGAGGCAGATCAGAGTTTGCTCTGTGTGATCCTGGAGCAGCACATAACTCACAGAGGTGCTTTGAGGTAAGATACTTTTGATTTAAGAATACTTTGATCCCATCTAAAGCCACGGTTACTGCGTAGCCTGAAGTGTCGGTCTGACTGAACCCAGTACCATGCCTTAGTCTGAGATATTTGGACTCGTTTGATCCAAACAGAAGAACGCGTGTCTCACAGCATGATTGATTGTTTTAACTTACATACACGTACTTTATGGTACGCATTACACTTAACACAGTAATGCCAGAATGTTCTGTACAATATGCCAGAAAAACGAACATGGGACTTTGGAAGCAAAGTGGCTTAAATAAGCTTTTAAGAAGTAGTGTGAGCTTACACTAATCTTACTCCACTTCTTACCTTTGTGATAAGGTGCAGTGAAATGCAACTTAAACCCTGATCAAGGACTTAAAGCTGGACTAAAATGGACTGCGTACAAGAAAGTGTGTATGTTTCACAAGAGCAAGCCCATTTCGGAACTGAAACAGACTGGCCCAAGCTGGTCTTCATATCGGCTTGCTGACTCCCTAAAAATATCTTGATTATCAGTTTTTAAAGTCACAGCACTGCCCTCTGGTGGTGGAAGTGAGTAGGACAGACAGACTGTGGCTTACTTCTGCATGCTATCACAGCTGAACCATTGGATCCTTGGAGGAGGTACCCCCTCTGCCACACAAACCACACTGTGCTTCCTGTCTGCCATGTGCTGATCGGACAAGTCCACAATCTGTGGGGGAACTACACACGCACACGCACACACATACATGTGCACACGCACATACACATGCATACACACGCGCACATATGCACATACACACATATGCACACGCACACAAACACGCACATGCAAATACACACACAGACACACACACACACACACACACACACACACACAAATGCATACAAACACACACACACATACACACACACACACACACACACACACACACACACACACAATCTTCTGTCAGGAATTTTTCGTGAATTAATTGAATTTCAATTAATTTCCTGAATTGACATCACCCCTGACACCTACAGTGTGTCCATGTGGTTATTACCCCAATACCCAATCACTTCTCGACTAACGCTGTCCGTTATCATTCATGTCAACATCAAGTGCACATATTAAGTGACATGTGAGGTAAATCTGTGGCCAGAGAGTAAACGCTATTGTCCTTCAAATTCAGGTGAGAATGACAGACTGCATTTGTGCAAGTGTGCGGTTTGTATGAACACTAAGGTTCATATTTCAGACTGCTGGGGTGAGGGATGGAAGGCTGAAACATTGCTAACAGTGGAGTGCCATCGCATAGTTTTCTCACCATTGACTTCCAGGTCAAAGGTCAGCTCCTTGACAGCATCCTCATTGGAGACTGTAATAGCGTACAGACCCCTCTGTTCCCTCCTCACTCTAACCAGCGTCAAGGTGCTGAGATACCTGCAGACCAGGAGAAACCAAATAACCTTTCTTTAATTATTTTTTAAACACAAAATATACTCAAGAGGACTATTTTACGACCCACCTAAATTTTATACCCTGTCCCAACTGTACACTACATGCTATCCCACTTCCTGGTTTACATTTTTTAGATTCAGTTGTTTATATATATATATATATATATATATATATAAAAGTATAAGGACTGTAGTTTTGCTATGTGTATGCAGGCCTGGTTACCTGATCTCATCCAGCTGTCTGGTTTCTATGGAGATTGTATCTCCACGGAGAGCACCGTGGTCCTTGGTCCAGCGCATCTTGGGCTTGGGGTAGGCCTCAATCTGCACCCTGATTGCAATGCTCTCATGCAGCTGGGCTGAAATGTTCTCACTGTGGGCAGAACTGAGCTCCACAAAGCCTTGCTCTGGAGAGACAGAGAGCGTTCCAGTGAGACTATTTGACATAAACCAGTTACAGTATATACCAGTTGGAGAGGGACAAAGAGAGGCAGATACATAGATATAGAACCATAGATATGACATATCATGTAATGTAATAGTAATTTGGAATTCTGAAATGGGACAATTTGGCAGCTATCTTACCTGGGTACAGCTATAATAGGAACCTATGGCAAAGTGTCATGTACTTTCTAATCCACTGTGATGTCATAATCGGGTCTCAGAAGCCAGATAGATGATGACTGGCTCATAGATATAAAACCATGGTTACTGGCCACCATCTTACTTGGGTATGGTCTCAAAAATTGTGCCACTAACTATGACATATGTCACATATATGGTTCTATATCTATGGGCAGACAGCTTTTAAATACAATTTGGAAAAAAACACTAATCAGATTCTGATGAGTGATCAATTCTTTGAAAAGCGGGCAAGTTTTTAATTGCAAATTACCCATTTAAAAGCATGTTTTCTTCCTACTCTCTAACTCACTGCCCACTAGTCAATAGCATTATCAGGTCTGCATTGAAGAAAATGCTGTGTGTATTCCTGTAGGCTCTAGAGCACGATGCAGCTGTTTTCCATGAAGCTCAATCACTTGTGGGTAAACATGGTTCTCTACTGTGGCCTGTACCCAATTTATCATGGCTGCAAAAGATGTATTGGTGAGTGGTTCAGTACTGGCCAGCACCCGTGAAGGCTGTAATGAAATTACCTAGAAATAAATGACGTCAGGCCTCTTAAGATGCATGCAAAGCAAAGTGCTCTCTGGCAGTTATGCATACACACACATCGGCGCTCCGTGTCTTGGGAATGATAAAGACAGAGCTACAGCTTATTTCCAAAAAAAGCTCATATAAAAACAGTTGGCTTGGTTTTTTTCAGCGCAGGGGGAGGCCTCAGAAGTACACACACACACCCGGGCTGCTGCTGTGGCCCAGACTGGCTCCAATTCAGCTCACTTTTAAAAGCACTTCTTTTTAAGCAATCTTTTAAAAGCACTTATTTTTAAACAATAATCTTAGTACTCCATTTTAAATTTAGTATCATATAAATATAATGTAATATAAATTTAATATAGTAATAAATTGAATATAACTGAAATGTGTAATTTAAATTATATTACTTTAAATTGCATTTATTGGTTTATCAGAAGCTCTTATCCGGAGTGACTTGAACGTAAGTGCATCCAACTGAGTTACGTGAGCAGCAGTGCCAGACCTGGCCTTTATTATTCCTGTACCAGCAAGTGTGTGTTCAACATCATTAAAGCAGCAAATGTCTATGTATACATACTCAATTATACCAGCAAGTGTGTGTTCAACATCATTAAAGCAGCAAATGTCTATGTATACATACTCAATTATACCAGCAAGTGTGTGTTCAACATCATTAAAGCAGCAAATGTCTATGTATACATACTCAATTATACCAGCAAGTGTGTGTTCAACATCATTAAAGCAGCAAATGTCTATATATGATGTTGTTCTTCTTCTTCTTCTTCGTCTTCTTCCTCTTCTTCTTCTTCTTCTTCTTCTTCTTCTACTCAGCACATGTCAAATTTAATGGTATGGTTCTAGGCAAATGGAAGGCAACAACACTCTCAGGTACGAAAAGTACCTAAAAACTTACAAACACTTGTCACTGGGGTGGTGCCCTAAAGGCACATAAAATTATACCCCCAGCCAGCAACGCTAATTCATTTGTACCCTTTTTCGCTTGTAAAAGGTACTGTTTGGTTCCAAAATTAGTTAGCTCCAACTTATTAGTTCCAACATTATTGTACTTTCAGGGTACATATGGGATGTTTGTTCCTTAAAGAACACAAATGTACCTCCACTGTACCATTAGATGAACAGTAGTGCTCTATTTGGGATTCAACCCCATAAACACCTGGTTTGGCGCCCAGTGCCCCTCCTGCAGCTCCACACTGCTGCCAGATGCAGCCCATTTTTTAATTTTGTTTCTTCTTTTCACAGTTTACTGTATCCAGTATGAAGCCAGGAATAATAACCGGCCTTCCTATTTAGCTTAGCAGTCTTGGTAGGGGCCTCGCGTTTACATTTCTGGCAGGTAAAAGCAACAGAGGTGGCAGTCACGCGGCCCGCCGGCTCGCATCGCCGCGCTGAAGCACCGCTGTTCAACGTGTCCGTCTCTGGGGTTTTAAGGGCGGAAATTTGATTTAGAGATTTCTGCACATCAAGATAAGGTCAGCATTCACAGATGGGGCTGAAAACGTGCCCAAGCCCCCACAGAGGCCAAAATACAGCTTTTCTATGTGCTCAAAAACTACTTCAGTCAGCAAATCCCAATAAGGCACCTCTTTCACTGACTGTAAATCTTTATAAAATGCATGTATTTGATTAGTCTACCCAGTGGAACCACAATATAAGGTTACTGAAGTCAGGAAGAGAGTTGGAAATTTCTGCTAAATCAGCTTTAAATGCTGAAAGACTTCAATATTTTATCGTCCTTTTTGTTTCCATTTCATTTCCTAAATTTACTGAACTAAAATGGAATTAATTCAAACCTTGAAACTAATGATGTTTTAAAATGT
The DNA here is from genome assembly GCA_029718625.1 of Synaphobranchus kaupii. Classification (NCBI taxonomy): domain Eukaryota; kingdom Metazoa; phylum Chordata; class Actinopteri; order Anguilliformes; family Synaphobranchidae; genus Synaphobranchus; species Synaphobranchus kaupii. The sequence goes on from CM056393.1 coordinate 3,588,000, forward strand.
ATTTATTTGTTTGTTTAATAGAACGGCATTGGGTACCCTTCGTTTGATTTAGAAGAGGAATGGTTTAAAACGCACACGCGTGTGCGTGTAGGGACTCACCGAGGACATTGATGTGGATGCTCTCGGAGGCGTTCTGGTCCTGCATGTTATCGTGGACGTTGCAGAGGTACATGCCCGAGCTGTTGATGGTGACGTTGGGGATGAAGAGGCTCGAGCGCATGCTCGTGGTGGAGAGGAAGTCGGTCAGTGGCTCGAGTCCAGTGCTCTGCAGGACGGTGAGACAGACGTGTTCCCAGAATTCCTCAAAACCTCTCCATGACTGATACTGAAACAGCTTTTTTCTGCTCCCCCCCTAACCTTTTTCTCCCAAATGGGAATGGCCAACCCTATTCACCCACAGCACACATAACTGCAGCTATCTATTTGGGAGAGCTCAGAGAAGCACACGCTATCCTCCGAAATGTGTGATGTCAAGCACTGTTTTTCACACCGCAGACCATAATCCAGACCGTGGGCCCCTCCACACACTGGAACAGAGCCTTAACACAGATACCATACTGTGGGGCCCATCCACACACTGGAACAGAACCTTAACAGATACCAGACCGTGGGGCCCATCCACACACTGGAAGAGAGCCTTAACAGATACCAGACCATGGGGCCCATCCACACACTGGAACAGAGTCTTAACAGATACCAGACCATGGGGCCCATCCACACACTGGAACAGAGCCTTAACAGATACCAGACCATGGGGCCCATCCACACACTGGAAGAGAGCCTTAACAGATACCAGACCGTGGGGCCCATCCACACACTGGAACAGAGTCTTAACAGATACCAGACCATGGGGCCCATCCACACACTGGAACAGAGTCTTAACAGATACCAGACCGTGGGGCCCATCCACACACTGGAACAGTCCCTTAACAGATACAAGACCGTGAGGCCAATCCACACACTGGAACAAAGCCTTAACAGATACCAGACCATGGGGCCCATCCACACACTGGAACAGAGCCTTAACAGATACCAGACCATGGGGCCCATCCACACACTGGAACAGAGCCTTAACAGATACCAGACCATGGGGCCCATCCACACACTGGAACAGAGCCTTAACAGATACCAGACCGTAGGGCCCATCCACACACTGGAACAGGATGAGCCATCCAGCAGCACCAGTGTAACAGCTTTGATATATACAGCAAGCAGAGAGCGGAGAACATCCACAAAAAAACAATCACCTCATTCTACTGAGGTTTTATTTGAATGTTTTGACTATAATTATGAACACATTTTATCAGGGCTTTAACAATGGTATGGAAACGTAGGCGGTGGGTCCAACATCTTGACATGATTAATACTGCAATAGAGGCCATTCAAACAGGGGCCGGGCTTGAGAGAGTGATCAGGATTTAGCCGCCCACTCACTTCCTTGTGTGGGTATTCCCAGGAGAAGGAGACTAGCTCCACTCCATGAATGGTGCAGTGGACCGACAGCGGTTCTCCCTGCTTCAGCACCGTCTTTGAGGCGTTGACAAACGGCTCTAAGTAATCTGGGACTGAAGCAACACAGAAAGAAAAGAGCGAGAGAGAAGACATCGTAATGTTAGAACCATCACAATGACCATGTAGGAAAGAGTGAGAGAGAGGACATCGTAAAGTTAGAACCATCACAATGACCATGTAGGAAAGAGTGAGAGAGAGGACATCGTAAAGTTAGAACCATCACAATGACCATGTAGCAAAGACAGCGAGAGAGAAGACGTCGTGTTATTGGTTTTGCGTGCGCTAAAAGGTTTTGCACGTGCTAAAGTTCTTTGTAAATCAAGCCCTTTGAGTTGAGCAGTTGCTGAAACAAATGTAAAATGTAGCAAAGAGAACAGAAATAATAATAATAGTAATAATAATACTAATATTTTTTTTTTCCCACCTGTGTAATGGGATGCCATGTTGTGCACAGACAGTGTGTTTTGCGACATTGTAGCTTATCGTGTCTTACTGAGTTAGCCTTAAGACTTAGCCATAGTTTACCATGAGAACTAGACTGAATATTCATGCCTATGGATAGCTGCTACTTTATGATAGAACTGTACTTTATCTGACCTGTTTGTAGTTGTTTAAATGACCCTCGGTATGCACTTATTGTGCTGTAATGTAATGTAATGTGTTGGCGATGGCTCACCCATGATGGTGAAAACGTAGAATGGTATGGAGTCCCTCTCCTCTCCGTTGAGCTCTCCTCTGCAGAAGTAGTTCATGTCCTCCAGGTCGGCGGTAAACCCCTTGAGGGGATGGTATTCCCCGTCCAGGGGCCCGCTGCTCGTTTTCTCGTACAGCGAGACCTTTATCTCAGGGTTTGTCACCATGCAGGGGATCGTCGCTTCGTTACTAATCCTCGTCACAATGCTGTACTCGACTGGAAGGAACCAAACTGTATCGTCTGGAGACAGGGGTTCGAAAGGAGAAATTTGGGGGTTTTAATAATAATAATATGTTTTGGGCGGCAGTGTAGTATAATGGTTAAGGAACTGGACTTGTAACCAAAAGGTTGCAGGTTCAATTCCCAGGTAGGACCCTGCCATTGTACCCTTGAGCAAGGTACTTAACCTGAATTGCTTCAGTGTATATCCAGCTGTATGAATGGATAAATGTAATACGAAGTTGTGTGAGTCACTCTGGATAAGAGCGTCTGCTAAATGCCTGTAATGTAATGTAGTAATAATAATAATAATAATAATAATGCCTTGCATTTATATAGCACCTTTCTCACACTCAAAGCACTTTACAATGATGAGGGGGAAACTCGCCTCAACCACCACCAATGTGTAGCACCCACCCGGGTGATGCAACGGCAGCCATTTTGTTTTGAAGTGGAGCATTAATTTTGGGTAACAATTACACTTTATACCACATTTAGGGTTCGTTAATTTTTGGGTTTGTTAATTATTTGTCATGAATGAGCCATTTATAGCACTTTTGATTGTAATGTATTTATTACTTGTTAATAAAGTATTAATAAGCACTTTATTATTTATATTTTAATATAGGTAATACCATGTGGATAAATGTTTGATTGATTCGTCGAGATGCTATTGTCAGTTATTATTCCCCAAATCTTATTTTCTTGCAACTTAAGCATTTTAAGTTTTCGGCGATACAAAACTATCTTTTAATATCAGCTATTGTAGATTTAGCAATGGAATACTGCACATGCAGTATCTGCACACATATCCATGCTAACACATATATGCACACATATCCATGCTAACACATATATGCACACATATCCATGCTAACACATATATGCACACATATCCATGCTAACCCATACTGTTTTTGCACACATATCCATGCTAAAATATCCATGTTAACATATACATGCCATTTCCAAATCCCTTTGATCAGATGCAATTTAAAGTATCCATTCGATGACATACATGTTAACATATTAGCATATCTATTTTAACATGTTAACATATCTCATACATACATGTTAACATATCCATGCCAGGGTGTAGAAAGACGTTCCTGCCTCCCGGGAGACACAAGTTGTCTGAGATAGCCCAGCTGTAGTTGCGGTAACCTCACCTGGAACGTATACTGAGATCTCCAGAGCCTCCACTGTGCCCTGTTCCGCACAGGTGTATGTCCCTGTGTGGTTCCACACCACGTTCTCCAAAGCCAGGGTGCTGTAGGTGGGCCCGTTTGTGACCCGAATCCCAGTTAGGTTCTGGAGGTTGTGCTTCCAGGTCGTCCTGCCCCACCCGCTGCACGTGGCGGTAAAGTTAGCGCCCGCGCTCAGAACGAAATCTTCATCGCTGGGCAACACTTCCAGGGCAGTGCTGACTCGGCAAAACAGAAGGGCTTTGAGAACAAAGAAAAAAAACAGCTAGAACATCAGGAAGGAGATCACAGCATATCTGCCATTTAACACGCCTGTGTGCAGACTGCAGGTGCCTGAATGACCAGCAGGGGTCACTGTTGAGTAATGAGACACACACACACACACACACACACACACACACAGTGTCTTCATCAGTCAAACCACGCTGACTCTGATGAAGACGATGTGTGTGTGTGTGTGTGTGTGTGTGTGTGTCGAAAACATTAGCCTGTTTGGAGTCTGTTTCAAATAAATTTTAAAAAGCTGACTTTGACTGATCCCTTTACAATATCAAAAACATGTTTATGGTCTGAAATAAAACAGCAGTATATGGGAGAGACCATCTTGAATATCTGAAATGGGAATGGACTGTGTGTTTATAGTGTGTGTGTGTGTGTGTGTGTGTGTGTGTGTGTGTGTGTGTGTGTGTGTGTGTGTGTGTGTGTGTGTGTGTGTGTGTGTGTGTGTGTGTGTGTGTGTGTGTGTGTGTGTGTGTTTTAATGTAGGGGCGCTGATTCTCTTAACCTGAATTACTTCAGTAAATATGCAGCTGTAAAACTGGACTGTATGTAATGAGCATAAGCTGTGTAAGATGGTCTTATAAACAAATACAAACCCCAATTCCAAAAAAGTTGGGACAGTATGTAAAATGCACATAAAAGCAGAAAGCAATGATTTGTAAATTCTCTTTTCCATATATTTAATTGAAAACAGTACAAAGAAAAGATATTTAATGTTTTACCTTGTCAACTTTATAGATTTTTGTAAATATACGCTAATTCCAAATTTGATGCCTGTAACACGTTCCAAAAAAGTTGGGACAGGGGCAAAAAAAAAAAAAAAAGACTGGGAAGTTCAAAAACAACACCTGTTTGGAACACTCCGCAGATTAACAGGTGATGTTATCATGACTGGGTATAAAATGATATCAAAAGACTCTTGATATCTTATTTTCAGTTACTCTTACAAGTGACAATATAACCTCTCTGCATTTGAATGGATCTCTATGGGAATTGGGGGGTGGGACTAGATTAAGCTGTAAATTACACGGGAATAGTATGGAACCTGCGGCGATGTGTCCCCCCCCCCCCCCCATCTTCTGACTCCCATACAAATTTCTCACAATTTGTCCCAAATACCTCCTTTTAAAGTCCCCCATCTGTCATTCACTCCCATAAATTGCTACGGTAAAACTTGAATGATTTTTCTAAATCCCCTACATTTACAGGTAAATCCTAGGCATGATGCTGGCTGGTCCTATCAGTATATTTTCTCCTCATACACATCAATCAAGGGGAAATATCATTTTGAAGGGGAATCTGAAAGAGCTGCTCGACTGTTTGCTTTGTGTTTCTTTGGTCTACCATCTTTTATTTAGTTTTATTTTATTACCTTCAGACAATTATTTAAGTTTGATTTTGTTTAGTCACATGTCCATGTTGTAACCAGGAGATGGCGAGGATACAGTTATAAATTGAGAAATTGGCGCAATTTTGACTCACACTAGCTCTGCACTAGTCTCTCACCTGCAAGGAAGACTACCAGAGGCACTGCCGACCTTGTCCTTCTTCTCTTCATGGTAGGAAAATACGATGTGCGATGTGGGCAAAATATTCTGCAAAAAAAACATGAAAAACAACAACAATGCCTTTCAATACACGAAAGCAAACAACCCAAAAGTGATGACCAACACAAAGCAGATTTAATCTACCAAGAGTGTGAGAGTATTTTAGACCCCTGTGTCACTGTTCTATGTTGCTACACAGCAAAAATGGTGGTGTACATTTAACACCCAAGAGTGTTTATAGGAGACCACCATCGTACCATATAAACCCCCTAGGGTGTTAAATATACACCGGCAGTGTTACATGTACACCGGCATTTTTTGCTGTGTACAGACACATGGGAAACCTCTCCTGGCTACATGTGTGTATGTGTAATTGTAATAGATTGTCCTGTCCTCTGTTTAGGAATGTAACACATTTTTGTTTCCAAACTCGTTATGGAAATGATTATGGTTTTTGTTTTTCTATATGAAAAACTCAAGGTTCCAGAATTTGGTACTCGGAAGCATCGAGTGAAATTTAAATAGGGCGCAGGAGCAAAGCACAAATATTTACTGTGGTACTGTAGCAAGTTACAAATCACATTCCAGATATATTACACCAGTCCCTGCCACCGTATCATTCCTGCCTCATACCCATCATAGCATATGACCTTAATCACCAACTTAAATATCAGAAAGAGCTCCTCTCTGGAATCAGGAGGGAATGTGGGAGACTTAAGATTTCCTAGTAATGAGCTGTCTGATAGCATGTATCCCTCTGCGTCACTGTGTCATAAGCTATGATCGGTTTGTGTTTTACCTCAGGATATCTAAGCTATTCCTCACCAGATAAGCACGTAGGAGCAGCAACATCACCGGTTAGCACACCAACAAGATGGACTCGGGTTATTCCTGCCCTTCCATACTATTGAGTATGCTTGTTGAGTACACTGGATGAGAAAGCTGTTAAGTAGATGTAAAAAATCCCAGAGAATTATTTATGGGTTTTCACTGATAATGGGGGACATGTTTTGCATACTGGATGTTGCGTACTCAACAGTATGTTCGTACACTGGATGCAGTAGATAGGGCTCTGATTCGGACACCTGAGTCTAGATCACCTAGAGTCACACTCAAAATATATTTTTGAATCTTTCCCCCCCTTTTCTTTGTTTGAAATGCCCAATTGTCTTTGCCAGTGACACTCAAGCATGAGCTCTTCTCTGAAACATGTGATGTCAAGCAGCTGCTCCTTTTCACAGCGCAGTCCACAAGTTGAGCTCGCACGGACATGAGTCTGAGGAAGACACGTCTTTTGAAGATTGACTGTGCAGACTGTGGGTGCCGGATTGACCAGCAGGGGTCACTGTTGAGCGATGAGACTCGGTCATCTAGGGTGAGTAAATCCCTCCCTCCCTCCCACCCGCAGAACAAAATTGTGTCCATTCAACATCCATGGAACGTCGCTGTGTTGTCTGTGGGAAGTCTCCTGTGTACCCAGTATGAAAGTTTATAAGACATGGCCTCCGTAAGCCCATACACCTCACTCTTAATTGTGATTTAGGGTGAGTTAGAAGACATCGTTTGGCATGTAACAATATTTTAAAGTTCAGCTATGGCCTCAAGATCAGCAGATACACCGTCTCACGTGGACGCCGTCCACCGGAACGTTGACAGAAGAGCCAAGAACGACGAATCCGTTTCGACTTAATCCGCTCGTCTGCGCGATGTCACTGGACGTCGCTTACCCACGTATGCACGGCCCTGCCGGTCTGCTGACCGCCGTCGGCGCTGGCTCAGTCCGAATTAAATACCAGCACACAGGGACCGTCCCCACACGGGATCGGCGTCTCAACAGGATCAGCCCCAGCTGCCCCAGGCGTGCTCATACGTCACTAATACATAGCTAACTATTTATCAAATGCCTTCTACACAAGTATTTTCCGGCAAATATTTGAGATATGACACACCAGTCAAAAACATACGAATAGCAACTGTGGCCGCTAATTAGCCGTGACATTCTTCAGAGCAGCCGTGGCGGTTTGGGCCACTGCCCGATGGGTCCCTCCCAGTGACCCTAATATCTGTAACCCCCCCCCCCCCCCCCGCCTCAGACCAGACGTTCCCACTGTATGAGCAGGCAGGGGGCCAGGAAGTTTCCGGAAAAGCGAAGAAGACGCCCGTTAATGTAGGACGACCTGTGGTTGGACCTGTCTGACACACAACATCTGCCTCCTGACATGAGAACATGGCTGGTGACTGTTATTAGTTAGGCAGGAGGGGACTGTCAGCTCAAGTTCTATTTAAAGAAAGCAGCAATTTTGTGGGCTGTGTTCAAGTAATTCTTCGTCATGCGATTTATATGAAATACTACTCCGACCCTGATTTGAAGAGGAAAAAAAACAGTGTTAGAGTATTATTTTTAAGGAGAATGGACAATAAAAAGTACAATAATTTCCGCTTGGAATTTTTAAAGGGATTTTCCAAGACCATATGGGAGTGAATGTGCTGACCCCGCCCCCTCCTGTTCCCTTTAACCTCTTAAGACTGAAGCAATAAGTAACAAACAAAAGAAACTGTGGTAGAACCCTCCCACCCCCCCTCCAAGAAAAACTAAAACTGCCATTAAAAGAAGACTTCATGGTGAAAGGGAATTCTGTTACTTTCTGTTGGATCATCCTTACAGCCACAAAAACAACAGGAACAGCGGGGGGAATGCAGAGAGAGAGAGCAAACAGTGTGCGGGAAAAGGCAACAGCTCTCTCTCAAATAAAAGCTGAGCTCCAGCTGTACAGCGTTTTCTGGTAAACACTATTCAAAAAAAAAAAAAAAAAACCACAGTGGCTTCTTTTGTTTCATTTTATGTTTTGTAGGCTATTTCCCTGCTGTTTGTTAAAGATGCTGTTTGACTGTGTCTCAAGTGGAATGAGAGCTGGAAACGAGGGGTCTGGGGAACACCATCCTCCTGGCTGACCTGTGTCCAGTTAGACAAACTATCATCATCATCATCATCATCATCATCATCAGGGTGTGAAATTAACACCCGCTACCAGCTAGATGCTGGTCAAATTTTGATTGTGGGCTGGTAAGATTTTCTATTTTCGCAGCCACTTTGGCCAGTTGTGTTATGTTGTAAAAGGTAATGTGGCTGGTAAAATGTTGAAAATGGCTGGTAATCTTAATAGAATTTACAACAAGCCACTCAATGGTTAGTGGGTAAAAAATGTAATTTCACACCCTGATCATCATCATCATCAACCTTTGTTCTATGAGGAAGTCCCATTGAGAGTACAACTTTATCAAATGAGACCCAGCCAAGATAGGACAAGACCAATATGGCATCCAACGGATTTACAAAAGAGTAAAACATAGGTAACATTCACAGATACCACGAAACATAAAATATTATATTTTACAAAGATAAAATAGCAACTAAAAGTTGTAAACCATTTAAAATGTGCAGCATCCATAAAGTGTATTTGTTCATAACACATTAACGGTTTCAATTTAGTTACAGATACAAGAGCGTCAAGTTGAGTGTAGACTACATAAGATGAACAGAAACTTATGGCCTTGGTCATAATAAAATTTTAATATATTAAAATTTTAAGGACAAACAGTGTATTTTGAAGACAATTAATTAGAAAAGAGAGTAATAAAGAGCTTAAATGACCATAGCTGTGCCATTGCTTAGCGTTTTTACAGTAAGAACCTTATCCCGGACCCTAGCGCTCTTCACCCTAATCCCCATATAGCTTTCTGCTATTGACTGGCTGCTCACCAGATGGCCCAAGTCCTGGATGACACATTACAGAGGAACTGCTAGAATTTCTCCTATGATGGACTCTGAACAGGACTCGTTAATAACAAGAGGGAACGCGTTCCAGAAAGATATATCGCTCATATTACATTTTTTGGATCAGATCGCGTTTCTGCAATTCACCTTGTGCCGTTTTGACGAGGTACATAAATTTCAAAGTTTCACGGACTGTTTGGATGCTTTCCCTGTGAGAAGCACAGCTGCGAAGCGCCCCGATAAACGTCCGTTGCGTCCTTTCTCTTTCAGCAGCAGGTCAATGGGGTTCAGACTCCAAGCCTTGTTCATTTATGGCCCGTCCAAGGTGGACAGCGTGTTCTCGGGAGAGGAGAGACGGGACCTCCCTGCCTCGTTTGTCGTTTCTGCCAAAATTTGGCTACGGTTGAACTGGCGTAATGCCAAGGTTATGTCAACCCGACAGATCAATCGACAGGGCAATCAAATAGATTCACCTTTCCAAATGAAAACTGTTAAACAGCATTTAGCGAATCCACAGTAAGGGAAGTGGGGCTAGATGTTAAACACAAAAACAAGTTGAGCCGTTTACATAAAATGAATGCTGAATAGGAGCAACTGACGGTAAAAGAGTAAAACAAAAAAAAGAAATGGAGAGAGACAGAAAGGATAAACCGAATGAAAGAGAGAAAGAGAGAGAGAGAGAGAGAGAGGGGGGACAAAGAGAGAATTGGTTGGCAGGGGGTTGCTTATACAAAAGCGAAAGATCCCCAGGATACATTGGAAACGTCAATGCCCCCCCCCCCCCCTCCTCTCTTTTTTTTCACGCAAATAAAAAATAAATAAAATACGGAACAGTTGCACATAGTGGACACACTCACAGTCACAGCCTGCCAAATTAATTACACCCCCCGTCAGGGGTGGGGGGAGACTGTGCGGTCAAAGGAGAAACTGTTCTGTTCCTACTCACCAGGGTCAGGGAGAGAGAGAGAGAGAGAGAGAGAGGGGGGAGAAGGAAAGAGAGAGGAGTGAGGGGTGGAGGAGAGAGAATGAGAGGGAGGGAGAGAGAGAAAGAAGGAGAGAGAGAGAGAGAGAAATGCTTCCATGAGTAAATAGTGCGTCATAAAGCTGTGGGAACAGATGCAAACAGCCAGTGAAGGGGGGGGGGGGTTGGGGGGGGTAGAGGACAGTGGGCGTGTGGTGGGGGGTGGCGGGGTGGCGGCAGGGGTCTGGAATCAATTAAAGCCGAAACGCAGGGCTGGGAGTGTGAGCGAGGGTGGGAAAGAGAGGGGGATGAGCGGAAGAATAGAACGGAGGAGTTTTCCCCGCTGAGGGAGGCTTGGGGAAATGCGCACGCGAGCGAGCGGGTCTCTTACGGGAGATACGTACGCCGCTCCAGCCCAGCCTGCTTCACGGGGCAAACACAACGCATCACATTCGCCTGTAGCGGTATACACACCCGGGCGCTGCATGACCCCTGACCCCTGACTCCACCATCAGTGTCCACCTGACAGACGCTATAATCAGCTCCACATTGACGCATGTGTTTTCAGCACTAACAGAGCAAGAATAGGAGTGCCCCGCATGCAAGAGAAATATGAGGAAATTGTTTACGGCGGGGTTTGATTTAAACCCTCATAACCAAACTGCTCGGGGCAACAATGTTCTCTCACTCTCCTCTCCTCTCCTCTCCTCTCCTCTCCGACGCTGCCAAGAAAACGACTCCTGCGTCTCCTCCCACGCTCGACCTTTCCTGGGGAGAGGACAGCTAAATAAACTGACCCAGAGGCGCACACCCCCATCCCCTACATCCCCTTCCCTCCTCCAAGGCCCGAGCGTCTTCACTCACACGCCACCCCCTCGCTCTTCTGGGTTTTACAGTCCAGATTCCCAGAATTAACCTCTGCAGCTTTCCCATGAAGGGAAATACACTGGAGACAGCGACCGGAGAACTGAGCCACCGCCGCCGCCGCCTTTTCCCAGAAGGCCATGCTTCGGGCACGTGACCTCGGATCAAGGTTAGCGTCACGCAACGGGGTCACATCAGACGTGGACAAGCGGCGAGAAACACGATCCGTTGATGCTGTGACTGTTTTCAGCTCAGAAATTACCCAAAAAAATGGTCGTCTGCGTTCCACTAGACCAGGGGGTGCCCAATCTTATCTGGAAAGGGCCGGTGCAGGTTTTTGTTTTAGCCCAGCACTATGACACCTCATTCTACTAGCTAACAAATTATAGTCTTCAATCAAGACCTTGATGAGTAGAAACAGGTGTCTTAGCGGATCCACAGTGGTATTGACTATTATATTATTGACTATTATAATTGACTATTGCGCTTTGGCAATATATATTTAAAAATATGTCATGCCAATTTTGAATTGAATTGAATTGACTGAAACTGGTGGATCATGTTGGTCAACCCATGGCAGCCATCAAAGGAGCTGACGTTGGAAATATGTCGTCGTCAAGTTTTCAACAGCAGTGGAATTCTCCCAGCCAGTAAAATATAAATAAACCATATATATAATATAAATATAAATTATTTATTAGTACTTGCATCAGGAAAGCTCAACACTCACCTCCGAGCAATGTCAACCTTTAGGGGAAAGCTCAACACTCACCTCCGAGCAATGTCAACCTTTAGGGGAAAGAAAGGCAGGGCTGCTCCTCAAAATCGAAATTCAATGCGAGGCTCAAGTGTGCAAAATGGACCTTTAGAAAAACCTGTTAACTGGCACAAAGCGCTGGCGAGTCACAGCTTGTCCTGTACCCCTGAGCTGCATGCCAAGGGGAGTTGGTGTCGTGCCAGGCTGATTCAGGGCGCTAGATAATACAAGCAATGGATGACAGTTCAGCTGGGAGTTAAACAAAAATACATGTCATTGTCCAGTCATAACACAGACTGGAAGCCAAGGGCTGAACTCAGTGCAAGGTGCTGTTGCAGCGTTGCGGTGTGAGTCAAAAGGGCGTGGGTGCGTTCATCTCAAAATCAGCGACGGTTTCACAACCGAATCCTTAACTCTGTAATTCTGTGGCTGTTGCGCAGTTATATGTGAAACACCGATAAGAGGGGATGCCGCATGAGGTATTTTATTTGATGTTCTGGATTTTTTTTTGGTGCTACTCGTTCTAGGGGTGAATGTTCTAGAATGTGCTGCTGATGTTTTGTGATGTCATGACCTCACCGAACTCTTGTTAAATGGGTGCATATAATCCAGTGTACAGCCCAAATAAACAGCTTTTCCTTAATTCCTCTCGTATAGGCCTACGGGGGTGTACTACGAAGCAGGATTACTGGGTTAGCTGGATAACTGCACCGAGTAAAACCCGGAAACACTCCCAAATCTGGAACATGGACTGAAGTTGAAAGAGCTGTTCCCGGTTTTACTCAGTGCAGTTATCCAGCTAACTCAGTAATCCTGCTTTGTAGTATAGCCTACCCCCCTGGTAGTGATGTAAATGTACACACACTGAGCGGATGTGCTGTAGGAAGGTGCAAACTTTCCCAGAGCCGGCCTGGGAACCGGTCGCCTTTGGGGGGCCTGCGTGACCTTCCCCGTCGTTCCTTTCTCCTCGCTCTGAGTCGCCCCGAGTGTCACTCGCTGACGTTTAAACGCTGACCGAGCAGCTATATTATATCCCTCTGGGGACTGCTCACAGCCCCGAGGAAGTAGTACATATACGCGCATATACACACCCCGCGCATTGTTTGGATTTGCAACATCTGGCAGCGATGAGGACGAGGTGGGAACCGCTTCCCAGCCTCAGATGGTGGAGTTTGCGCTCGGGCGTCCGCTCCAGAGAGAGAGAGAGAGAGAGAGAGAGAGAGAGAGAGAGAGAGAGAGAGAGAGAGAGAGAGAGAGAGAGAGAGAGAGACAGGGCTGTAAAGCGTCAGAGGGGAGAGAGCGTACTGCATCTGCAGTCCTGCTCCGGAGCAGCTGGAGAGCCCGTCTTCCTGTTCTGGGACGAGAGCTGCCCCTGTGTGGGTGTGAGGGCATGATGTAAGGGCCAACTTCAACCACCCACAAGAGAGCACAGCACTAGAGCTACACAACGCAACACAACACAATGCTACACAACACAACGCAATGCTACACATCACAACGCAACATAACGCAATGCTACGCAACACAAAAAAAAAACATTATAATTCAGTACAAGTGAAAGCAGCCCCTTGCAAGCTATTGTGATGTAACTCATGGCAACATGGCTCAGTCTAGACTAGCTGGTCTCAATGCAACACAACATGATTACCCATCTGAGCTCTGCACAACTCAACACAACAAAAAATAGCACAACTCAACACAACACAATACAACGCAACACGATACAATAGAATGTTATTCTGCTTACCTGGACTCAATGCAACACAACATGATTACCCATCTGAGCTCTACACAACTCAACACAACACAAGTCAACACAGAAGAGCAGAACACAACTCATCCCAAATCAGCACAACAGAAACCTACTTAACTCTATTGAACTCAAAGGAACTGATCTCACAGGTATCACAATGTGACACAATGCAACACAAATCAACACAACACCACTCAGTTCACATGGCATGTGGATGCTACACAACGCAAGGCAACATGAATGTGGAATGATGCGATCAGCTCAACCCAACTCTGAGAAATTCAGCTTGGTGTAACCCAAAACACATTTAACACTACACAACAAAAGATGTGGTATTGGTGCATTTGAAATGCATCACTGCAATTCAGTGCAAATTAAATCGTACGGCACAATTTCCACCACCAGCCCTATGCTAGTGCAATACACTGTCTGCAATGTTGCTGGGTGTTTTCTTGTTGAAGTGGCTTTGTCTTCTTGGTTAAATATACCCCAGCACACATCCGCTCTTCTGCTACGGTGACCTGGTGGAAATTTTGCTTCATGATTATTAAAAACCTGTGTGCTTAAAAATGCCATTTATTTCCCTGTTTCATTGCAGTAGAAAAGAAAAAGGTCACAGATCATTTACCCTTTGGACAAAATTAAAGCGTAGCCTGTTTTAGTAGCAATTCAGGGCTTTACAACGTCGACCCCACCTATATATAACCCCCCCCTCCCTCCCTCCCTCGTCTCTCCATGTTTGTGCCGTCTCTTTATAGATAAGCACAGAATTTTTCTTGGAAGCCATCCACCCAGTGCTGGGATTTCAAGTGGTCTGTGGGAAAAGTGCGTACGACGAGACCAGTTAAAATAAACCTCCGTGTTTTTGTTATGTTTCCAGAGGGACACATTGGATCCCCAAGAGAATATGTGTGTCATCTATGTGTGTGTGTGTGTGTGTGTGTATTTATTTGTGTGTTTGTGCATGTCTGCTAATCATCTGTAGGGATGTGACAATGGTATCTCTTAACTTAACTCTTACAGAGTTTATGTAAGTCAGATGTACCCCTTTAGAGCAAAATCTACTCTATCAGAGCACTGGTGCCAAAAAAAACTTCTTTGCCGCTAAACATGAAACCCCGCCACGTCCCAGATAAAGGGCCCCAAAAACCTAAGATGGTACCCCTTTCATGTTGTAGCAATAAAAACAGACCTGTGTGGTTAATATCCTGTGGCTCTGCCGATCTTATAAAGCAGACAGCTGTGGCCCCAAGCCATGGTCCTTCACTGAGCCTGAGATTTACTGGGATTACTGCGTCCTGAATCAGTCACATCTCCACAGATGTACAGTGCTGGACCATTACCCTGTTCCATTATCCAAGTGGAAGGCTAACATATAATATTTTTAAACGCCAGCACAAGGTCGCTATTGAAGCTGCAATGGCACCACATTGGTGCGAAACAGATTCCAAACACAAAGCCACAGTTACATTTAAGCTGCGAAAGTAATCTAATTGATCAAATGAACCTTAATGGAGAGTAATGTGTTCTGTGTTTTTTTCCAGTCGGGTGAATAGACCGGTCTTATGAAAAGGAGACGGATCCGTTGTGCGGTAGCCATCCCTGTGGCATCTCCAGACTAAACGGCAGGAATGCGCAGACATCGCACTGCACTGGCAGCGAAGGAGAGGCTGGAAACGACGTTAACGCGCTCGGAATTCCTGGCATTTTTCCTTCCTGGCTTCGAGTTCCCACTTGGAAGACGGACGGAATGGCAAACGCTGGATGAGACGTAATGTCGGTAATCTGGACAGCCGGGGCGGGGGGGGGGGGGGGGGGGGGGTTTGTTCCCCGGGAGGGCCAAAGAGGGGGTCCTGTCGCTTTGGGGTCCCGCGTGTCTCTGGAGCCGTCCCGGTGGGTTGGGTAACAGAGGGCTGGGCGGGGCTGGGCGGGGCTGGGCGGGGCGAGGTAAAGCTCAGAAGGCTCTGGGAGTGCCAGCGGGCATCACTGGCAGCTTTCGGGGTGGTTAATAAAAGACAGAAGGATTAGTGCGTGTCCTGCTGGCCTCCGAGCGTCTCACGTCACGCTTAGGTCAGCGAAAAACTGCTCCTGAGCCGCGATGCCACCCCTGAAGTCTCTGGGGCTTTTGTTAAAGGAACTTTGTATTATCCTGGCAAACAAAATGGCAGTTTGTTTTTAAAATGTGCGTAGTGAAAGGGACGTGTAAATCACGCTGCCGTTTGAGGGGCGCTCCAGGGACAGGCCTTGTCATTCAACGCGTCGACGTCGATGTCGTGTGGGGTAAATATTTGCTGTTGCTCGGACTCCGTTGGGGCTCGTCTCCATCGGAGGTTTTCTCTGGCTTGTTTAGCAAGCTGTGTGGGTTACGGTTTGTTTCGGTTGCACCAAGGCTATAAAACAGTCTGAAAAGCACAGCGTGTGTGTGTGTGTGTTTGTGTGTGTGTGTGTGTGGTGGGAAGGGGGTACTTTTGAAGCTTTTGAAGATTAGAAGCTGGGGGAGGTGATCATGGGATGTATGTAAAGACAAAGTGATTTTTTTTTTACTTCTGCCACAAATCATTGATATAGATTTACTCAGGTCAATGAGTCAGACGTAGGATATGGCTCTGCTGGAGTCTAAGTCCGTTTTCCACTCTTCAGTAATTAAATAGTCCCTCATGCTAACAGCCACATTAATGATAATATTTAGAACATGCATTTCCTGTGTGCTCACCAATGACACAGCCTGCAATGCTATCCTAAAATGCTCTGACACATCCTCTGGGCCTACAGAGACAGGAGACAGGGTTGCGAAGCCCCTTAAACCATCACCATCTGGGGTTTAAAAATGCCCATGTCCCAGCACTCACTGGGGGGAATGTCTTTTGCCCCTCCCATCCCGTCAGCTGCCCCAGGGGGACGCCCACACAAGAGAGAGAGAGAGAGAGAGAGAGACAGACAGACAGAAAGACAGAGAGACATAGAGACATAGAGAGACAAACAGACAGAGAGAGACAGACATACAGACAGAGAGATAGAAAGACAGAGAGAGATAGAGAGAGAGAGACAGACAGAGAGATAGAGAGACAGACAGGCGGAGAGATAGAGACAGACAGGTAGAGAGATAGAGAGAAAGACAGAGAGAGATAGGGAGAGAGAGACAGACAAACGGAGAGATAGAAAGAAAGAAAAAAAACAGATAGATAGAGAGAGAAGACACAGACAGACAGATAGATAGAGAGACAGACAGGCGGAGAGATAGAGAGACAGACAGGCGGAGAGATAGAGAAAGACAGAGAGATAGGGAGAGAGAGACAGACAGACAGACAGACAGACAGACGGAGAGATAGAAAGAAAGAAAGAAAGAAAGAAAAACAGAGAGATAGATAGAGAGAGACACAGACAGACAGAGAGATAGAGAGACAGACAGGCAGAGAGATAGAGAGAAAGACAGAAAGAGGAAAAAGAAGCAGCCCTCCTTCGCATTACATTCCACTTCTCCCATCCCTTCTTCCCAAATACAGAAATAAAAACCTTTTTTTTCTCTTCAATTTCTTTAAGCAAACACACTCTCAAGTCCCAAACATCTTTCCTGGGGTCACTGTTTCCAAGACCCCAGTGAAGTAGGACGAGTCCCCCCCCCCCCCTCCCTCCCCCGCCTCCACAGAACCGACACGTTGTAGATTAGCCTGCATATATGAGCTAAATAAGGAGAAACATCTGGACAGCGAGCCTTTGATTCGCAGAGCCACATTTTATTGCTCCCCCTCCAGGAAACGTACAACTCCAGAGGGCGATAGAGTCTATAGCGCACGCTACGATAAAAGGCCTTGAGCCTGACTAGAGCTGACATAATGGCCATTTATAATAAAATAATATATAAGACAAGAAACAGAAGAGCTGCAATTACAATTTATGTCGAAGCATATGGCATGTATTGTAAGTGTATGATTCAGTTATTTTCTCTTTACTACAGTAAATCTAATATATATATATATATATATATATATATATATATATATATATATATATATATATATATATATACGTATATATAAATATATTATAAATGGTAAATGTACAGTATTTGCCATTTGACTTCAACATACTGTAGATTCACTCTAATGATATGCATGAGAGTAACAATAACTCAATTCCTCATGCAGGCTATGAACAGTAGAGTAACAATAACTCAATTCCTCATGCAGGCTATGAACAGTAGTCATAAGTAGTTGCAAAAGTCATAAATGTGCAAAAGTAAAAAGAAAAAAATAGTGTCAAGTAAAATGTCAAATTAATTCTTAAAGATTCAAGTTCAAAGTTTAAATTTGTTCTATGGCAACACACACGCACACACATACACACACACACACACACACACACACACACACACACACACATCTAACATTTTAACCAATAAAATGTTTTGGATCTTCATATGTGCTTTCTGCTGTGGACAGTGTGTGGGTGGGCTACACCTTTCCCAGAATGCATTGTGAACTGAGCCTTGGGATGTCAGCCCGTACACAAAAACATTTTTTCATCCAGATTAGTTTTTTAATAGTGGCTGGTTTTGGGGAACTATTGCCAATATTTACGTTAGCATCTGGTTCATTTGCGTTCTGAATACATTCTTGAATCTTGTTGGCATTTATCCAGATATAGCCAACACAATACATTCGTAGGCAAAAAACAACAAAATTTGAGCATGCACTGAAAACATATTTGGAGCTCTTCCATCTATTCAACTGAATTATTCAATGTATCACAGTACATTTTTAAATATATGCCAACATATTTTTGGTTCATGAGGGAGCCTTTCCTTTTACTTATTGACCCTTATTTATTTCACTGGAGGCCAAACCTCCCTCTTCTGTATTATTTGGCTTTGAGTTGAAGAGCAGAGCGAGTGGCTGATGAAGATTGTGCCCCCCACCACCCCCACCCCCCACCCCCCCGCAAATGGAACAGCTGGATCCATGCAGAGCAGAATCGTACGCAGAGAACAGCTGGAGTCCACGTAAAACAGAAAATAGGCCCTTACTCTACTTCAGACTTTTTATGAATTAACCTGTGTCCCTTCATGCGTTTGACAAGAGTTCCATTACAATCAGCTGTATACGGGGAAGAAAAGAACCGTTAAAAAACCGAAGGCCATTGCGCTGAAATGGGTTTGCGCAAGCATGTTGTAAGAGTAAAACGTTTTCTTTTTAAAAGAGATCGTTGTGGCCGTGCTGTTCTTGTCTTTATTATTGATATGTCCTTTCAATGATTCAGTTAAAAAGTCTCATTAGTTAAGTTGAGCATGTTTAAATCTCTGTGTTTAAACCCACATGATAAAAATAAAAAAAACGGTCGGTTTATATTTGAAAAATCTGTATCTGCATCTAAATCCCCTGAATTACTTGAGAATACATTTCAGAGACTGCAATGAACATTCATGAACATGTTGACAGGGTGAAATCTCCGGCACGCTGAAAATGCACACTGATTATGAGTAATGTTTAAAAAATAATCATTTAAAAACATCGGGAAAGTTTGAGCCAATCAGACTCTTGCTCATGTGTAAAAGGTTGAAAGAATGCAGAATGCGACGCGTTTAACGCGGCGTGTGCCGCCGCCGCCGCTCTCCCAAACATGCGGGAAACCCCCCGGCCCGCGACGGTAATCTAAAGCACATTGTACGGCCCTGTGGAATGCGCCGCGCGAGGAATCGGTAAGCAGCTGATGACTAAGACCCGTAACAAACGCCGCGGAACAACACGACTGCCTTTAAACGGTCCGAGCAGCGCTGTCGTCCGACATGAATCCAAGTCATCCAGAACTGAGAAACATATGTCCCTGCCCCCCACATGCCCCCACCCCCACGCCCCCTGACTCCTGACCCCTGACCCCCTCGCCCACTCCCCCCTCTGCTTCAAATTACTGACTGACTATATGCAAAAGTATTTGGACTGTGACACAATTTTTATGTACTCCAGCACATTGTATTTGAAATAAAACAATGTGAGGATAAAGTTCAGACTGACAGCTTTGCTTTGAGTGCATTTACATCCACATCAGGTAATCCATGTAGGAATTACAGCCCTTTCATACATAGTCCCCCCATTTCAAAGGAGCAATATATATTTCAATTTTTACCCATTAATAGGACACGACAATGTATACATTTTCGTGTCCTATTAATGGGCAAAAATCGAAAATTTACAACAGTTCAAGAAAGTCTGGCCCATGGGTTTATGTTATGTATTACATGGCTATATGAAGTACCACATACAAGTAAAACTTTCCCATAAAGTAAACACAAGACACTTTGGTAAACAAATGAAAATCACTTTAAAAAATCTCTCCAGTATCATATTTTTACCTATATATATATATATGTAGTCATATATATTAATTTATCCTGACACTGGTTTCTCTCCTGAGATCCTTTTACTGTGAGAGATCTTTTTTTAGGTGGATAAACATGTTTCTATATCTATATATCTATCTGTCTGTCCATCTGTCCATCTACCCACATAGAGCAGGTACTCCATACCATGTGGCTTTACTGGCATGCAAATCATCTGTAATAAAACATCTATAAGTAGATATAAATATCTATAGTAAGACTTCCCTCGAACCTTCAGCCGAGTGTCATTTCATGCCCTAAGAGTTTCTTTAGCAGTTGAACTCGTGCTCTTTCTGAGGCTCAAACAAACCGCTGCAAAGAAAAGAGCCACATGAACACTGCCACAAGCTTTCCCATGACTTTGTGAAACAAAGCAAAACTAATTATTTGAACGGAATCATTCACCCTTTTCGTAAACTGTCTCAAATCTGAATTTTGATCCATCTGTCTCTTTAGTCAAATGTATCCTTTTGTTAACATTTGCATGGTTATTATATTCATTTAATAATTTTTTAAAAATCTAGTTTTACTTTAGAATATTTTTGTTTCTACCACAAACTGTGCCGAACTGAATTAGCCATTCATATTTGAGGCTTGCACACTTTAATTTTAATTGAAAAAATTTAACTTTTAAGAAAATACACATGGAATTGTGGACGGGTACCTGTGATACAAAATAAAAAAATGTGCGTGGGCCAGGAGTGTCCCAGGTGGGGCCCTGACAGAGGCACCCTCAGAGAAACTAAAGGGGACAGCAGTGAGTGAGGAGATCTTTTACAAACAGCCTGTCTGCGGAGAAACAAGCCAGGAGAAGGAAACCTTTCCTCTCGCGCCGTCCTCGAGTCCCGTCGACCTGCCGGCCCGGGCTGGTCGTCAAACGCGCTCCCAGGGTGGGAGAGTAAACAGCGTTAAGGTTTCGCACCCAAGAGCCACAATGGCCGCTGTGTACGGAGATTCCTGCCAAACGGTCTAACGCGAAGCCATAAAAGGCCGGTGGAAGTGTGAATTTACACAGGTTTACAGAGCATTCACATTTAAATGCCCCGCACTTGCTGTTCGTCCTCAAACACTGGCTCTACTGAACACTAAACACACCCCCTGGTGTCAATGCAGAGACGGACAGCCCAGCTGATCCAGAGATGGACAGCCCAGCCCATCCAGAGACGGACAGCCCAGCTGATCCAGAGACGGACAGCCCAGCCCATCCAGAGACGGACAGCCCAGCTGATAGGCTGCTCTGCTGCCTATGTTCAGCCTTAGTTTCTGGGGGGGGGGGGGCACAACTGCGTATCTTGCCCCTGGGCCTTGGAAGAAGAGGGGGGGGGGGGTGGGGGGGGGTCTGTGAACTTTTGGTAAATATTATTGTCCCAGGCTTGGGAATAATCTAATAATATAAATTTGTCCCAGGCCCCGGGAATTTTACCCAGCAGCCTTGGCTATCAGGCACCTAAAATATCCCGCGCTAACAAAATGACTGTCGTCACTATATTCACCTGCAGAAATGCCTCTCCAGAAACATGCATGCACTGTGCATGCTGCTTTACGTGGGGGGCAGAAACATGCATGCACTGTGCATGCTTTACGTGGGGGGCAGAAACATGCATGCACTGTGCATGCTGCTTTACGTGGGGGGCAGAGTTTAGAATTTGAGGGTTGCAGGTTTTATTCCCAGGTGAGACAGTGCCGTTTTTTATTCCCAGGTGAGACAGTGCCGTTGTTCCCTTGAGCAAAAGATACTTAACCTCAATGGCTTAAGTATATAACCAGCTGTATAAATGGACACTGAGTCAAACGTTGCGTAAGTCACTCCTGATAGAAGTACCTGCTGAATTCCGGTAATTGAAATAAAAATGAGTGTTATTCCAAACCTCACTGAGTCCAGTTTTGATAGACCATATTTTTTTGGGTATAATAAGGTGGGTATAATTTCTGATGAATGCATAGATATTTGCAGTTTTTACTTTTACACTATTATTCTTAGGGATTTTAAGTCTAAAAATATGATTTTTCATGCTAAAAAAAACTCAAATTCAAATTTTTTTTTCGATTTTCTCAAAAATTGGTAAAAGTGGGCTGAGTGAGTTTTCGGCAAAAACACTCTCCAAATGAAAACATGCATTAAGCGGGCAGTACATTAATGAGAAGGCCAAGTGAAGGGACAGGGACAGTCAAGTGTCAGTCGAACCCTCGGCAACCATCACAAGCACACCTGACAGGCACAGGAAAGCACTGCTGCTGTGTTTCACAAAACTCCGCATTTTGGGTATAAACCCTGAAAAGAGGCAGTGGAAGAAAGCAGAGACAGAGACGAATCTCTCACCTTCAAAAAAGTGTCACCACCGGTGGATGCTTGTGGTCTGACTCCTAAAGCGTAGTCCGCCCCAGTCGAACCCTCCTGGAGTCACCAGCCTCACTCACCGCTCACCTCTTGGGTATGACTAACAACTTTCCAGTTAAGCTTGCCTTGTAGGAGCCGGGATGGGATTCCGCAAATCCGGAGGGATAAGACTCCAAGGCTTCTCTGTCAGGGGAGCCGTTTGAGCGAGGCAGTCCTGCGCCGTTTGTTTAGTCAAATTACAGAAGAGGGGTCCACCAATGACAGTACTCCCAAATTGGCAGCTGTGAGAGAAAAAAAAATCACCTTTTGGAAGACGCTCTGACGCAGCGATCCCTGACCGCGGAGACGGAACCTAAATATACGGCGCGGTGTTTATTGTTCTTTAGAGACCGTGCTTCTCTGTGCGAGAGCGACCCGATGCTGCTCTTGCTACGGCTTCACACGTTTGTAAGCGGCTGTCACGGAAACGGACTCGTCTGACAGGAGGGGGGCGGAGCTGTTTCTGTTCTGGTCCGCCCCCCCCTAAAATAATAAAGACCCCTGAAAACAAGGTGGATTGAATATGGAAAAGTTGTTTTTTTGGCAACGTCTCTCTTGCTCCGGTTCAAAATACAAAGATAAATCGTAATCTCCGCCCCCCAAAAAAACTTATTTCCTTCTAAAGCTTCTGTTTCAGTTTTCTTGTTCTTCGGCTACTTCGTCTTCTCCTGCTTCAGAAAAACAAACGGGCCACGTGCGGTCTGTCAGGGATAATGAGCGCTTTGTCCCCGCAATGCGTGAAGAGAACAGAGGAACGGTGAGTTTTTTTAAAGAGGGGCCGGGCGCTGGGCGCTGGTCGCCTGCTGAGCTGGGGCTCGGATCGGACGCACGGGAGGCAGCGAAGAAGGGGAGAGCCCAGCGCTTTCCGTACCAGAGTGCCTGCGTCTGTTTTCAATCTTGGCTCTTTTCCCTGATCTCGCCTTTCCCAGGACATGAGTGGATGGTGAGAAAATCCATAACCCTTGCCAGCAGCTGAGTAAGGGTGGGGAGGGGGGGGGGGGCTCTGTAGACTCGCTCCTTTAATTGTTGGAGTAAATCTGGCGGCCTCGGTGGCGGTAATTAGAAGGCCGCGGCACAACATTACTTGATTGGAGGGGACAGTGACGCGTTTATCTGAAGGGCCGCTTTGGGTGTGTGCCCATTACAGAGAATTATACTGCCCAGAGAGAGAGAGAGAGAGAGGGGAGAGGGAGAGGGAGAGGGAGAAAGGGGGGGCAGAGAGAGAGGAGGGGCAGAGAGAGAGGAGGGGAGAGAGAGAGAGGGAGGGAGAGAGGGGGGCCAGAGAGAGAGGAGGGGAGAGAGAGAGAGAGAGAGAGAGAGAGAGAGAGAGAGGGAGGGAGAGAGGGGGGGGCAGAGAGAGAGGAGGGGGAGAGAGAGAGAGAGAGAGAGAGAGAGAGGGAGGGGGGAGAGAGAGATAAGAGGAAGAGGGAGAGAGAGGGGAGGGGAGAGAATGAGATAGAGGGGGAGAGAGATGGAGAGAGAGAGGGGACAGAAAAAGAGGGGGCAGAGAGAGGGAGGGAGCAGCTTAGAAAAGAGCAGGATCAGATCAAAGGCCTCCTATAGTCCAAGTCCATACACATATCTGCTCGTCATGCTGCAAATTCATATATTTCTGTTTTCCATCTTTAATCCTCAAAAATATGTCCAAGTTTATCCAAACTAAATTAATTCACAAAAACCAGTGCATTGCTGTTTTTAAATACAGACACTGAAACACTGTATGCAGCCATCATAATTACAGTACCCAAGGTCAAAAAAAGCATTGTTTCTCATTTAATAAGTATTGTTGATATCTACAAAAGTTGACTGTAGTACTGGAAGGCCATCTCAAGCAGTAGTAAAAGGAAAATGTATTAAAGGCAAGATGTTCACACTTCAAACATCTTACATTAATAAAGCACTTTTGCAGTATTCCTCTGTGTGAGTGTAAATATCACTGACTGGCTCAACACAGACCCACAGGAAGACATCACAGGTCAATTACAGCGTGCTTAATATGGAGTTTAAACTTCAGGTTTAAAAACTGTATAGGCCACAGAACTGCATTAAAACTGGAACAGATTCTGTGAAATAAAGATTTGCTGTTCCGGTTGTAATGCAGTTCTGTGATCTAGAGGTTCAAACGTGAGATTTAAACTACAGCTAAGCTCGCTGCAAGTGTCCTTTTCTCTGCAAACCCAAACACAGGAGAGTGTGAGGCTCACGGTCTGTGCCCTCCACCGGCCCCTGATTGGAGAATTCCCTTTTTGGGAAGGTGTTTGTATTGTAAGGCACCGATAACGCTTATCAAACTGCTCCACAGAGTGAGAAAAGACAGGGAACGCTGGGACCTCATGACCTCACGGACGGTGACAGACGTGGATAGATAGCCCCTCTGAGAACTGACCTCAGGTCAGTTTCAGCATTTTTTGTTTGACATAAAACTACTGGGGCCGGATAATCCGGGTTAAACGCTAGGTTAGCTTTGCTATTCCCGCATGAGTGGGAACGCCACATCTATCCTAATCAAAGACAGGAGAAGTCCACATCTCAAAGTATCGCGACTTTCTGTTGTGTTACACCAGTGGTCCACAACCCTGTTCCTGGAGATGCACCATCCTCTAGGTTTTCATTTTAACCCTAATTCGGCAGACCTGATTCTATTCTAGCAGCTCAACGAGATCTCTAGCTGTTGAATGAGGTGTGCTTTGTTAGGGTTGGAGTGAAAACCTACAGGACGGTAAGATCTCCAGGAACAGGGTTGGGGGGGGTCACTGTGCTATGGGATGCTCTATACCAGCTGTTAGTTCTCCCTGGTCGTCTGTTGATTTTTTGGTTTATACTCACGGATTGGGCGAGTAAATTGTGGGCGACCGCAGCAGGAAACGGTGCAGACCAAAGGTTGTCTGGGGTTTTGGGGGTGTTTCCAGAGAGCTCGCTGTCTGCAAACACCCCTCAATCCCCCCCTACCCCAGCCCTCGCTGAGCTGAGATGACTGTAAAACCATTATATCTCATTAGTGTCAAACACATCACCGTGCTACTCGAGTCTCACAGCCTTCTGAAGTGGTGGTTAGAAACACACAGGCATTCATTATCTATTCGGTTAAAATGTGGCTGCACTCAACCATTACATTTCCTATAAGGCTCATGTGAAATAAACCCAACTGAGTGGCCTGTTTGTACTTTAATTTTGTTTATTTATTTGGCAGGGTTATAGAAACCATTCTTTTTCCACAGGAAGTTTATTTATGACTAAAAATGCTTTCGTTCTGTCTCTGCCGTTGGCCAAGACAGTAATAGCTACATCATCGATTTTTTTTTTTTTTTACAAATTCACTGTGTCATGTTCAAGTTAAGAATGTGGGTTTAATCTTTTCTGCAGATCATTTGGCAGAGTTCTTCGGTGAATATACAGCTTTCAGAGAATGGAAGCCAACAAGTAAAGGGGCTAAATCTGCAGAAACCGATCATCTGCTGTCATTGTGACCGTGGAGCCACAGCAACAAATGTGTGTAAACATATTTACATCTTACAGAGAGCTGCAAATCACCAAGAGCCTTCTAACTAACATCTGTCTTCCTCAGGGAAAGTTATACCGCACAATCCAAGAATGAAAACTATCTACACATTTATTGTGTGTTCCCTGAATACATTTTGGAAAATGTTTTTCGACCACACCTCATAAAATATAAAGTAAAAATAACTGAGATGGTGGCTGCTTAAAGGTGATGTACAATAATATTGTATCTATGCTGCATCTTAAAGGTTATGACAATTCATTAAAAAGCTTATGTATGTAGCCACAGAGTGAACCACCCCTTTAAGATGAATGAAATGACATGTAGCATTTTAACAATTAGTATGAAACTGGTCATAAAAAAAAGTTTTAAATTAATTTTCTGAAATGTTTACAAAATTATAATTGTTAAAATGGTCATTTATTAATAGTTAATTAGACAAAAGCGCAATTCTACTAAATGGTAAACTCATTATGAGTTTGGTTTAAAAAAAAAAGTATTGTAAACTCACTTGAAACCACATATTTAGTAGGACTGTTTATGGAACTGCCTTTGGTACTGCATCTAGTTTATGCTAATGCAGTTCATGCTAAGCTGGTGTATGCTAATTAAGCTTAAATTGTCTTATTAATATGTGATCTGGGCATTTTTGCGTTTTGATCCATTCAGACCCTTAAATTCCCTGTTGTGTGTTAACGTAGTAAAAATGAAGTCCTACTTACTCGTTCATTTTAATGTTATGACGGTCTTGTGGGGGTTTTAAAGGCCCACAGGCGGCATTCTCTTCCTCGTTTTAGTATCTGAAACGCCCACAAAACGTTAGCAAAGGACAGTGACCTGGGCTGTGTCCGAATCAGAGCCCTGTCTTGTGTGGCCTTTCTCCTGCGTACACTGCACTGGCATAAGTGTGCTGTTTAATGTGCACTGTTTAGCAGTCCGCGAAAAATATCCAGCATACTATTTTCCAACCGCACTGTGGAAGTGTCGTAAGTAGGTCATAAGACGTCCCTCATTTTTTTAAAACGAAGCTTCACGTCATATTTATGTGACCAAAATCTTCGCGTACTTCTTGAAAAATGTGCTCCCGAATGGACTCAGCGAAACGAAGTAAGTGTGTTTTAAGTATACTGCAATTTGAAAAATGTTTGCGTACTCTACGACTTTCTCGCCCTATCTACTCACCAAGGCTACTCAACAGTGTGGAAGAGTGCTGATTCACATACTCACCAAGGCTACTCAACAGTGTGGAAGAGTGCTGATTCACATACTCACCAAGGCTACTCAACAGTGTGGAAGAGTGCTGATTCACATACTCACCAAGGCTACTCAACAGTGTGGAAGAGTGCTGATTCACATACTCACCAAGGCTACTCAACAGTGTGGAAGAGTGCTGATTCACATACTCACCAAGGCTACTCAACAGTGTGGAAGAGTGCTGATTCACATACTCACCAAGGCTACTCAACAGTGTGGAAGAGTGCTGATTCACATACTCACCAAGGCTACTCAACAGTGTGGAAGAGTGCTGATTCACATACTCACCAAGGCTACTCAACAGTGTGGAAGAGTGCTGATTCGGACACGCGGCCTAGATTTTTTTTAAAGTCCGAAACCCCGCCCCCTGGCTACGGTCTATGGTATACATTTGAATTGCGACTCCGACAAATTATGCAAAAACATACGTCGTGTTACGTGGGAAATCGTTTTAGTACTAAGAACTCTGACACGTCGCAATTAAACCCTAAAATAATGTGCAAACTTCGACCAAATTTGTATTTTTTTTACTTGAACCAGTATGGGGACACATTTGAAAAGCTCCAGGATGATGTGAAAAGCTCAAAAACACGAAAACGATGCCTGTGGCCCTTTGAAGGAGCCGTGGGAGAGTGTGTGGTTGTGCTGTGTGAAAGAAAAAGCCCCTGTACTTTGTTTCAGTCAGAGAGCCATCTTGCACAGATTATAGATTGCTTATCACAGTTTACAGGTTATAATTTAGTCATATGCCAACTGCTTTTAGCCGAAGGGACTTCCTAAAAGTGCATTTAACACAATAACGCAACCCCTCTGGACAGGAGCAGGACTGGGGAGGGGGGGGGAGGTTAGTCCCTAAAATAAACCATCGGACGTCCAGCTGTGCCTCGAGAGCTAGAAATAGCCAAAGTTATAATTACATAAGTGCTATCTTCACGGGACATGTCTCAAGGCTTGTACAATGAAGGGAAAGATGTGTTCGTTTTTTTTTTTTTACTAAAATACTATTTTATAGGCTACTAAATATGATTTTTACCGAAAATAGACACACTAAAACACTTTTTGTGAAAAGCTGGAGTTTTATACATTTAAGGAAAATAGCAACGGAATGTGCCTTCCCGTCTGATTGGGGGAAGGTCGTTCCACCATCCGGGGACAAGGCCATGGATAAAAGAACTTCCGGAGGCCTCGAGGAGAAGCTGCCCGGCATTTACGGAGCTCCAGCTGGCAAGAGGATGCTGAACCGTCCATGGATCGGATTATGTTGTAAACACAGTGACTGCAATAAACCGCTGAGATAAATAAATCATATTTTTAAATCAATGAATGCGTAATATTTATGTAGCACAGTGGGCAAAAATATTACATTTAAACATTCAGGTAAATATTAATATTTCACTCTACAGTTATTGTATATATGGGACTACCATACCATACCATACCATATTATTGTTTATATAATGTGGGATGTGCTCTGTACTTCTGTTGGAAAAATAGCAAATTTATTTCCTTTGCGCTTGGGAGTGCGTCAGTCCATTGAGTCCAAATGAAATTACATTTCTGCTGGAGTCTCCAATGAGAGAGTAGGCTACATACCAGGAGAGTGATTGCCATTTTAAAACCGAACGTTTACTTGTAAATCAATAATCGCGTTTAAATTATCAGTGGCTGTCAACTATAGGTTAAACGAGATTTAGCGGGCGGTAACCAACCTGTGCGTTTTAGAATTGAGATTCTATGGTGACGATATACGCGTAAACAAGCATGAAAAAGGGGCGCAGGAGATCTGGTGATTCTTTTTTGGTAGAAACTATTGTTTTAGATCAAAGTGGACCTAAAGCAGAGCACCGACGCAAAGTTAATGGGCTACGTTGAATTAAAATGAAAAATACTCTACAGTATCTCAGCCCTCCCAATGAGTCCTCTGTCCAGTGATGACCACGGTCCTCCAGCGACGCGTATTTGTGGTCATGGTTACGCCCGTGCGCGCTCCTCGCAGAAGCGGAGACGACACGGGGAGCACGAACCAGCCAGACCGCGGACAGGGAACCCTTTTATATCCGGAACATTCCACCGCCCAGTGGACGACACGTGCAAACAAGACTGCAGGATCAGAACACAGTCCTTTCATGGCCATATACCTGTTTTATAACCTGGGAGAACTAAAAGGTACTGCGGAGAGGTCGTGACTCTGCTGGTATCAACCCAGGGAGGTTTTAGCTGATGGAGCTAAACTGATTAGCGTAGTTATGGACGCAATTTACAATACCTATACTCCGTGCTGCTGTAGCCTGGTTCAATGTTATTCATATAAGCAGATTCATTCATTTTCATGGCACAGTACTCATTCTGTGAATATTCTGGTTAATTTAAACCTGTTTTTCACAGTATTATGAATGGGACTCCTTTGAGTTTGATTGATAATGCATGTTATAATATGTGCAGAAAAAAATAATATAGGCCGATACAAAAAACATTGCAAGAAAGTTTACTGGTCTGGCTGTTTAGATTTGAATGATTTAATTTACGCAGTAAAGGATTTAGCTGCAGATGGCGGATCTTTATCTAAACTGGCACCCTTGTTGTTCATTATAGTCGCGTCATAAAAGTGCAGACAGGCCAATAAGTGACCTCTCAGTTAAATATGGAGTCAGGGCCATTTTGACCTAAAAAATAATAACAATGACCTTTTTTGGTTTGGTCAAACCACACAGGCACAGCCTAAAATAGAAGCTGCCTCGTGACGGATCTGGCATAAGAACGAAAGGAATTTAAATGTTTCTTATTTCAATTTTAAGGGCTCTAAGAAGTCAAAGGTCTGCATTCATTCAACATTTGTTCTTAAATTTGACTTACAAGTAAACGCAAGCGTTACACTTTTTCTTCACAAATCAAGTTAATTTGAGCGATTGCTGAACTTGGCAAACTGTGGCAAAAAAATCATACTTGCTTTTAGTTGTTAGTGTAACTTAAGGACAAATGTTGCTGATTGAATCCCAGCCAAAGTCATCAAATACCTTCCAAGCCTATGATCTATTTTGTACCGTTATGGCCTATGTCAGACCTATAGTTTTCCCCCAGTGATTTATTTTGTTTTAAACTGCCACCCTAAGTCTCCTCTGCATGCATTCTTCATAGTTTTCTGTCAGCTGTAAAAGCTTGTGTAAAAGATGTGTCCATGTCAGGAAAATAGGCGGGACATTTGGCATATCATTGTTTCCTTTTATATCATAGTTGGAACAGGCAGACAGACAGACATACAGACAGACAGACCACATCTGGAGTGACGGCCACCAGCCAAGTCAAAACACATTCCATTTTTGCTCATCAGTGTCCAGCACGTAGCCTGTCCTTCTCATTGTCACCAGTAGAGGGAGACAGAGGACGTGTGGGTGGCGGTGTGGGGAAATCTGTTGCCGAGGAACAGAGCTGTTAACCGTAGATGTTCTATTTACAAACCAGATGGCCAGCTCTTGTGTTTTCTTCCAGTTCTGTTTGGTAACACGTTTTTGGTCCTGTCAGTTTTGCCACTAATGTTGCATTTTCTCCTGCCCTTTTGTAATGAATTGGCAAATTATAAAAACTCTGAGATTTAACAATGCTGGTAGCTGAACTCAGTAAAGATTACAATGTTTCCTGATTAGGCCAAACAACTGTTAGCACAACGAGCAGTTAGCAAAATCAATTCTAGAGAACCTTTGAAAAGGGTGTGCATTATTGATTGCACGTCTAATTATGTGGATAGAATTTAAAATGTTTACTGTGTTAAAGCGACTTCACTGACACAAAATACTTTCATCTTTGTACACCTGCATCAGAATTGATTAATTGCCTGCTGCTCAGATGTAATAGGTTTTGCTGTGTAATTCATATGCAGAAAATATGAGCACTTGGCTTGGCTACCCGCTCTTTGTGTATCCCTTGTAGATCCATCTAAATCCATTTTTAAAAATAGGTGATTATTGTACACATTTTTGGTCTGTTTTCCTTTGAGACTTGAAGGTTTGGATGGCTTATAGTAAGGATTCCAACCGAGAAGATGTTTCTGAAACATAGCTTGTGTTTCCATGGTTCTTAAAGAGAGAAGGACTCTAAGGCTGTGTTTATACAGTGAGTGAAAACAGTGGTGCGGGCGCCGAGACAAACGGGAACGGCCAAGAAAAACAACAACTTCTGTGTGTCCCACATTTTATGGGCCAAATGGGAATAGCACTGTCAGGGGTTTTCACTTCCTCATTCTTGTCTGATAGTGTACACGTCAGGATTTCTTTCACATTTTATCATGTTATGTTTTATTGACCCCCCCACATACACACATACACACACACACACACACACCAGAGAAAGAGCCAAAGGTCACGTAAGGCGTTCTCCTGGGATGGCAGAAAATCATCTCCCAAACCTTTAGCGCTCTCTGCTTGGACTGATTGTGTTTGCTAATGCTAATGTATTAAATATCTGTTATGACAGTAAAACTCACGTTCTTTTCAGTAGCCAAGGACAGGAGGGACCAATACAGTGCTTATTATTGAAGGTGATGAACTTTGCAGTACCAACTAGCACCACCAGGAGGTGATAAAGCTCAGTGAATAAATTTTCCATGAATAATAAGAATGATTATTATTATTAGTAGTAGTAGTAGTATTGTTGTTGTTGTTGTATTGGAATAGTAACCATCAACGTCATAATTTATTAGAAAACACCCCATTTGAAAGGCCAGTTTTAAGGATATAGTGTATGTTATGTAATGGAGAAAAGTCCAGTCACCCTCTGTATGCATTCTTAACATATTAATTACTGTGTGAAATTAAAGGTTTCCTTTGCCCAAATTAACTTTAATGTTGGAATTTAAGGTAGTCAATATACTGGCGATTCTGTATAGATACAGAAGCACCCATGCAAGGATATGAATAGTAATTATACAAACTACTCATTGTAGTATTTCTCAGCTACAAACCAATACTGCGGTAAAGCCCTGTTTGGTATTATTGCAGTCCACGGAGAAGGTGAGGACTACCAATAGGTATGGCACATTTTTCAGCTGCTAAATGACAAACCTTCATCCATCACTTCCGCATCCATTTTATTGAAGCAATTGAATTGCATTTACATTAAGGCCTGAATATGGTTGCAATATATTTAGATTGATGGCCACCCTTTCCAAGGTGAAGCCAATTGGTTATTATTTCTATATCACCCTTTAAAACTTAACGGTAAGCTATTTAAGTGGATGGCTTCACGTGTTTTGGTCTCTGACGAAAACGAAAATGCCAGGTCTGCCGCTCGTTCTACGAGGCACGAGGGATGCCACAGTAGACTGTTTGCACTGTGGATTAAAGAATCATCAAGCTTTCTCCTCAGACTAAACTCTGTTTCCTGGCAACCCGTGTGCGTTTTCCGCTGGCTGTAATTAACTGCAACCTTTTACCGCATCATTTCAGAATGAATCAGCTGACCGATC
>CM056393.1:3625526-3723026 GCA_029718625.1 Synaphobranchus kaupii
TCTGTTATACTTCACTATTCATAGTTTAAAATAACCATAAATTATAATAGCTGATACACAAACTTTATGAGTTTACAATAGGTAATATAGCTCGATTTCTGTGTCACCGTTTTTACTGTCTGATTGGATATGGCGTTTTGAACAATGTGAAAAATTATTTATTCATTTATTTATTTATCACCTTTCAAGCAAAAAAACAGAAGGTGCTTTAACAAATAATCGGTAAAACATCAAAATAAAACATAAACAGTTCAGGCAAATGTATAGAAAATAAAAGCAATTGCAATATACAGGTAGTGGTAAATGTATCTATAAATAATGAATATGCCATCATACAAATCACATACACTACCTTATACTTCATGGAATTTTTTTATGGTTGGTGTGATTATTCTTATTATTATTAATAATTAGTAATAATTAGCTCTTAAAATAATAGACATTATTTTACAATATAGCATATCTGATAAATTAAATAGGCTAATTGATTAAATAATTGTAAATAGAATTAAAAACGATATAAAACCAAATTTTAAGAATCGCAAATTATATAAATTAATAGGCCTATGTATAAAAATCAGTTCCAATTAAATCAACAAAAATGCATGACCCAACTGAACAGGTGCTATAATTAAATGGAGTGTAAATCCAGGAGAAACAAAAATAACAATATAATCTTCATAAAAATACGTTTCGAATAATTGCATTAAAATATATTTAATGTCCAGGATAGCTCTACAGCTTTTTCGTAAAGTACAAAAAAACATGAAATATGGAACACACACACAATCGCATAACAAACTACCGCGCTGTGGACAATAAAGTTGATTTATTTATGACTTATCTTAAAATAAAGGTACAAATGCATATTCACATGGGCTACTTATTAAAATACAAGATTCCGACGAGAGAGGGAGAAGAATGTTGGGGGAAAAAATATGCATTAATGGTGAGAAAAATGCGCTGATCAAAAACTCGGAGCTGGTCGTCTCTAAAATCCTTTTTTTAGTTTCAACGGGCTATACGCCACATAGTTCTACGGTGTAACATTAACTTCGCGCTTGAAATACTGGTGTGAGGAGTACCGGACATTGCATTAGTACGTTACATTCATTTAAAAGACGGTCTTATAGGCTACAGATAGATTTAAAATACAGGAGAAACAGAAGTGCATTTACCTGATTAATATGAGCAATTGTGCCAGATCTGGCTAACAACATTCCCGGAGTAGCGAGTATAAATGCCACATCACTTAAACACCATAGTGCAAGTTAACTATGCTAATCAAGAACCAAAGTACAAATCCTAATTACAGTCTATATCCATAACAAGGACTAATAAGATAAACGTAAAACCATAAAAAAACAATCAGTCGTTTCAGTATAGCCTATACCTATGTCGTTTCACTTTATAATTCAAAAATCAAATGTCATTACAAACCAAATTGATGTTGTAAACGCTTAATACTGTAAGCTGAAGAATCCGCCTACCTTTTGGGGAATTGGAATAGGCTACGTGAGGCCAATATCATATTTAAAAAAATATATAGGCTACTATA
Source organism: Synaphobranchus kaupii (assembly GCA_029718625.1). Lineage (NCBI taxonomy): Eukaryota > Metazoa > Chordata > Actinopteri > Anguilliformes > Synaphobranchidae > Synaphobranchus > Synaphobranchus kaupii. The sequence goes on from CM056393.1 coordinate 3,627,085, forward strand.
CATATATATATATATATATATATATATATATATATATATATATATATATATATTGACATTTCCACATAAGTAGGATTGTATATAGGCCTATATACCCAGATATATTATGTGACATTATTATGTGACAACTGTATTATGTGACATTAGACTGTTATCACTCGGCCTGTAATTAATGTTTTGTTAGTTTTATTTTTGATGTTTGTAGGCTATATATTCGTCTATTTTAAAAAAAAAAACATTTCAGTCTGTTGTACATAGCCTTCTTTCAACAAAATCAAGGATACATTTTGAAATGGGAGAATCGAATTGTAGCCGGTTTGGAATGTTGTTGTTTTTTTCGTGTATTTAATTTTACCGATGTAATGCTTTGCCCTGTACAATATGACAGAAAGTGTCATCATTACATTGCACTGACAGGCTATAAACCGCGAGCATCACCATTACATTGAGAACGGAGTCACGGCTGACATTGTTCGCCCTAAAAAAAAATCTACATAAACCTGTGTAGGTGTCACCTATACTATTTGTATTTTGTTTGTTCGAGCTGTAGACTGCTTTGATGCTGGCGCCCGATAGCCTTTGAAATGCAGGCCTGCCTTTCAATGCAAATCCGCTGGGATGGGACAGCGCGAGGGAGGGAGTCGACACTGCCATAAAACTTGACGTCAGGGAGGTGCCTCTTAACTGCCAGCGAGTCCGGCAAACCAGAAGTTAAATGAGTACAGGTAAGTCATCCAGGAAGGAGAGGGCTGATTTGGTTAAAGAAAAACCCACGGCCAACTTGCAAGACTGTCGTATCTTTTTTGGACACATTATGCGCAGGAGAACGTATTCGGAAAGATGTACGTGAGTTATCTGTTGGACAAGGACACCAGCATGTACTCAAATTCCGTGAGACACCCCAGCCTAAATTTAAACCATCAGAACTTTGTGCCAGCGCCTCCTCAGTATTCGGATTTCGCCGGTTACCATCACGTCCCAGGAATTAACAATGACCCTCACCACGGTCAGGCCACTGGCGCTTGGAACCCCTCTTACGCACCTTCGAGGGAAGACTGGGCCCCCTATGGACCAGGGACGGTATCTTCCAACACAAACCACGGACAGATCGGTTTCAGCCCCCCGGACTTTGCTTCGGTCCCACCGCCGGCTCCGGGGCTGCTACCGTCACCACTCAATTCACCTGTCGGTCAACTCTCTCCAAATTCTCAAAGGAGAAACCCATACGAATGGATACGACGCAATGGCCCACCATTAAATCCAGGTACTTCGTTGTCTCATGCTCTTATGCTGGTTATAAAATGTATAATACGTTGGAAAGGCACCGCATATTTGTACGTTACACTTCATGGTTCAAATTGTTTTATTGCCCTTAAAAATAAGAGAGCACTAGCAACAGAAATGGTTGTTAAACTATTGGCCTATTCAATGATAGCTGCTCAACAGATGTTCAGGGAACATGATTCGCATGACGAGCGTATAGGCAATATCATACACAGATATTTTTTTGTCATAACATCATCTCTAAATATCTGTGCAAAAACAAGGACAAGGAAACTTTTATTAATTTCATTTGATCACAGGTTAATATCTGTTGACCGAGTTTGTTCGTACGCACAGGCTACTGCAGGACCAAAGAGTTAACTTAATGTTGGTTCTGCTTCTTCATCATGTGTTTGTCTTGACTTGTAAGATCGATATGCCTGAACGATAGCCAGCAGCACGCAATAGGCCGACCCGCGGACAGAGACAGCACCTGTTGGACTAGGCTACTTACTGTAGTTGTGGTTGCAGTTTTTTTCTAATATGAGTAAAGTCATAAGTCTAGAAGTTGAAGAAATTTCTCGGAGACGGGGACGAGCCCTCGAATGTATTCGTTTGTCAGTCTTCTTTTTGAAATGGCAGCTGCCAGTATTGATTTCACCCATCCCATCCTACTAGGAAAATGAAAACATTGACAATTCATAGTTCTCTGTTCGTGACAGATCCAACTATTAATAAAGGCCTAACTTACTGTGTGTTACTGTCAATGTGGGTCGTGAATCTCGACACCCATCATTTAAGTAGCCTAAGCGCATACGTTTTATGGGTAGCCTACAATATATGTAATGCATTTACAAAGTGAAAAAGTTTGTATAATAATTATTATTATTATTAGACTATTATTATTAGCAATTATATAGCCTATAATTATGCCATTATTAGTGACAGTCGTAGGACTAGGTAGAAGTAGTAGGCCCATTATCGTTATTTTAATGTTGTGGTGTTTCAAAGAAGATTTTTAACCATATATGAACATTGTATTGCTATTTAATGGTTTAAACGATTCTTAGGCCTGCGGGCTATTGTTTTTTTCCTACCGTAATAAAAATATCGTATTTCTCACACCCATGAAGTATGGTATATTTGAATTCTCAAATGTTCTCTGACAAAACCATATGTCAGTGGGTAGAAAAGAGATATATTTTTATATATTTTCTATTTTATTTCGGGGCATTTCAAAAGGACGCATCAATGTGAGAATTTAATTCAGAAAGGTGTGTCACCCTCTATTAGTTGCGAAGCAACCAAAAATCCTACTAGCTTTTCATGTGGATTGTGTCCGTTTTTTTTGTTTTGTTTTTTCTTGTGCCTTTCTTGGTTTTTGGTTAGTGGTGTTTGCTTGATTGCCTCCTTTCGTCTTTGCATGTGGCGAGGCGGGGATCACTCGGCGACATAGAACTTCAATATGGTTGCTTGCTTGCGAACTGACTATTACAAATACAGCGCGAACTTAAGATAGGGGTATAACGTGCCATTTTACCTGGAAAGTTCATTAGCAGCGTCTCATTTTAATTAATTTGAACGAGATAAGCACTTTCTGTTGGTTTACAGAAACGGTCCTGCCCACGGCTGCGTGATAGCACATTCAGTTCAATTACATAATTTATTGATATAATTATGTCACTGGCTGCAATTAAGCTATCACAGTCCAACAATAAAACCATATAGAAATTACAAAGGCATAAAATAATAGATTTTTAAGCATAGAAAAATTAGTCACGAATTTCATATTGTCATTAAATAAACTAATTAATTTGGTATTTCCAAACCACAAGGATACCTTTTTATAGACTCATGCCTTCTTTACACAGGTCAGAGACTGTAAACAGCAAAAGCTTATCACTTACCGTTTGACCGTGGTGACATCTATACATTTTTATTCCTTAGTATTCATCCTACCAGCCCAAACAGCTGCGGAGTTCCAGCATCATTTATGAAGATACTAAGATGCGTTTACAGATCAAAACAAGAACAGCTGTCAATTTTGATATAATCTAGCTATATACTGTGCATAACATTTTCAAAAGTGACTCACCATTCAAGTTTTAAAGTTTTTCTAGGAATTTGTACCGACAAATATCAGTAGGGGCCTATCTGTTTTGCTTCTCTTGTTTACAAACTCTACAATGCTAATTTCAGAGCTGTAACGATGAACACATTAATTGGAGTGATTAATGAACTTATGCATTAGTTGACCAGTTTGTGGAAGACAATTAAGTTTTTAAAAATAATTAAATACACAATGTGTTCACCATAGAGCAATATAGGCAACGCATTTTTTAAAGCAATTTAAAATGATCAAAATGTATGATTCCTCTGTTGTGATTGCTCTGGATAAGAGCGTGTGCTAAATGCCACTAAAGTTGATCTGAAGTCCATTTGGGCAGCAGCACACTGGTGTACAGAGTACAGACCACGGTCTATTTTACATACATAAGTTTATTTTGAGAACACAAGAGCATAAGAACACACGATAACACAAACAGGCCGTTCAATTCAACCCTTCTTTGCTCGCCATTGACCTACAAACTAGAGTGTATAGTGTTCGCCACTTCCCAAATAAACAAGAGAGTTCGTTATATTTAAAAAATTCAAGTTTCAGTCTATTTCTTCCCAAACTTTTGTTATTGGTTTTTTCGGAACGCACAACAAAAGTTTTTTTTTTTTTTTTTTTAAAGGGTAAAATTCGCAATGAATTCTGCGCTAAAGTTAACTGGAAATATCAGATTAAATCTAGGCCAAATTAAATAGTTTAACTTGGTTCCACTCCATGTTACCTGAAGATGCCATGAAGTGTAACAAGGTTTTTTTTTATCATTCTTATTTAGACATTTTTAATGCCTTTACGTATGATACTCCCTATTAAGACACATAGGGCCTGATTTATTCAGAACTTTACCGTGTGCAAAACCTTTTTGCACACACGAAACCAATTACATGACCAATGGTATTTGTTTTGCACCAATCATTGGTTATGTTCATAGTTTTGTGTGTGCTAAAAGGTTTTGCGAATGTTTAAGGTCTTAGTAAATCAGGCCCATTATGTCAGAAATAACCTAAATTTTTACATTCCAGGACTTTTAATCTGTCAATTGCTTTCACTCTCTATACACTCTCTATACATTTGCTGTATGGAAAAAATTTTCTTTTTAGAAACCCATTTTAATTGATCACACCAGACTCACAGGTGAAGTAATTCAGGTCCTAAGATTGTGCACATGCGATAATTGAGACTAAGAAATTGAGCCAAACCTGCACTGTATAAAAACGGATTTAAGGACAAAAATTCAGAAAGAATATGAACAACATAAAAAGATTGGCTGTAACACTAACCAGCGTAGGAAGTCCCCCAGGAATGATTTAAAAAAGAAGACCTTGTTTAAGGTGATCTGCCAACCCACAGTTTTGTCTTTCAGACACACAGAGGGGCAACTAACTCAGACAAATCAGGAAGCAGCAGTAGAGGCAACAAGGCGATTTTCACTTTGAGATTCGACCGGAGATGTGGAGCTGGAGGATTACTGAGTTAGCTGGATAACTGCACTGAGTTAGCTGGATAACTGCACTGAGTAAAACCCAAAGCAGGATTACTGAGTTAGCCGGATAACTGCACTGAGTAAAACCCAAAGCAGGATTACTGAGTTAGCTGGATAACTACACTGAGTAAAACCCAAAGCAGGATTACTGAGTTAGCTGGATAACTGCACTGAGTAAAACCCAAAGCAGGATTACTGAGTTAGCTGGATAACTGCATTGAGTAAAACTCTGCAACAGCTCTTTTTACTCCAGTCCTTGTTCCAGATTTTGGGAGGATTCTGGGTTTTACTCAGTGCTGTTATCCAGCTAACTCAGTAATCCTGCTTTGTGGAATACACCTCTGGTCAATGAAGTGCGATTCCTTCTTAGCGTGGAGCACGGAACGGCCAGGAGCGATGGTGCGTTTGGCGGCGAGCGTGTTTGGCCGTGTTTATGGCGAGGCCCTGATTAAGTTGGGTTCTGACTGCACAGGGCGGGGCCTGGGGGGGCTCGGATGGGCCATAAATACAGGGATTAACCGGAGAGTTTGGAATCTCTGGGTACACCCATTTCTGACCCAAATACAGTGCCCTAGGGCCGCCGCATTATCTCTCTCGCTCCGGCCCAGACGGGCAGCTTTAAAGTCTACGTTACCCATTAACTCTGTATAAGAGTGTGGCCCATTGTTTCCAATGAACTTCCCATTGCAAGCAATAGAAAACTCGTTCATCTGGGTCCGCAGTGACATCACAGACAGGGCGCACAGCAGCAAGGATCAAGAGCTGGTGTGTAGGCTGTCATTCCATATGCATCCATAGGCCTCGGCGTAGGGTCTGGGACACACACACTGATGGACCACCTAGTCTCGCGTAGTCCATATGTCAAATCTCGCAAGCATACTAGCAATTAATTATTGTGAAAATATTGGGGGACATTGACATGTCTGTGCATATGCATTGCCCAATAGTACAATTATAAGCATTATTATATAAATACATGCACACTTAGTTACATATTCATGCACATATACACAAACCCACATACACACATACAAATACACACGCACTCACCTCACATCACAACAACAACTAAACTTGAGAGTATAAACAAAAAACAATTTAAAAAAATAACATTTAATTTGGAGACGTGATAATTCACGTAGTTATTAGCAGGTGGGCGGGCGGGGCGGGCGGGCGCCAGGCAGACAGGTTTTGTGTGAGCTTGCATGAGTAACAGGAGAGGTCAAGTTTAGAGAGAGCCCATTGCACCACCTGATAAAGGAAACATGATGAATGATCATTAGAACATTGTGCAACACAGCAAACACCTGAGAATCCAACGGGGGGAAAAAGGTGTGTTTTCAGTGATGTCACTCTTGGTGAAATATTCCCCCCAAATGCTATTATCTGAAGTCAGAGAGCGCCAGACAGAGGGTGGCGACCCACCTTGGGGCGACTTTCGAGAGCGAAAAGACAAGCGAGATTAGTTCGTTTCAGACGGACGGAAGGACGGACGTCCATTATCCGTGTGCGCGCCTCCCGATCGATACGTTTAGCGCTCTATCAGGACTGTACCGGATCAATATCCACGGGACGTCCCAGGCGCTTAGACGTCCCCAGACAGGCGCTGAGGGCCACTGGGTGCGGCCGCTTGTATAAACACCCGCGGCTGATAAGAAACGACCGTCAAAATGGCAGGTCGCTGCATCAATTATGAATCACATGATTAATAGTATTAATAGAATAGAATCAGGATTTCGGAGGCACCAGGGAGTCCTACGCACTCCTGTGTTAACCCCCTCACACACACACACACACACACACACACACACGCACACACCCCTCCCCTCCACTCCTTGACACACACTTCTAGAAAATATGACTTCTTCTCATGCACATTTTAATATTTAACTCGATCTGTCTTGGTGCACTAACAGTTCCTTCCTTACGGAGGGAAGACTGCTTTTCTTATTCACGGTATAACTCTGGACTGAGGAATGTAGCGGGCTTATGTTAAAGGGTGCATTCACGCTACCTGGGAATCAAACCCACAACCTTTGGGTTACAAGCCCAGTTCCCTACACTGCCATGATGTGGAGCAGCAAACTAGCCTTTATCGTCTAGTTTATAATAATAGTAATTGTTGAAAAAAATGTTTTTTGTTCGCGTTTGAAACGGCGCAGTTGGCATGGACGGGATTCAAACCCACGTGGGTTCAAGCCCGATGGATTAGCAGCCCGTCGCCTTAACCACTCAGCCACCACATCCTTGTGGTGCTGTTCATTGCCTCGAGCAATAGATGACTTTGGGCTTGGGTTTGGGTTTTGTGCATTGTAGTGACGGAGGTATTGTGACTGTGATTGACTGCAGGAGTGAAGACTCGGACGAAGGACAAATACAGAGTGGTGTACACAGACCACCAGCGTCTGGAACTGGAGAAGGAGTTCCACTACAGCCGCTACATCACCATCAGGAGGAAGGCGGAGCTCGCCTCCTCTCTCAGCCTATCAGAACGACAGGTGAGAATGTGCCTGCCCCACCCGAGGAGGGGCACTTCCTTAACCAGAGCCGGGCCTCTCTCACATACGTGTGTACACACAAGCACACGTGGATAAGCTAACACACAAACACGCATATGTGCGCACACACAGACACGCGCTCGCGTGCACGTTCACATATGTATACACAGGCATACGCGGACAAGCTAACACACAAACACGCATGTGTGCGCACACACAGACACGCGCTCACATGCACGTTCACATATGTATACACAAGCACACATGGACAAGCTAACACACAAACACGCATATGTGCATACGCAGAAAGAAACATGTACACACACGCATACGCACATACAGTACTGCTAGAAAGTTTGTGAACTCTTTAGAATTTTCTGTATATCTGCATAAATTCAATCTAAAATGTGATCACATCTTCAACTTTAAGGGTTTCTTCTCCTGACTTTTTTCCCCATAGAGTTCTATAGGAAAATGAGTCAGGAGAAATAACCCTTGCAGTGATCCATCCACATCTACTCCATATCTGGCCACAGAGTGATGGTTTGGGGCTTGTTTGATACCTTAGACCCTGGATGACTTACAGCCATATAGCCAGTCATGTGTTCCATACTGTACCCGTGTAATTTACAGCTGAATCTAGTCTCACCCCCCAATTCCCATAGAGATCCATTCAAATGCAGAGAGGTTATAGTATCGCTTGTAACAGTACTTGAAAATAAGATATTGAGAGTCTTTTGATATTGATGGGTCACAGACTTCAGGAAGTAACAGCATGCAAAGGATATGCGACCAAATATTAAATATGATACTTTAAAAATATGTATGTTCCAATGGTTCACATACTTTTTCCAACAAAGCATTTAAATGTTGGATAATTTTGCTCAATAAATAAATTATAAAATAATAATGTTTTTTGTGTTCTTTGTTGAGCTGGGTTCACTTTATCAAGTTTTAGGACTTAGATGAAGATGTGATCACATTTTAGATCTAATTTATGCAGATATACAGAAAATTCAAAAGGGTTTACAAACTTTCTAGCAGCACTGTACGTATGCATGCACACATACAAAAGCTTATGGACGCATACATTAAGCTTCTGCAAGCTTAATAAATGCTCATCGTAACGGATTATCGTTCATAAAATGTGTCTGGGGAGGAAGTGAACTCACATGTAAACTTATTCTTATAAATTTTTGGCAGGTAAAAATCTGGTTCCAGAACAGACGAGCCAAGGAGAGGAAGGTGAACAAGAAGAAGATGCAGCAATCCCAGCAAGCCTCCACGACCACGCCCACCCCTCCCGGCGTGGGTAACCCCGGCAACATCGCCATGGTGACCAGCAGCAGCGGCTTGGTGTCGCCGTCGATACCGATGACGATTAAGGAGGAGTACTGACGCATTGCCCGGTTAAGGGCGGAGATGCACTGACCGACACACACACTCCCGCTGACGATTTCCTCAAAAATATACAAAATGCATTTCTGAGAACTTTTGCAATGAAAGAGAGACCCACAGAGACAAACTTTACGGCTTCTTTTGCGCTTTTTGAAAAAAAATCTTTTTTGTAATAAAAAAAAAGACAGAAAAACAAAAAAAGAAGAAAAACAAAATCACAATTATTAAAAGAAAAAGAGAAGAAATATAAATATATATAATTATAAACCTCTGCTATGGTCATGACTGCTCTGTTGTTGATGACGTCACTGCTTGGCTCAGTCATCCCTCTCACAAATGCCGTGCTGGCAATATTGCATACATGTTTTTGTTTTGATACTCTGTTTTTTTTTTAGATGGAGTTTATGTATATGTTTAAAATATTTTGTATTAAAAGCTTGTAGTTGCTATTGTTGTCTGCATAATGTTGTCTATGGTGACAGGAGAGGCCAGAAAGAGAGCCGTTCTCATGACTTCCAAAAAAAATAAAGCAAAAAAAGGACATCCTCAGGTTCCTGCTTCCGCCTCCATTTATGTTTTTAATCGCAACTCAACAACCAACAGTCATCATCACACCCTCACAACTCAACACCCAACAGTCATCATCACACCATCACAACTCAACACCCAACAGTCATCATCACACCCTCACAACTCAACACCCAACAGTCATCATCACACCCTCACAACTCAACACCCAACAGTCATCATCACACCCTCACAACTCAACACCCAACAGTCATCATCACACCCTCACAACTCAACACCCAACAGTCATCATCACACCCTCACAACTCAACACCCAACAGTCATCATCACACCCTCACAACTCAACAACCAACAGTCATCATCACACCCTCACAACTCAACACCCAACAGTCATCATCACACCCTCACAACTCAACAACCAACAGTCATCATCACACCCTCACAACTCAACACCCAACAGTCATCATCACACCCTCACAACTCAACACCCAACAGTCATCATCACACCCTCACAACTCAACACCCAACAGTCATCATCACACCCTCACAACTCAACACCCAACAGTCATCATCACACCCTCACAACTCAACACCCAACAGTCATCATCACACCCTCACAACTCAACACCCAACAGTCATCATCATGTCCTCACAACTCAACACCCAACAGTCATCATCACACCCTCACAACTCAACACCCAACAGTCATCATCACACCCTCACAACTCAACACCCAACAGTCATCATCACACCCTCACAACTCAACACCCAACAGTCATCATCACACCCTCACAACTCAACAACCAACAGTCATCATCACACCCTCACAACTCAACACCCAACAGTCATCATCACACCCTCACAACTCAACACCCAACAGTCATCATCACACCCTCACAACTCAACACCCAACAGTCATCATAACACCCTCACACTCAACACCCAACAGTCATCATCACACCCTCACAACTCAACACCCAACAGTCATCATCATGTCCTCACAACTCAACACCCAACAGTCATCATCACACCCTCACAACTCAACACCCAACAGTCATCATCACACCCTCACAACTCAACACCCAACAGTCATCATCACACCCTCACAACTCAACACCCAACAGTCATCATCACACCCTCACAACTCAACAACCAACAGTCATCATCACACCCTCACAACTCAACACCCAACAGTCATCATCACACCCTCACAACTCAACACCCAACAGTCATCATCACACCCTCACAACTCAACACCCAACAGTCATCATAACACCCTCACACTCAACACCCAACAGTCATCATCACACCCTCACAACTCAACACCCAACAGTCATCATCACACCCTCACAACTCAACAACCAACAGTCATCATCACACCCTCACAACTCAACACCCAACAGTCATCATCACACCCTCACAACTCAACACCCAACAGTCATCATCACACCCTCACAACTCAACACCCAACAGTCATCATCACACCCTCACAACTCAACACCCAACAGTCATCATCACACCCTCACAACTCAACACCCAACAGTCATCATAACACCCTCACACTCAACACCCAACAGTCATCATCACACCCTCACAACTCAACACCCAACAGTCATCATCACACCCTCACAACTCAACACCCAACAGTCATCATCACACCCTCACACTCAACACCCAACAGTCATCATCACACCCTCACAACTCAACACCAACAGTCATCATCACACCCTCACAACTCAACAACCAACAGTCATCATCACACCCTCACAACTCAACACCCAACAGTCATCATCACACCCTCACAACTCAACACCCAACAGTCATCATCACGGCCCTCACAACTCAACACCCAACAGTCATCATCACACCCTCACAACTCAACACCCAACAGTCATCATCACGGCCTCACAACTCAACACCCAACAGTCATCATCACGGCCCTCACAACTCAACACCCAACAGTCATCATCACACCCTCACAACTCAACACCCAACAGTCATCATCACGGCCTCACAACTCAACACCCAACAGTCATCATCACGGCCTCACAACTCAACACACAGTCAAACATCTCTAAATGTCTCAAAACCCTATTTTCTTTTTCAGAAACACAGATGATTTCCATTTTTGGAGGTTTGAGATTTTGGCACAACATCTCTATAAAATGTATTACGTTTTGGAATTGTGCTTATTTCTTTGACCAGGATACATTGAGACTTCATTGAATTAAATAATTAAATTAATTATTCAGTTCCAGAATTGAATTCCAAATTTTTATGTTCTCCCAGCACAACACTTCACTCTTGCGCTCCAAACATCCCTGACATGAATGCAGTGGACTGGAGAATGGAAATTAGTATGTAAATACAGGTCAAATATTGATAGGCCTGTCACAGTTATGCTATGGAAATTTGCCAGGGAATATCACCCCCCCCCCCCCCCCCCCCCCCCCCCCCACAAACCCATGTGCACATGACACAGCCATCTGAATTTATGTACACACACACACATAATGCTATACATAATACTGCATAACTATGCACAGCTATTTTATTGGGTAGAAAATGTGGCAAAGAGGCAGTAGTATTATAGCAGTAAGCAGTAATATCTGAATTGCTAGGTATTTGATTTACAGCAAGACAAAGTGATTTACAATCCACAGCTAGGTGTAATTATTTTATAGCCTGTTACTTTGTGAATGGAAATGTCACAACAGAGGATCCCAGGTTGTGAATATCCCCAGAGAGAGAGAGAGAGAGAGAGAGAGAGAGAGAGAGAGAGAGAGAGAGAGAGAGAGAGCGAAGCAGCAGAGAGAGAGAGAGAGAGAGAGAGAGAGAGAGAGAGCGAAGCAGAGAGAGAGAGAGAGAAGCAGCAGGGAGAGAGAGAGAGAGAGCGAAGCAGCAGAGAGAGAGAGAAGCAGCAGAGAGAGAGAGAGAGCGAAGCAGCAGAGAGAGAGAGAGAAGCAGCAGGGAGAGAGAGAGAGTGAAGCAGCAGAGAGAGAGAGAGAGAGAGAGAGAGAGAGAGAGAGAGAGAGAAGCAGCAGAGAGAGTGAAGTGAAGCAGTGGGAAACGGCAGAGGCGAGGGAGAAGGGAGATTCTCACGCGGGAGTTGAGGCTGTTTGTTCAGCAAAATGAGTCGGCAGGATATCGAGCCGCGATTACGTTCTGGCGAAGAACGGAGACGCTTCGCGCGGCTCTTATCAGCAGGCGGCGAGGCGCCGGTTTTGGGCTGGTCCAGTACTGCCCGCGCAGCATACACACGCATATTTGCCAATCATCTCAGCGAAGGGCGGGGTCACGGCTGAGCAAACAAGAGTGGGCGGAGCCACTGGAACCGACGCAAGGAGGGGGCGTGGCCTGGCAGGGAATTCGGAGGGGGGTGTCAGGAGTCACAGAGGGGAGGGCGTGGCAGTGGCCAAACACCTCACTGGGTAAGCTCGATTAGGGGGTTCCCGGTCGATAGGTTATGTGGCGGCTGGGCAGAGTTTTTGCTCGATTTAAACCGATTTAAATCCGGTCCTCCTCCTGTCATACGGCCTAGAACAGGGTACCGGGCGTCCGTAAACGAGAGATAGCATACAGACTCCAAACCCTCTACCTTCAAGGTAATGCCAGACTACTTGTAGTGGGCTTGGGTGGCAGAAAGGAGTGCATTTGTGGGAAATAAAAGTTTCAAAACACCAAAAACGGGTGGAGCTACAATTAGATGTCAATCACTGACTCATTTGAACCCATCATAAGGTTTTTGTTGCACAGTGTAAATCTAACACTGCTGGTGTACATATAAGACCCGAGGGTGTTTATATGAGACCACGGTCGTCACATATAAACACCCTATGGTGTTAAATGTACACCAGCATTGTTGCTGTGTGTGTATTCACTGTGTCATTAGACTTGATTCTCACACGTTGAAAAACTGGTATGAGAAAAACATAACGTATGCTACATCTAACAACTAACGACTGAATTCGTAGGGGAAAAAAAACGTAAACGTTGTTTAAGGTGAGGGTCAGAGATAGTCACACGGTAAAGATGACAACTGTCAAGGGAAACGCGGAAGAGGTCAGAGGTCATTCCTGTAGTATTTAAATGTTTCTTCATCCAGATTCTGTTCGGTTTAACATTTGTGAAATGTTCCCTTTTCTAGCGGCCTTGCTGTCCTCCAGCCTTTGCAGTAATCTAGTCAGGTACGTTTGCAGCTTATCTCAGAGAGAGAGAGAGAGAGAGGCCTTTCCCTCCGCCTCACCCCGTTCCCATCTGCCTGCTATCTGTGAGACAGGTCTGCACTTTGGCACCATATGAAAAAAAAAAGATTTTCTCTTTCCCTGGTTGTCATGTTTACAGCTTTTGTTTTATTCCAAATGCACACCAGGTGACATTCCCTACCTATCCAGCAGCACGTCAGCTTATCGTGTTTAGTGTTCACACTGATGTGGGTCAAGAACTTCATTTGGTTTCCAGAGAAAGTCAGCAAATATCTTAATGTGAACCTCAGTGAATGTGTTTAGTTGAAGGAACACAGCACACATTAAACCAATGGTTCTTATTATGTTGATTTTGTAAAAGCTGACAGACCGTTTTCCTGGGTTTCATTTTTTTTATAGCAGAACCTCCCCCTCTCTAATACTCCCTCTCTCTGACCTACATATTATGCAACTTTAATTTTACTTATTATTATTATTATTATTATTAGTATTAATATTATTATTATTAGTAGTAGTAGTAGTAGTATTACTGGATGTATTTTGTTTATATTTGCACATGTTATATTTTGTAAAGTGCTTTGTCTGATGAAAGTTATTATTATTACTATTATTATTATTATTATTATTATTATTATTATTATTATTATTAATTTTTTATTATTATTAGCTTAGTCGTAGACAACATCAGCTCCAGTCATAAACTAAAATGGGGTTGCATTACGACACCTCTGTTTACAAACCAGCAGAGCTTGATAGTGTCTCCACATCTTAACAGCCTTCTGTCATTCTGGGTGATTTGAATTTTCATTTTACAAAGCGTCACAATTTACAATTTAGTCTTTTAGCTTTTAGCCAAAGCGACTTACAAAAGTGAACGTGATGCGATAAGGGAGAATGCTGAACGGAGATTTGCGGTTGGAGCGTTGCAGCGTGGCTGTGGTCAAGACAGCAAGGGACAGTACTATGCACAGCATTTAAAACTTTACAACTTTATTGTCAGATTTGTCAGAAATTAGTTTAGCATCACCACAGCTCATTTAATAAACACACATCAAAAACAGGATTCATAGACATGAGACATGGACACACAATCGAAATTACAGTCAGTTATACATACAGTACATGTATATCATCATAATATCAACATATCACAGGAACCCTCTCCAGTCTAGCACCATTTTAATACAGCAACTCCTTTTCGCTTGCTTCCCGTTCCTTAATTCTTGTTTGATTTTATAATTCATAATGAAAACGAGATGGGTTCATCTCAAGGGGTTATTCCCAATAAAAAAAATAATAATGTCTTGTTGTCTTAGTCATTGCTAATTATGCTCAATGTTCATGTCTATGGATAGCTTGCTATGTTATGATAAGAAATGTGCTTTAACTGACCTGTTTGTAGTTGTTTCAATGACCTTCGGTATGCACTTATTGTACGTTGCTTTGATTAAAGTGTCTGCCACATGAATGTAATGTAATGTAACCATTAGGGTACCCCTACATAGCACTTCCATTGCAGTCGCAATTCCACCCCCCAACCCCCCCCAACCCCCCCAACCCCCCCCCAAAAAAAAAACATTTTACTTAGGGCAGAGCCCAATTTTGTATAGGACCACATAAAGGTCAGGGGGGACCACATAAAGGTCAGGGGGGACCACATAAAGGTCAGGGGGTGGCCCTAGATGGGACAAAATATTCAAACAGCAACTAACTAAAGCAACTCATGGACAACAGTAGCAACAATAACGGCGCAGTTCTGCGGCTCCCTGCGGCTCCCTGCGGCTCCCTGCGGGACGGTGAGAAGTCAAAGATCTGTCGTTCTGCGGGCGATATCGTCGGCGCTGAACTTTGCATCGGCGCTAAAAACCATCGATAAACGTGGGGCCCGCGCCTACAACAGAATAAGTGAAAGGCTGTCATCTTTTTGAGCAAACAGACGACAAAAATAAAATTGGAACCAAAGCAAGCACGCTTTTGTCACACTCAATAAAACCAATTACCTCCCCTGCACTCATTATAACTGAAATGACCACATTTTATTGGGCACCTTTACCATAAACTTTCACGTTTACAATGGACTTACTGCTCACTAATAACCTCTATATTGGCCAGATTTATTCTAAGATAAACAGAGGCGCAGTAAAGTAATGGCAATGGGAAAGGTGCCGATGTTGTTATTGTCTATAAATGTCAGATATGCTTAAGAACCTGTGCACTATAAATTCTTAATTGAGACTACTGGTATTTCAAATTAGTCTGCAGAAATAACAATACTTCACTTGTCTATTTTCAGTTTACTTTTCTGTTTTTTGCCAGTGTACATTGTTGGGTTGTATATGCTTGTAAGTCAATTTAATGTATTTTATTAAACTTATTCAGACCTTAAGTGGATGCTCATAATGTTGAAAAATCTAATTCATACCCACAACTTTCATAAAGTTTGGATGCCTGACACATACTGCTATTTGAAATAATTTTTCTTTCATAATCAAAATTTCTTAAAACCATGGAAACCATTATAAATGGGTTTCAGGCCCAACATTTTTTTATTGTGAAACATGTTATATATTCTGCTATATAGGTTATTGTACATATGTACAGTTGGCACCATAATTCATTGGACAGTGACACATTATTTGTTATTTTGGTTCTGTACTCTAGCACTATGAGTTTGAAAAGATACAATGACAATGAGGTTGAAGTGCAGACTGAACTGTTTTAGAAATTATAGAACCTTTTGTCACAATGAATTATGGTGCTCACTGTATATGAGCTCTGTTATTAAACCACGACACTTTCTGGGATATATTGCATGGAAATTACCAATTAGAAAATACCGCTGCCTCTACTACACACACAACTACGACAAGTTAACTTGAGAATAAAAATTAAAAATAAATAACATTTGAGTTGGTGACTGCCAAGCATGTACTTCCCTCTCTTTCTGGCAGGGGGCGCTAAATCTAAGCTTGCTCACTACTACATGTTTTCTGGTGTTTCAAGCAAGTAAAGCCCTGCAACGTTTTTGACAGATTAACCTTTTCATAATGCAGTGCAATCATTGTGATTAACCTTTGCTTTGTTGATGAATAAATGATTTCGACATGACACAATAAAACGCAATCTAAGGCAAGTTCATGTTTGGCTACTAACAGATAAGAGGCCATAGGTCACATTTTCTAACAGCCATAAACACCAATGTTTAACCACAGAAAAAGTAAAAGGAAGTAATGAGATAGGCAAGAATGAACTGACACTGGGGATATAAAAAAATTTGATTAGTTGAGTGGAAAAATACTTAACGCTGAACATATTTTCAAATTATGGCTGAGGGATTCACTACGTTGATAAAATAGTTGTCCATTGTGAGAACCATACAAGGAATTTGTCTAATGTACAAAGCATTTACTTTTCTTGCAGACATGTGGTGCTTTCTTGCTGAATGTCTGTCTGTTTTACTAAGTAAAGTAAACTTGTGACCTGTGGATCGTTGATGCAGTGCTGGAGTTCCCTCGGGTCAAAGTTCAAAGGTCAGAGGTACTACTGACACTGCCCGCCAGATTTGTGTATCCCTGCTGGAGAGTGTAATCAATTCTCTCTTCTGATCCGAGGTGGTCACAGTGATCAGGTCTCTGTCTGAGCCAGACTGGGCTCCCAGTCACAGTGTTTGCCCGCAGGGTCCTTGATGGGAAGGGTTGTTTGTTGGCGGTGATCAGCTGATGCTACGCTCATGCTGTGGTCTGGTCGCTCCTCGTGCATTTTGGCGAGCATCATTTTGGAGAGGGCTGGAGAGTTCCACCCTCTTGTCAAAGCAACGGAACATACTGACCAGGTCGCATCTCTCTGTCTCTCTCTCTCTCTCACTCTCTCTCTCTCTCTCTCTCTCTCTCTCTCTCTCTGCCTCTCTTTCTCTCTCCAAATCTCTCTCTGCCTCTCTCTTTCTCTCTCACACACAACATCCTCATCTCCATTCTCCCCAACACCCCCATATCTCTCTCTCTCTCTCTCTCTCTCTCTCACTCTCTCATAACATCTAAATTCTCTCAGAAATGTTGCTCAAAGGAAGCATTGTGAGGGACTGGTAGAGTAGCATATCAACATGGCACGCATATGAGGCGTCTCCCAGCCGACCACCACCTTCTGCTGCCACATCTGTTGGGCATGTGGTCGGATTATTCGGAATGCGGTACGATTGGGAATGCGGTACGATTGGGAATGCGGTACGATTGGGAATGCGGTACGATTGGGAATGCGGTACGATTGGGAATGCGGTACGATTGTACAGAATGAGATTATTCCAGCTGTGATGAAATGGGGGGGGGGGGGGTGGAATCAAGGTTCAATATTTACATCCTTTATTATCTCATTTTGGTTTACAATGTGGTCAGTAAAATCTTCTCTCCAAGGGCCATCACCTCTATCTTTCTCTTTGTTTTACTTTCTGTCTCTTCATCCTTCTTTTTCTGCACAGGAAGTCATCCTTTCATCCTTATATATATCCTCCCTTTCTTTTCTCTTGAATTTCATGCCGTTGGTTTTGAGGATATGTGATGTGTTTTTATGAGCACAGTTGAGAGGAGCTCAGGTTTTGAGGATAAGTGATGTGTTTTTATGAGCACAGTTGACAGGAGCTCAGGTTTTGAGGATATGTGATGTGTTTTTATGAGCACAGTTGACAGGAGCTCAGGTTTTGAGGATATGTGATGTGTTTTTATGAGCACAGTTGACAGGAGCTCAGGTTTTGAGGAATATGTGGTGTGTTTTTATGAGCACAGTTGAGAGGAGCTCAGTGAAATTTAATTGCTTTCCATTACCTTAAGTTAAGTCATTTTTAACAAACCTGAGGCTGCATCTGCGTGGCACTGCAGAGAAAAGCGAGTGGCAGGATTCATTTCAGATCAGAGATATTTATAACTCTTCATGCGAAAGCAAAATCTTCTTTGCCGACATTTCCAAAAATATGTCAGAAGGACTACAGATTTTATATGATTTAAATATGCCATCAATCTGAAGCTCATGGGAATAATAGGAATATATTTCCACTATTCCTATAATTGCAGTTTGAAACTGGAATTTTAGCAATGACTAATAGTTTCAAACAAAATTACTTTTCCAAGCCTTCATCTTCATTTTTCTGAGGGCAAAATAAATAAGAAAACTTGGCAAACAATACATGGCAATCAATATCCTGACATCCATAACCGGACACAGAATCCCTCTTTGTCACTATTATATAAAAAACATCTTCTATGTTTACACATATGATAAACATAATGAATATGTCTGATGATGTTGGATCATATACATTGACACAGGGTGTAATTGCATGTAATTCTGGATCAGTGGCAGAAGGAGTAGGAGAAAGATGAAGGTGTGGATTAAACGTGGAAATATATAATTTTTTATCCTATAGAAGCAGCAGAACAGCTGTCGTCATCGTTGTTTATAACAATCTCAATAATATTTTCTCTGTCTCAGTAGGACGCTGTCTCCTTGTTACCATGGAAACATGTGGTGAAAACTGCCAGTAGCGTGCGTGTGCGTGTGTGTGTGTGTGTGTGTGTGTGTGTGTGTGTGTGTGTGTGTGTGTGTGTGTGTGTGTGTGTGCGCTCTTGTGTTGTTCATACATGTTTGTTTAAAAGCATGCAGGAGAGCAGGAGATGCCAACAGTAGTGTGTTTTTTTCCCATTACATTACATTATAGTTATTTGGCAGACGCTCTTATCCAGAGCGACGTACATAGTGCATAGTCGAACTAGGAACAAGTGCGTTAAAATGACCCTAAAAGGTAAATATGAATTTAAGTACCAGGCGTAGTCAGTATGATTTTTTTTTTTGTTTTTAAAAAATGTTTTTTTAATTATTATTTATTTATTTTATTTATTTATTTATTTTTTTTTTTCCCCACACTGGGACCAATAAATAACTTCACTGTTAACAGAGATCTTGGTGCGCACTGTTTAGTATTTCAACAAAGCTGACCACCATTAAATATGACTGTGCCAGCCTTCTGGAATTAACCGATAAGCCTCTTCTGAGTGAGTTACTAAGGGGATGAGCCGTGGGGAATTATGGGATAGCACCCAACTGGAACACATTGTGGTGTAAGCCATAACTACCAGGAGATCTTGCACATCAATGAATGCACTATAAAGTAATTAATAGACTACACTAGCATTCGTTTTCTGGATAAAGAGATTTATCCTGAGTTATTTTTACTTTAGTTGCTCCACTGTCACCCCAGGCATGTTCTTGGAAATGTTTTGTTGTTTTGTGAGTTTTGCATCGTTAAAAGTTCCTTGAAAGGTGTTAATAAGTTCTGAACTTTTAGGGGTCCAATATGATCCCAGTCCCAGTCTCCTGCAGAATTATGATTCTACATTAACTTTGAATCAAAGCAGGCTGCTGTTTGCCAGTTTTACTTCGACCAAAAAGACTATTCTGGAACTCTGGTTTATTACATGATTGATGCTTTTTTTTCTGTTTTTACTGCCATAAATTAAGATATGTTAAAATACACTCCTTGAATTTTGGATATAATTCTCTCACACTTCTTCATGCTTCAAATACTTTCTAATACTTCTTATGTTTATTTTGTAAAAGCAATGTATAACAGAGGTTTCACAATGGCATTGGATGGCTCTCCTCGATGGCTGCTTTGCTTTGATGTCTCCCCGCGGTATTGTTTTCCTAGTGCTTTTTTTCAACGCTTGGGCCCGTCATAAATAATCCGCGAGGTCGTTCTGTTTTATTGGCGCTTGTTAATCAGCTCTGGGGCGGCCGCAACGATCACCGCGCCGTGGCTTTGAAACGGTCAGCGGAGGCTTCTGTAAACTCTCCGAAAAAAACCCGAGTCAAGGTTTCCCCGCTCGTTGTTCCTTTAATACGGTTAAAGAGCAAACGCAGAGTACACATCGGCCTCATAGAAGCCAGCTTCATATAACTGTCACCAACCACATATCTGCCATATAGAAACTACTGTAAATAAGATAGCCAATTATTATGAGAGCTACATAGCTAACACCTTACGTGGTGTTGACAGAGAGCCTTATTAATAACATAATAATTATAGAAATAAACATTGTGTCACAAACCAACGGCACAACTCCATTTCATGATTTGGATGCAGACCGAGCAATGACCATGTTCTAACGCCAAGAGTGTCGCAATCAACGGGGCGTGTTTAGAGTTGGTTCACTTAATTTGGACCCTAACCTTATATATACGTATATCTCTTAAACCTAATATTTAAAAATACATTTTATACTGTATTTTTTCGACTGCTGGAAAGAGTTGTCATCTTCGTTTCTGGATTTTAAGCCTAATTTTATTTTTTTGGGCGGGGGGGGGGGGGGGGGGGGGGTTCACCTACTACTGTGCCCCAATGAAAGGGGGATGGTTTGCTGTCAGAGCTGGAGTACCCGGCACGGGAAAGCTGGACTGCCTGCCCTCCTGCGTTGGTTACTGGGTTGGGCTTGGAAATGTGTGGAGGGTCCCGCAACACAGAGCTTCAAATGTAAAACAAAATCACAGCTATAGCACAGAATTCCAGCATGAACACGGAATAATGCTGTAATTCTGTGCCGGAATAGACGGAATTGTATTTTAAAGCTGGAATTCTGTGTTATAGATGGATTCATATTTCCTGCTAATGGAGAATCAAACCGCATGAACATTTACATGTTCGACTCCCTCTACAGTCAGACACATTGGCATGCAAATGAACTCGTTCTGCTCCAGGGCAGGACTGCTTGTTGGCTAGTTTTCCAGGTACCCCCGAAGGCATACCCTAGGGAAAGCATTTCTGTGGGACACAAAGCAAAAACACCCTTACACTCAAAAACACATTCTTTCACAATGTGTGCTTTTATCATTTTAACTGTAGGACAGTTAAATTAATGTTATCCGTACAGTTAATGTTAGTCACGTTACACACTGTACAATTGGTTTAATACCACTTTTGAAAATGGCTTCTTTATGAATTTTACCTTCCAAGATTTTTCCTATAAGGTCCATTTTGAGTAGAATAGAATAGAATAGAATAACTTTTATTTTCCCGTGAGGGAATTTCAGTTGTAGCCACTAGCAAAAAAGAAAAAAAGACATAGGCAGTGGGGCAGACCCACAACACACAAACAAACATATCAAATAAAGACATTCAGTAGAATCATTGAATTAATCAAACAAATTAAGTGAATTAAAGTGAAGGTATGAATCAAGATTACAAATGGAACCTGAAAAACATCCGCTCTTTGTCAGCAGTCTTCGTCTCTCTTTTAATGTAACATATATCCATATATTATTAGTATCGATTGGAAAAAAGGATAGCAGAGGTTGTGAAAACCCTTATGGACTATACTGCAATATACTGTAGATATATTTTGGAAAATATAATGCAATATCTGGAAGCACCAATGATTTATAGATTGGGCAAAATATTATGTTGTGTTGGAATATATAGCTGATATATTTATTTTTATATATTTTCAGATATATTTCATTTTCTCAAGGAAAGAGATTATATGGGACTGAACGGGTTAATCATGCTCAGATATTAAAATAATCTTCTGAAAAATCTGAATAGTATATTTTGGAATGGATTAATTTCTTGATGAAATGAGTTGACTGATTTATTGATTAAATGACTTTCTATAATCAGTAGTTTTTGACTGACAGTTGCCATTTTTGGCTTGCATGTCAGTTTTTGTAATGTCACCTGTCACCTGTCTCACCTGCGCCATGTGGATCATTATGGTTTTGTCATGGTCATACCATAGAATATAATACATATTTTATGCTATTTTTATAATTTATCAATTTGCATGACTAAATTTAAGTTACATGAATGAGCTTCCTGATTTCTGGGTAAACACATTTGTTATGTATTCAAATGGAAGATTTAATTTCCTCGTTCCATATATTTAAATTTGTATCTTTTAATTTCACCATGGCAACCAATCTCAGACACAAGACCGATTGAACAGCTTGTAAGGACGTTGAGCACCGCGCAGTCGGGCGGCAGTGCAGTGCAGCGGTTTACGAACTGGGCTCGCGATTCAAAGTGCGTGGGTTTGAGCACTACACTTATACCAATGAGCAAGCTAACCTGAACATTTACCTGAATCACTCCCGTAAATGTTAAGCATGCAAAAATGTAATCTGTGTAAGTAACTCTGGATTAGGGCGTCGGCTAAATGTTTACATGTAATTTAAGGTGAAGTCAGTGACACACACCTGCACCTGCCAGGGTCCACTAGCTACTCCTGATTCAATTTATTACTGTAGGCCCCCGAGGGCCTCATTTATGGAAAGGTCTTACGATCATGAAAAAAAAGAGAGAGCTGGATGGAAGTCGTAGAGGTCCAGGAACGAACCTGGCAAAGGACGTTTGCCTTCCTTTTCGAATCCACACTTTATGTGTCAAAGGTCTTTGAGCGTAGTTATAGTACGGCGAATGTTAGGCGAACTCATTGCGTAGCGCGTTCACATGCGCGCAAATTGAAGTTCGGGTGTGATTTGTAAATTACAGGTGAGTATGACACAGACTATGCCACTTTAAACGAGTGTACGGAGCTTTATTCAATTTCAGATATTTCGATGAATCAGGCTTAAGCACAACTTGAGAAATTGTCGTAAGATTAAGTCCATTTTCATAAATGAGGTCTCAGAAGGAAGGCTTTTCATTTCCTTTCCCTCAGTCCTCACATGCAATCTGCTCCAAGGGCATTGTGTCAGGTGTGAAAAACAAGGCGAGAATCCCGTAAAGGTTGTTAGCCTCTTGCATCAGATAAGGCCTCCTGACAGGCAGCCGAGTCTTATGATAGTCATGTGAGATATGAGGCAAATGGAGCAGGTGTTTTTGACAAGTTATTTAATCAGTAGGGGCAAAAATCTTGTACCATGGTCGTTTATTGTGGACCGGTGTGATTTGACCGCGTAGCTGTTATAGCAGCCGTGGCATAAGTGTGGCAACTTTGTATCGGCGAGTAGTTTCACTGGAGTGGTATTGCTTCATGGTTTGGATGGAAGCCGCCCTAAAGAGTTTCTACTCCCTTGGAGTGAAGTTTGGCGGCTTGCTCATCTTCGCCTCCTATCAAGACATTTACAGGTTCGTGTGACTTTGTCTAGTGGGCGGGGCCACCCAAAACCCCACTTCCCCCCTTATCAGCAATCCCCCCTTTCAAAGGTGAACTCCGGCTCCCGGCAGGAAGTGGGTCAGGGGAGACCTTTGCTCGATGGCGACTCTGCCGTCGTTCGACGTTGCAGATAGGCCCGAGCTCTGAATTGTGTAACTCCATATGGGATATGGTCCGGGTGCTGGAGACAATCTGACCACCCTCCCACCCCCGGTTCAACCACCCTTTCGCCCACATCAGCAGAATGAGCGCTGGCAAGCCGCCCCCCCCCCCCCACCACCCCGCCCCGGGACAAAGGATCTGTCAGGTGCGAAAAAAAATAAAAGAGATTGTTTTATGGCACCATGAAAGCCACCTACTTCTGGAGAACAGGATGCCATAAATCTTACCGATGTTAGCGGTGGATTCAGTCACTCACTGTAGGCTTGTAAACGGTGCATTCTCACCAGATTAAACACTGTTACATATCAGAACATTTAGATTTCATCACAATGCATTCAATAAAGAGAAATGCATGTTAACGATTAAGCTGTTTCTACAACAACTTTCAGACACAATATTTTTTCTTAGGATATCGTGCTTCACCATTTAGACCCACGGTGAAGCACGGCCATTGTTTCCGCATCAAAGTGACCCTGTAACAGGTGAAAGTGGAATACATTGTTATCTGGATACTTTACTGTCTCAAACATTACAATGATATGGGCATTTGTTTACATATTAACTAGCAAAGTAACATAAGGAATATAAAGGGTTAGTTAGGGGTCCAGGTCAGGATCAAAATATTATAATTTCAGGCAATTTGTATAACATGTACAGTACATTTTGTATAACTGAGAATGATGGGTGTTTTTAACCTAAAATACAGGCAATTTGCTTTATATTTGAATAACAAAGGCGAGTGACCATAGTTTCGGCATCGCCAGCGTTGCCTGAAATATTCAACGAACCCCTGATTTACACATAATAACATAATGTCTATGTGTTCATTGTAACCCAAGGCTAAGAATAAATTATGGATGGTAGTTAATATAAGAAAGCTTGACCCTGAGGAAGATGCCAAGTCACAACGTCAGTCTGTTATTTAATAAACGTGTTTCATTCTACGCTCCATTGTTCCACTCTGGGTAGTCTCTGAAGAGCCCAGGTATAATGTTCTGTATATGCACTGTCCCATACTGTGAGCACCACCTCTTTTTCATAAACTTAGACTGAAGTGTGTCTGATAGCTTTCATTAGATAATAAAATAAAATGATTGGAATGGTCCATCTGTTTGTGCTCACAGGGATACCGTCATTGTGACACTGGGATACCGTCATTGTGACACTGGGATACCGTCATTGTGATCACAGGGATACCGTCATTGTGACACTGGGATACCGTCATTGTGACACTGGGATACTCCTTCCCCAGCATTCTGGTGGGATTCCTGATTCCAACCAGGTGGCACAAGCAGGTAAGGCCCAACAGCAGATATCGAGATATCCTCCTAAGAGCGGGCAATTCCCCCTGTAGGGGACATGAGTGTCTAGTCTTAATCTCAAGAACCATATATTCCACGCTGAGACCTACACCACAAGGAACATTCAATAAAAAATAAAATTAATCATATTTTTGAAGATATTTTCACACTGAAACATGTTTGTCATGCAAGATACAAAGATTTAAAAAAAAAAAACATTTTTTTCTACCGGGTCTCAGAAAGATTTATGTGATAGATATTAAATTATATTGATTATGATTATAATTTATTATGTATTATGACCGCAGGATGCGCCATTCCCGTCCCAGTGAGCAAAAGCTGGAAATCTAGACCTCTAGAGGGGCGGAAATCTAGGTTGAGAAACATTTTCACAGAAATGGTAAGGAACTAGGCTTGTAGTAAACCAAAGGTTGCAGGTTTGATTCCCAGGTAGGACACTGCCGTTTTACCCCTGAGCAAGGTACCAGCTATTCATACAACGTCCATCTATTCACCCCTATGTCAAGGGCATCATCGTTGGATCTATTTCCCCTGGTGCAGGCGGGGGGCGGGGTGGTATAATGGTTGAGGAACTGGGCTTGTAACTGGACGGTTGCAGGTTCAATTCCCAGGTAGGACACTGCTGTTGTACCCTTGCGATACCTCACCTGCATTCCTTTAGTATATATCCAGCTGTAGAAATGGATACATGTGACATCAAGCTGCTGCTCTCTCTCTCTCTCTCTCTCTCTCTCTCTCTCTCTCTCTCTCTCTCTTGCACTTTCTGCAACTCTTAAAAATGCCAGCCCAACCTTGCCTGCTCATGCCGCCACTGTTAGACATATGAAATGAGCTCTTGGTTTTTTGTTTTTTTCATTCAATCAAATGAGAACAAATAGCCAACCGCACAGGGAAATATTTCAAAGTTTTCCTTTGTTACACTAACAAAACTGATTGTGGCAATTGAGTTTTTGTTTGTGTGTACGTGTGTGTTTGTCTGCAGTTTGCATTTATGGAAACGATTGTCACAGCAGCAACAGATGAGTTCCCTTACTTCCTCCGGCCATGGAAGGACATCCTGTCTGCTTGTGTCTCCATAGCCATGTTCCTTATGGGGCTTATACTCACTGCAGAGTATGTATGTATTATTTTATAAATAGAAATATCTATATGAGATATGAAGATCTACGAGAGATCTGGGTTAAATTAATTGCATTATTATGTAATTTAAAATATATATTTCATTATTGATTTTCTAAACACTACAACAAAGTTATTTTTCTGGGGTTTTAATTTGATTAGCAAGCCCTTTAAAAGCAATTTCTCAAGTAAATTTAAAGCTGTATCTGACCTCAGTTGATTTTATCTAACATAATTAACCGTTTGCAGGTCAAGCTCAACTTTGTAGTGACCACGGTTGCTTACTAGATATTACGGTGCATCGTGGGATATTTTTAGGTGCCCTAAAATGTATGCATAATTTGATTTGAGAATTCGGACACTAGGCCAAGATGGTTGTCGGCCAAGATAGTACACTGTATAGTAAATAGGGAGCCATTTCGAACACAGCCTAAGTCTTGCGTGAGATTAATCAAAGTGTCAGACTGTCTATCTGTCATTTCCTGTTACTTTTTAACTCAGTGGGTCAGATGCGGTGAGCAATAAGACATTCCGTTCATCCCGGCAATTGTGATGATGTCACCAACGCCTGTGTGTTTCAATAAAGTGAGCGCTGACAGGTATAATTTGTCATGGGCTATAAACCTCCTTTTCCAAATGGTTCATATAAAAAAAAGAATGTAGCACATACTGTAGGCTGGATCATATTTATGTACAGTATATTGGAATTTCACAGAGTAATTCTAACACTGCACAAGACACGTCAAGCCTGGATTCTATTAATTCTATTTGACCTTTGACCTTTGACCTACAGGTGAATGCAAGTGCAGGTTTTTCTTTTTCTTTTTTCTTTTTCTTCACCGTTTGCAGAGTCGTTCATTTTTTATTTGACTGCTGACGTTGCTGACCTTTTGATTGTGAATAAAACAACTGCAATTAATTTAGAAATCAAATATAAGGACCGGTAACCATGAGCCAGTATGCTTGATGAGCGCAAAGACTGGGGGGTTCATTCACAAACTGCTACACATATTGAAAATTATTATCAAAAAAAATTGACCGATTAGGTTTTCTTTGGTTGCCAAATCAGCTTGTTTTTCTCCATTGATTTCAATGGGCAGGAAGCTCTTTTGCGCTCAGCAAGCATACTTCCGGGTGTTTCACTTCCTAGCCCCTCCCACCCTCTACAGTTCCTATATACGCTCTATGTTTCGCGACCGTACCTACTTTCACCTTTAAAATTAAAAAGGGGGTGTGGGGTGGGAATCAAAATACAGACTGAAGAGGCGTGTCATCAGTCTTTCAATTTCCAGTTGGAAATTGTGTGATCAGCGATTAGCTGTTATCCTAGATCTTCCCTCAAGGAGAATCGTTACGTTTATATTTAACCATTCATTAAGGCAACTTGGACACTTGTGTTAATGTACCTTTTACAAGCTTGAAATAGCAGCACGTCCTATGGATTTAATACTCTTAGCAGACTCTAACCACAAAGCACATCACCCCACATGCTAATTATGAAAAATCAGATTTTTGAACCTGATCTCTATTGGCCTTTAATGTTTATTTAATGTCAACACCACATGTTTTGAACAATAATTAAAGGGGGCTTTTAAAATGTCCACAAGCCACAGATGACTATTTTTACTGCAATGCATGAACATAATTGATTTAACTTTTCCTACAAACCAAACAATAATTTACAAAGATTTTTTTTTTTTGTTATCATTGTGAAAGCCTTTTCGTATATTGATAATATGCACATCACAACTGACTTTATGGGACCACAAAGCTGTGTTTTACTGATAATTAGAGGTTTTGAAATGTGGAAATCTTTAAAGGTGTCGTCAACCATATCGTGATTATCAGCTACTGTTTGGCTGATGGCAGTGAACGACCATTAGAGGGTGTTAAATTTATCACCAGGTGTTGAACGTGAGCTGGTCTCAGCCTTTAAAAGTGTCACATACCCTACTGGTATCTTATCTTTCACGGGATATTGCAATTATTATTTGCTAGTTCTGGGATGTTACTCTTTTCCTTGCAATAAAGGGAACTATTGACAGGCAGACGGCTTGGCAGTAAAACCGTATAGAATTTACCCACGACGATGGTCAACATTAGGCCAAAGTCAATGACTTACGTCCACTTACCCATCAGCCACTGCGGTCTCCTGCCTTCTTCCTATGATGGAGTTTAACCCTCTTATGACCTTTGGGGTCAATCTGATTGACGTCCCTTAAAAACCAGTTTAACCTTATTTTTTTTCATCTTGACACTATATGACTTTTCCTAATTTGATTTTGTGATTTTGGTGGCACTTTCCCATACAGGTTTTAAACTTCATGAACATTCACTCACCTCAAGCTCTAAAATGAGATCACAAGCTTTTTGAGACACACAAAAGGTGAAACAGGAAGTGTCAAAATTTGTCTATTACAATAGTTTTGTCAATTTGACCCAAAACATAAAAGGAGTCATAAAATGTCAAGATAGTATAAGGGTGAAGTGTGTCAGAGCACCTGTGAAAGATGGCTTCTGTTACAGTGGCTTTGAAGTAGTGGTTGCATGTGTGAATGTTTCGGTTTTTTTTGTTTGTTTCGGTGATTGTAGTCTCATTTAAATATATGTAAAGACTTGCTTTTACATCTTGAACCAAGAGACATAAAAAATAATTGTTTTACATTATACCCATACCCATAATGTGAATGTATTCTGTGCCATACATTAATTTCTATTTACCTCATGTCAAATATAATTGTAATAATGCTGAATCAACATGCATTATGTGGGCCAAAATCAACATGCATTATGTGGACCCCCCCCCCCCCCCCCTTCATAATAAAATTTGGTATAGGGCCATCAAAAGGTTAGGGGCGACCAATGTCGACTTGACAATGTGATTGTTATCAAGACGAGAATAGGAAGAATCCCGCCCCCTGGTGGCAGGCAGAGGCACTTCATCCACACTGAGTAAAAGTAGCTTATAAAGGTTGTGTTCTGTGGCTCTGAAATACAGTTCAGGTGTTACTTAAAATGCTCTTTCACTCTCGTCCATAAACAAATGCTGTTCTATCTTTTGCCCTTTGACCTTTTAATTGTGAGTTGACAAGGAGAAGGCAGCTTTGCCTTCTCTGGCAGGGCATCACTTTAGAGCAGGGGTGGGCAATCTTTTCTGTAAAGGGCCGGTCTGGGCGCAGGTTTTATCTGAAAAGGGCCGGTGTGGGTGCAGGTTTTATCTGAAAAGGGCCGGTGTGGGTGCAGGTTTTATCTGAAAAGGGCCGGTGTGGGTGCAGGTTTTATCTGAAAAGGGCCGGTGTGGGTGCTGGTTTTATCTGAAAAGGGCCGGCATGGGTGCAGGTTTAATCTGAAAAGGACCGGTGTGGGTGCAGGTTTTTGTTTTAGCCCAGCACTAACACACCTAATTCTGATTATCAAGGTCTTGATTGAAGACTATGATGAGTTAATTCTTTAGATTCGGAGTGATAGTGTTTTTTCGGATAAGCCTGGACACCCCCTGCTTTAGAGAAATCACACTTTTACGTGTTCACAATTTTGCCTCTCTACGGTTACGTTCTCCTTCACCTTTTACATTCATTCACCTGGAAGGGAAAATGGCCACAGAAGTCACTGAAGAAAATGTCAGGTCACCATATGGAACAGCTTTTCAAAGCTGTGTCTGTGGAGGAAAATACGCAGCTCTAGGAAGTTATGTGAATGTGTGCACTGCTGATTTCTAAGCTAACAGGACATGTGTGTATACTCAGGAGCAGGGGTAAGGCAGGCACCCAGGTGAATTTCAGTTAGTAAAAAAAAGGGGCTAACGCGTGTTGGTCATGGGACAGAATACGCAGGCTTCATTTATTTACTTTTTTGCTTAGTTTGCATGGCTTCATTCCCACAAAGAGAAAAGAGCACTGGGACCAGACAGAAGGAAAGGCTTTAGCGATGCCATATCGCTGGGTCCTTGTCACCTGTCGGCTGAATGATTAACCGGAGCAATGCCATAAACCCGTAGTTTATGGAAAGTTTAATTATGATGGGTCGTAAAGATTGCGTTTTATTGCTCCTCTGCATGGTTGTAGTCCTGAGCCCTGACCTCTGACCCCTGCCTGACTCCACCGGTCTCTGGGACAGACCATCGCACAGGTGTAAACGTCTCCCCTTGTGTTTGTGCCTTTTAGTACGTGTTACGGCTTTACAAACGCGGAACGTCCAGGCTAATTACACACATCGCAGTTCAAGAGACCTCCTTGTGGGTTAAGACTTCAAACCACATTTCCTTGTGTTTGTGGTTAGTGCATGTTTCCACTCCCCTCAATAATCTAGGCATCGTTTAACCCGCTTGTACCCAAACCCGGGTTCATGACGTAGGGTTAGGATAAAATGGCATATCTACTTATTTGCGCTGAACTGGATGTGATCTAACCACGTAAAGCAAAAGAGTAGCTCTGGTTCCATTCTGCCGCAACCCTGTTTTAAGAATAAAATAAAAATGTTCATCTGACGTGTGTGTCATTTACTGGAAGTCACATGACTGCAAGAGGAAGTGTCAGAAACAGATAATGAGACACAAACTGCTCCATTACCTCTCTCTGCCCCTGAAATCATACAGACTCATGCCTTTAATGGGAGAGATAGTTCCACTCTCACCGTTCTAGCCTCAGAAATTATTCAATTTCGCCTTATTTTGAGACGAGAGTGATGCCATGTTTTAGGTCTGAGAATAATGCAATTAAGTACCCTTTCACATGATCACAGATACAAAATACTATTTTATATTATTAAAAAAGAATCCTGCTGAAATAATAATGCTTTTTTGTCATGTCTATGCTTTTGATACAGTATCAATATATAAAAATCTGATAAATTGAAATTAATCTTCCCATTTTATTATCCTTATTTGTTACAATGCTCCCACCTAGTGGCTACACATGGTATTAACCGTGACACAAGCATACATGTTACATTGTCAACATAATAGTATACTGTATGTGCCACTATGGACAATGCACTCATTTTCATAACACAAAGGAGTGTCATTTTAGTAATCTGTATTTCAGTATTTTATTGTATTATATCCATCATAGAATTATTTTGATATTTCCTCAAATGCTTTCTGTCTTTTCCATCAGCGGATGGCATGAACCATTTTATAGAAATGGTTAGGCCTATATTCAATCACAAATTAAACAAATAAAAATATATTATAATTATAATAATACTATATATTGAAGATAATATTTGTGTGCGCACGCACGCACGCACGCACGCACGCACGCACGCACGCACGCACGCACACACACACACACACACACACACTATTAAAAAGTGTTCAAGGCAAGCAGAGTTCAGTGAAAATTTTCACAACATTGTGGCCACAGTCCTGTGAATGCTTGTGAAATAGAATCTGGTCCTAATAGCCCACAGTGAGACAAAGAACTTGTATTGCTTAGCATGAACCAAGAGCTTGGCGCATTATCTGGTCAACATTTACAGGAAGTTAAAGAATCCTTTTAGCACCTATTCAAACTCAGAGCAGAACTAGACAATATGGAGAATGCAGCAAGTTTCAATTTAGTCTCCTTCATCATCAGTCTTTCATCCAAATTGCATACATTCCGCATAATTGCTTTATTGATAATGTTGGCTGAAAAGAAAAGTTCTCCCACAAAATCATAATGAATGGTTAAATTAAGTCATATTTTATTTCATTATTTCATGCATGTAAAAAGAATAGCGACAGTATATTCATAAAAGGTATGCAAACATCCATATGCTGTCGTGCGAGATTACACCACCAGATGGCGCACTTTCCAGACTCAGTCTTTACCTCTGTGGCTGGTACCTAAATTATTCAGAAACAAAGAATTCGTTTTAAAAAAAGCTTTAATTGCAGAAAATAACAATTACAAATATGGCTACACCTAACCAAGTAAAAAATAAAGTAACCTAAAATAAAACGGTGTACATCAAATACAAATAAAACCATAATGCTCAAACAGTATTATGGCTTTCAACAATCTTTGGCTTTTTTAAATTTAAATAATGTAATCAACTAATTCCTTAAATCTGTTTTAAAGAAAGCAGTGTATGTTGTTTTTTAAACTTAATTTTACGGGCAAGGTTTTCTGCTAAAATAACATAAAGTACTGACATATTGTTAATTTCTGAAGACATTGTTATTAAAAATCTAATAAAACTCACTATTCTTAAGAGAAACCTCTTTGAAAAACAACATTACACGGAGATGATGTTTAGGACCTGGTGGTTACTTAAGTTTGTAAACAGATATCTGCTGACCTGTTCAGAATTGTGAGTAAAATGGGGGTAAAAACAGCTCTCCAGTAGAGTTCCAGAGACTAGAATCTATGCTAGATTATAGGTAGAATCTATGCCAAGGGTGCCCAGCACCTTACTAAGACACCTTGGGCCCTATCTTGGCGATCTTGGCGCTTAGTCTAAGCGCATGGCGCTAAGTCCATTTAGGGCGTGTCCAAGTCCACTTTTGCTATTTTAACGGCGTGTTTTTTTTGGCGCTAAGCACGGCGCATGGCGCAACTGGGCTGAACCTAGTCGCTTCATTAATTATAGGTGTGTCTTGGGCGTGACATTCAATAAACCAATCAAAATGTCATATCCCATTCCCTTTAAAAGCCTGCTTTTCCACCTTGGCGGATTGCTTATGATGGCGAAACAGACATGCTCGTGCGTGTTTAGTGTGATCAAGGAATAGGCTAAATGGAGTATGATCAATATTATTCGGACTAACCATTAGCCTATGAGTTCCCGGTAATTCCAGACAGGGCTGTTATTTTACAAAATATGTGCGGTTAAATTTCGTTAAAAGGACCTGCAACAGCTGAGAATAAGATGAGAATAAGCTATCAATGGCTTCAGTCTCACCTTAGAAAACGCCAAATTAGCCTGCTTGTTCAGCGAATTTCGTTTGATTATGCAATGAAAGTGTCAAACATCAATTCCAAGAGGCTGGTCTCATGGAGTTCTCGAAGTTCAAGCTTCATCCAAAGTTCATTAGGCTACCTGCATAGTAGGCTAATATTGATTAATAACATACATACCGTTATTTTGCCTTAATGATGACACTAAATAGCCATACAATAAAGCTGTCAGGTTCGCAACCCATAAGTTCACGCATATTTCCCCTTGTTTAATAATGTCC
Source organism: Synaphobranchus kaupii (assembly GCA_029718625.1). Taxonomy (NCBI): domain Eukaryota; kingdom Metazoa; phylum Chordata; class Actinopteri; order Anguilliformes; family Synaphobranchidae; genus Synaphobranchus; species Synaphobranchus kaupii. Next base: position 3,660,474 of record CM056393.1, read on the forward strand.
TGTTTATGGAAATGTGACCAACCTGTTTTACTCGTAGCGTAATCCTTTAAAACAACCCACTTTCCCAGGAAGACCGTTAAACGTGCAGAGAATGGCATTAAAATTAATTGTGAATTAATTGTGTAACGTGCTGCAAATTTGTTTTAGTTTCTAATTAGACGCTTAGTTCTCTTTAAAATCGTTTTGTTCAGTTAAGGAATAACGGGTGAAATCAGCTGGGTTTTAAACGGTGAGAGTATGGAAACCTGGTCACTGTCATTTAAAAAAATATGAAGGACGAAGAATAGCTAAGGTTATAATTTAGTTAACATAGTGACATCTCCGTTTTTTAACCATAGGCTATCGAAAAAAACCTTATGCACAGCGAATTCGCTGTAGCCTAGGCTATTTGAAAAACAATAAATGCAATATTCACTGGACAAGGTTTTGAACTTTTTTCAGTCACAAACCATTCTATTTACTTACAGGCTGTATTCATAGATAAACAGAGCTGTATTGTAATGACATCTGAAGCGCATTTTCAGAACTTAAATGTCCGTCTATTGCCGTGCGCGAGTTTTCAATTGAATGACAATTCACGCATTAGGTGCAAAGACAATTCGCGCATTAGGCTTGATAGCTATAGGTGTTATCAGCTCCTTTTTAATGGATAGCCATTGTCCCGTACCATCGCACATCGCCTGGATGTTGATGGAGTGGGCTGAGAGCAATGTAATGTGGCATTGTTTCCCTTCGCTGAAGGAAAGGTATGTGGACCTATGGAACCTTTTATTATTATGCATTTTTGATATAGCCTACACAATAATAATATTTCACATTGTGATCTAGATATTTTAGTCATGCCTGTGCACGCCCCTGTGTGTAACAGACAGGAGGGTATGCGCGTTGTGCACACGCCTATGTAGACGCACTTATATGCGCCGTTAAAATAGCATGTAAACAACTGCGACATGACTTTAGACCAGGTTTGTGGTGGTTCTAGCGCAAGCGCTTTCTGCTGGCTCAAGATAGCAATACGCCAAAAAGAATCCTGGCCACTCCTCATCTTAAGACCAACACGCCCAGTTCACTAATGATGGCGCAAGAGTTATGCCGTCAAACATGCTAGTTTGACGGCGTAAGCGTTAGGCCTTATTATGGACCTAGCGCCGGGTGTAAGATAGCAAAGACACTTGCGTTTGCGTTAGCGCCGCTTTGCGCCGGGTGTAAGATAGGGCCCCTTATGTTGCTTTTTCTTTTCACTTGCCATCCGTCTGTATGTATTCATATGGTGCAGATGGAAATCTACCTGTCCCCTTTAAGAGAGAAAAAAAATACTATTCACTGAGTGGGTGAAATACATTACAATGCATTACAGACATTTAACAGACACTGGTATTCAGTGACTTGCAGTGCAAGAGAACATAACATCTACCCGAGTAATATAGGAGCAACAGCGCCAGACGGTGACCTGGCTAACGATATTCTCAGACCAGCGAGTATGTGTGCAACATTAGCAATGCACTAATGCTAGTCGACAATGCTAACCAGTCATCATACATCAGGCTGACAAGACGTCCTCTTTTTCCCGGACATTTCTTCTTTTTGGGACCGAAAATATCCGTCCAGGCGGGATTTCTAAATTCCTAAAATGTCTGTTTAGGATTTCCTTGTTCCATAGACCATAAACAAACAAATAGTGCTAGTATTATGTTCATAACGCCCGGCTACTCTGTCCTCTTTTTTTGAAATCCAATATATGGTCACCCTATCATACATCCAACTCTCATGTGTGCGTTTGCTATCCCGCTGTTTTTGTACAGGAGAGAGCTAGAGAAAGGTCGCATTATAGGAAGTGGTAAAAAAAAGCGTATATCCTGCCATCAAAGCGCTATACAAATAAAATTGAATTGAATCTTTATTCATTCATAAACGTGAACAGGTCATAAGTAACTGTCAATGCAAATTCATATACTTCTTACAAACGGTTGTGGCTGCCCCTGTGAAAGCTTGTGTGCTATTGCCTGCATGGTTCATTAGCACAAATCCACCAAGGTGAAAATAAACCCTTAGCTGTTATTGCGTATTTAACAGGAAGCAGTTTCTAACTTCCTGTTTCTCTTGTGGTTGAGACTGAAATAGAGACTAGGCTTGGGTGAGGTTCACATGCTGAAAAAGAGAGAACATTAACGTCTTCACGCAGACCTCCTAGTGTACATGCCACCGGTGCCATGATATTGCTCAACTCAGACAATAAGTGATCCTGCAACCAAACTATGAGTGGAAACAACAAACTCCCATGTTTTAGCTTTATTAGTACACGATTGGTGACAACTCTGCAAAATACGGAGTTTCTAAGTGCCACTATTGTCACGTAGCTCAAACATTTAACAAGCAACCCCCCCACCCAGTCTCACTTGCAACTATACTGACCCAAGCATGAGTGGGCAATAGCGTCTATCTGGGAGTTCATAAAATTATTGTTTCACCACCAGAAATTCATATTCCATCATAGCAACAAGATAAAGTAGTGAAAAACACTGCATACTGAATAGCAAAATAAATAAGTGAAATTCCTGCGTAATTATACCACCTCATTTAACTATCAATATCTGCTACGAAATATGAAATAAATATACCATCCTACCATTGGTTTTACACATAGAGACGTCCCTTTCAAGATTCAGTGGTCATTTATTGTCTTGGACAATATGTTTGTAATACACACCCCTGTATAATGCTAGTTCAGTATCTCAAGCGTTTTTTGCGTTTGTTCAGCTATTCAAGTCTTTGTTACGCATTCCAGTTCATTCTGGTTTGATTGACAACTCTTTATCCAATAGAGGACATTATAAGCTTCCCTTTTCATGTCTCATTTGGTGCTTCAAACAATAAAATATGATCAAGCATAATATAAAGTTTAATTGTGTCGCTACAGGTTTACACAATGAATAGTATTGTTTCAATTGGAGAATATGCCTACGAACGTGACAATTTCCTCCCCGATATGTAAGTATTACTGCCTGTAATATTTCAAGTATGTATGTTAGTTTTTCCACTCCACTACTGTCGGGTGTCATACCTTTGATATGAAATTGAGTGGTATTCTCTAATGAGTGCATTTCACATACTGTAGTGTAAGCATTCATAGGTGGCTCAGTCAGATTTTATGTTTGATGCACCGACTTGCCATAATGTTAGAAAATTTTCCAGCATTTTCCTGATGGTTGAATATTGTTATATTGTATTTATTTAATTACCTTTATTTATACAGGGTAGGTTGACTGAGCACACATGCTCTTTTGCAGCAACACCCTGTTAACGCCCCTGGATGTAGCAATGGCAGCCATTTTACGCCAGAATGCTCGCCACACATCAGCTGAGGTGGAGAGGTAGAAAATGATTTTACCGTTACCTTAGAGTTGCGCTAGCATTAGCAACGTGTGTATGTCCAAAAGAAGGGACAGCATGGAATTAGCTGAAAATGGTTTCCATCAATCAACTACATCATGGGTAAGTCGTAATTGAGACATTGGGCCCTATCTTGGCGCTTAGTCTAAGCGCTTGGCGCTAAGTCCATTTAGGGCGTGTCCAAGTCCACTTTTGCTATTTTAACGGCGTGTTTTTTTGGCGCTAAGCACGGCGCATGGCGCAACTGGGCTGAACCTAGTCGCTTCATTAATTATAGGTGTGTCTTGGGCGTAACATTCAATAAACCAATCAAAATGTCATATCCCATTCCCTTTAAAAGCCTGCTTTTCCACCTTGGCGGATTGCTTATGATGGCGAAACAGACATGCTCGTGCGTGTTTAGTGTGATCAAGGAATAGGCTAAATGGAGTATGATCAATATTATTCGGACTAACCATTAGCCTATGAGTTCCCGGTAATTCCAGACAGGGCTGTTATTTTACAAAATATGTGCGGTTAAATTTCGTTAAAAGGACCTGCAACAGCTGAGAATAAGCTATCAATGGCTTCAGTCTCACCTTAGAAAACGCCAAATTAGCCTGCTTGTTCAGCGAATTTCGTTTGATTATGCAATGAAAGTGTCAAACATCAAGTTCAAGCTTCATCCAAAGTTCATTAGGCTACCTGCATAGTAGGCTAATATTGATTAATAACATACATACCGTTGTTTTGCCTTAATGATGACACTAAATAGCCATACAATAAAGCTGTCAGGTTCGCAACCCATAAGTTCACGCATATTTCCCCTTGTTTAATAATGTCCTGTTTATGGAAATGTGACCAACCTGTTTTACTCGTAGCGTAATCCTTTAAAACAATCCACTTTCCCAGGAAGACCGTTATACGTGCGACTTACAGTAGGGGAAACAGAACATGCAGCTCACGTGCAGAGAATGGCATTAAAATTAATTGTGAATTAATTGTGTAACTTGCTGCAAATTTGTTTTAGTTTCTAATTAGACGCTTAGTTCTCTTTAAAATCGTTTTGTTCAGTTAAGGAATAACGGGTGAAATCAGCTGGGTTTTAAACGGTGAGAGTATGGAAACCTGGTCACTGTAATTTAAAAAAATATGAAGGACGAAGAATAGCTAAGGTTACAATTTAGTTAACATGGTGACATCTCCGTTTTTTAACCATAGGCTATCGAAAAAAAGCGAATCCGCTGTAGCCTAGGCTATTTGAAAAACAATAAATGCAATATTCACTGGACAAGGTTTTGAACTTTTTTCAGTCACAAACCATTCTATTTACTTACAGGCTGTATTCACAGATAAACAGAGCTGTATTGTAATGACATCTGAAGCGCATTTTCAGAACTTAAATGTCCGTCTATTGCCGTGCGCGAGTTTTCCATTGAATGACAATTCACGCATTAGGTGCAAAGACAATTCGCGCATTAGGCTTGATAGCTATAGGTGTTATCAGCTCCTTTTTAATGGATAGCCATTGTCCCGTACCATCGCACATCGCCTGGATGTTGATGGAGTGGGCTGAGAGCAATGTAATGTGGCATTGTTTCCCTTCGCTGATGGAAAGGTATGTGGACCTATGGAACCTTTTATTATTATGCATTTTTGATATAGCCTACACAATAATAATATTTCACATTATGATCTAGATATTTTAGTCATGCCTGTGCACGCCCCTGTGTGTAACAGACAGGAGGGTATGCGCGTTGTGCACACGCCTATGTAGACGCACTTATATGCGCCGTTAAAATAGCATGTAAACAACTGCGACATGACTTTAGACCAGGTTTGTGGTGGTTCTAGCGCAAGCGCTTTCTGCTGGCTCAAGATAGCAATACGCCAAAAAGAATCCTGGCCACTCCTCATCTTAAGACCAACACGCCCAGTTCACTAATGATGGCGCAAGAGTTACGCCGTCAACATGCTAGTTTGACGGCGTAAGCGTTAGGCGCTATTATGGACCTAGCGCCGGGTGTAAGATAGCAAAGACACTTGCGTTTGCGTTAGCGCCGCTTTGTGCCGGGTGTAAGATAGGGCCCATTATGTCCAAAATTCCGAACTATCCCTTTAAGTTAGGAACAGTGCCTTAAGTAGCTAAATGGGAAAACGACTGGGTCGGTGGTTCTTTTATTCACTGTGATTTTTATTTTTTAAATTATATATATACTTTTTTCAGTTTATGATTGAGGTGAGGCCCCTTTCAGTTAAGAGGCCCGTTTCAGGTGAAACGAATAAAACATAGCAAAGGCCGCCTATGGCTCTGTGTAAAAGTCTTGATGTAGTTGTTCCATTAAGCTATTGAGAAGAGGCTTGCCCCCTGGTATATGGACCACACACGGGTTCTTAAACAAAAGTCTCGTCAACCGGAACACAAATGGTGTTCCACTAAATTTTATATATTCTATTTGGCCTGGAAAGAGTGTGCTTTTAAGCATGTTCTTTCCAAAGCAAGGTCTTCTTACTTTTCCAAGCGTAACAAGAAAACAAGAATAATTCCTAGTTTATCTTCAAAACAATTGCTAAACTAATACTAATGCAACAACTAACTATAAAATTCCAACTTTATGTAGCAATGATTTCCTGATTTTCTTTTGTGGTAAAATAACAGGAATTAGGAAAAAAAAACACCTGACAGAGAGGGCTGTATTGACAAAGTTGAGCTGCCTGATAGACACACAGAACACCTCAAACTGTTCACTCTCATACCTCAGAGTGAACTAATCAAATTGGTTTCTAGTTACAAATCATCCACCTGCCTTATAGGCCCCATACCCACAAAGCTACTGAAGGAGTTATTGTCTATCCTTGGCAAACCAGTTCTGGACATTATAAAGTCTTAATTCTTATCAGACTATGTTCCTACATCCTTTAAGATGGCAGAAATCATGCCACTACTCAAGAAATCAAATTTGACCTATTTCAAACCTCTCATTTTTTAGCAAAGACACTTCAGAAATGTGTAGCTCAACAAGATTTTAAATTTTTTTACAGGCTAATAATGTGATTTAGCGGTTTCGATCTGGGTTTAGGAAGCACCATAGCACTAAGACAGGCCTTGCCTTAGTAATGAAGGATTAGTTTCTCTCCATGGATCGTGGCTGTATTTGTCCTACTGGACTTACGTGTCGGCTTTGATACAATAGCTCACCATAGCTTTGATACAATAGCCCTCCGCAACCAATTGTATTGTTTTCTCTGATAGATCTCTCATTAAATTTCTGTTACCACTCATTCTATCTTAACTATTACACCGGGCCGGCCAGCGTTTACATCAGAAATTTACATACACTAAGTTGACTGTGCCTTGGAAAATTCCAGAAAATGATGTAATGGCTTTAGAAACTTCTGATAGGCTAATTGACATTATTTAAGTCAAAAGGAGATGTACCTGTGGATGTATTTTAAGGCCATCATGGAAAAATCAAAAGAAATCAGCCAAGACCTCAGAAAGAAAATTGTGGACCTCCACAAGTCTGGTTCATCCTTGGGAGCCATTTTCAAACACCTGAAGGTACCACGTTCGTCTGTACAAACAATAGTACGAAGTATAAACACCATGGGACCACGCAGCCATCATACCACTCAGGAAGGCTTTTGTCTCACAGCCGTACAAATGTGAGACAAAAGATGCTGTTACCGGAGGAACTGATTTCAGTCCTGGAAATGGCTGTATTGGTTCCTGACGGAAGACCATCGATAAACGGTTCAAGAAAGTGTCTAGAAGCCAAGCTGGAATGTTGCATCTTTGGAGGGTAAGGGGTGGGGAATTTCCGTCATCTGACCAATAGCAAAGGCTTGATGTGTACGTGAGTACAAGTTTCCTTGTCCAGCCACATATTTGCTATATAAACATGCGGGTTTACATTTGCCACAAAAGTCTTTGTTGATCGCAGTGAATCGCAATGAACATCAAAGTATTTGACATCTTCTGCGTGTTGTTCTCTCTTTTGTCAGGTAATGTCATTCATTCTTCTTCTAATTTAAACTAATAACAATTAACATCTCATTTCAAATTGTTTTAAATAGCTTGTTGACTGCCTGCAGTCCACATTTTGACATGTGTGTGTGTGTGTGTGTATTTGTTTGTAGAAATGTACTTATTTGTGTGTTTGCTCTTACTTTTTCTGGGATAAACTAGAGGCGAAAACTCTGGGCGTGGTTTTTTATAAACATTAAACACATTGCAGGCTTTGTACTGGAATTATAATATGTATTTCTGTAAATATTTCAGAAAAGTTGGAAAACTGTAACTGTGTTGATTTCAAATGTTGCGACTGTAAAATATGTCAAGTTTTTCCAACATAAAGAGGACTCACATCTGCATGGGAAATTATATGGATATGAATATGAATATGGAGTCCTTAAAAAGAGGAGGAAATACCAACTGTCTTCAGAGCTGTTAACCTTCAAAACTTCTCCAATCTGAAGGAGAATTATTTAAAATAATTAAAGTACATTGAAGAGACATTTTTCCACTCATGACTATCCTTTAAAATATATTATAATTATTATTGCTAGCCTCTCAAAACCGCTGATCATAGGCTTCACCCTATCAATACTGTGTCAGTCCTCCCAGTTCCAAATGATTATAAATCTAAATATCGTGGAGTTTGCCACAAAATATTTATCAATATTTAAACAAACATACTGCTAGTAATTCCAATAATAATCAGACCACACATTTTGTTGTCAGTTAGACATCTAATCAACATCAGTCATGGAGGTTGATATTCTGTCGATTGGTGAGGCAGAAATGACATTGTTTTAGACGTAGGTATATTGCAACATGGGAATGAGTACAAGACACTGAGCTATTATAGGTAGAAAAGTGATCGCCTCATCATGACTCAACGTCATTCATCCCTGCAGCTGCGACGCAGGTCGCCAAATTGTTTGAGGGGATACTACTCTGAAATTTGGATTGCTAACTATAAGATATAAGATTAACTCTAAGGCAGCTCTTGTGAATTAATTAATCTCTGATTATAGTCTTGCTGTGTTTTGTCTTGCTGCGAAACTTTGCCTAAATGAGTCCTCTCCTCCTGGTTACATATAGTCAAAACTCCCATCTCTGTCAAAGAGGAGGTAGCATTGTTGTTATTTACAATTCCTGTATTCACTCAACACAGCAAAAATATTTAACACACTAGGGTGTTTATATGAGACCACAGCCTCATATAAACACCCAGGGATGTTAAATGTACACCAGCAGTGTTGGATTTACACTGCCATTTTTGCTGCAAACCCCAAAACCAGAGTACACATTTTTATTTCTTCTTCAAAGTACTAGTCATGAACCTTACGCAGCCAGATGTTGGGAGAAACCACCATTCTTCTTATGCTATCACCCTTGCTATGGTCTATAGGCCTCCTGGCCCATACTCTGGCTTTATGCTTTATTCATGAATTTGCAGAGTTTCTCTCTCACTGTAAGCTACGACAATAATGGTGGTTTCTCACTTGCTTTCAATCCAACTTGAGATCTGTCATAGTTGTTGTGTATTCTGTGCATTATTGCCTTGTTTTTGTGTCTGTTTTAAAAGTTTTATCCTTTGTCATTGTTATCCATGTATTTGTATTTTATTACTTTAGTTGACAGTAGTCTTTTTAAATGTGCTTTATAAATAAAATTGACTTGACTTGACAGCGTGGCGGTGTCAGGTGATTTTAACCTCCAATTTGAAAACGTAGATGACTCCTTTACATCTGCATCCGTGAATATTCTAGAATCAAAAATCCCCCCCCCCCCCCCATTGTTGCAGTCATACTTTAGACCTGGTCTTAAGTTTCGGTATGGAAGTTGGTGATGTTGAAATCCACCCAAGTAATCCTATTCTTTCCGTTACACTGCATATACAATTGCCACACCCTTTCAAAGCTCAATCTAGGGCATACATGGGTCACACTATCACTTCCTCCACTATTAAAAACTGTATTGATGCACTGCCTGAATACTTTGATTTACTTTGACTTAAACGATCGCCTTCTCAACCAATTATCTGGCAGAGGGATTAGCTATTGCTCTCTGCATAGGTGGCCTTCACTATTTGGAGCCCCCCCCCCCCCCCAACGAACCGCCGAACCATCTTTTAAATAACACAACAAACAACGGCTGCATCACGGTTTCTCATTGAGATTTACAACCTTTTAGCTTTCAAAAATAATAATCATTGGACTATAACTGCAACAAATGCTGCATCAAGAGCAATGTGCTCTTTAGCCCTATCTACGGTGGTAGCCTATTCGTCAACGTCCCATTTATAGTAGCCAATTCATATTTCTCTGAAATTGTAAATAACAACTTTATAAAAACAATAAAAATTCCAATGCAGGATTGCTACAGTGTCGCCGCTTGTGCATACATTGACCTCTGAAGTTGCACTGCAGGGCAATAAAATAGCATTCTATTAATAGCCCAAACCGTTTACAACCATCTTGTCACAGTCACAGATAATAACATGCATAAAATGCACCATTTCTACACACGACAAAACATTATGTTCCGATAGTGGAACAATAATTGGCTAGCCTATAGGCTATTATTTAAAAGTTGAAACTGTTACAAATAAACATTCAGGGCCCTATCTTACACCCGGCACAAAGCGGCGCTAACCCAAACGCAAGTGTCTTTGCTATCTTACACCCGGCGCTAGGTCCATAATAACGCCTAACGCTCACGCCGTTTAACTAGCATGTACTCTTGCGCCGTTTGGGCGTGTTGGTCTTAAGATGAGGAGTGGCCAGGATTCTTTTTGGCGTATTGCTATCTTGAGCCAGCAGAAAGCGCTTGCGCTAGAACCACCACAAACCTGGTCTAAAGTCATGTCGCAGTTGTGTACATGTTATTTTAACGGCGCATATAAGTGCATCTACGTAGGCGTGTGCACAACGCGCATACCCTCCTGTCTGTTACACAAAGGGGCGTGCACAAGCATGACTAAAATATCTAGATCACAATGTGCACTATTATTATTGTGTAGGCTATATCAAAAATGCATAATAATAAAAGGTTTCATAGGTCCACATACCTTTCCCTCAGCGAAGGGAAGCGATACCACATTACATTGCTCTCAGCCCACTCCATCAACATCCAGGCGATGTCCGATGGTACGGGACTCCCTTATTCAATTTTGGCACTGCCCAGCAACGTTGATGTTTCCACAGCACTACTGATCGCACTCGCGGCTGTAATACATTGCTGTTATGTAAAAACACACATACTTTTTAAGGTATATAAATAGCCTACATTAGGCTATGTATTTTATGCGAATTATGCACAGAACTGTTCTGTGGTATTATAAATGTACTGTATGTGATCATTCTGACATCGTAGCTAGCAGCAAGTGTTTTGATGTGGTCAGAAATGGTCAGATCCATAGACTATAGAAAAATAAGGAGAAGCAAGATGGCATCACTGAAATAAATTAAAGGGATAGTTCGGAATTTTGGACATAATGTCTCCATTACGACTTACCCATGATGTAGTTGATTGATGGAAACCATTTTCAGCTAATTCCATGCTATCCCTTCTTTTGGACATACACACGTTGCTAATGCTAGCGCAACTCTAAGGTAACCGGTAGCATAAACACTTAAACACTCCACAGTGCACCCAAAGCAAACAAAATACGACGGGGAGCGATACTTTACGTTACCTATGAATGTATTGCCGGCACTGGTCGACTACAACAACAAAGAAGAGCAACAAGTTGCAATGGCCATGTTTGCTCCGCCGCCGTACTTCCACAGAGAATATAGGTCAGCACAAAGTAAAGGATTCAACGATAGTTTGACTTAAAAAATGATGGTATAAACACTCAAAATAACCCTGATAGACCTGTCGTCGTATTTTATTTGCTTTGGGTGCACTGTGGAGTGTTTAAATGCGTTTGGTAGTGGATGCTACCGTTACCTTAGAGTTGCGCTAGCATTAGCAACGTGTGTATGTCCAAAAGAAGGGACAGCATGGAATTCGCTGAAAATGGTTTCCATCAATCAACTACATCATGGGTAAGTCGTAATTGAGACATTATGTCCAAAATTCCGAACTATCCCTTTAAGTTAGGAACAGTGCCTTAAGTAGCTAAATGGGAAAACGACTGGGTCGGTGGTTCTTTTATTCACTGTGATTTTTATTTTTTTAATTATATATATACTTTTTTCAGTTTATGATTGAGGTGAGGCCCCTTTCAGTTAAGAGGCCCGTTTCAGGTGAAACGAATGAAACATAGCAAAGGCCGCCTATGGTTCTGTGTAAAAGTCTTGATGTAGTTGTTCCATTAAGCTATTGAGAAGAGGCTTGCCCCCTGGTATATGGACCACACACGGGTTCTTAAACAAAAGTCTCGTCAACCGGAACACAAATGGTGTTCCACTAAATTTTATATATTCTATTTGGCCTTGAAAGAGTGTGCTTTTAAGCATGTTCTTTCCAAAGCAAGGTCTTCTTACTTTTCCAAGTGTAACAAGGAAACAAGAATAATTCCTAGTTTCTCTTCAAAACAATTGCTAAACTAACTAATACTAATGCAACAACTAACTATAAAATTCCAACTTTATGTAGCAATGATTTCCTGATTTTCGTTTGTGGTAAAATAACAGGAATTAGGAAAAATGGATCGTGGCTCCATGGATCCATGGATCGTGGCTCCATGGATCCATGGATCGTGGCTGTATTTGTCCTACTGGACTTACGTGTCGGCTTTGATACAATAGCTCACCATAGCTTTGATACAATAGCCCTCCGCAACCAATTGTATTGTTTTCTCTGATAGATCTCTCATTAAATTTCTGTTACCACTCATTCTATCTTAACTATTACACCGGGCCGGCCAGCGTTTACATCAGAAGTTTACATACCCTAAGTTGACTGTGCCTTGGAAAATTCCAGAAAATTATGTAATGGCTTTAGAAACTTCTGATAGGCTAATTGACATCATTTAAGTCAAAAGGAGATGTACCTGTGGATGTATTTTAAGGCCATCATGGAAAAATCAAAAGAAATCAGCCAAGACCTCAGAAAGAAAATTGTGGACCTCCACAAGTCTGGTTCATCCTTGGGAGCCATTTTCAAACACCTGAAGGTACCACGTTCGTTTGTACAAACAATAGTACACAAGTATAAACACCACGGGACCACGCAGCCATCATACAGCTCAGGAAGGAGACGCGTTCTGTCTCCTAGAGATGAACGTGCTTTTGTCTCACAGCCGTACAAATGTGAGACAAAAGATGCTGTTACCGGTGGAACTGATTTCAGTCCTGGAAATGGCTGTATTGGTTCCTGGCGGAAGACTATCGACAAACCAGCCCCGGTCCCGGTTCTAGACTGCTGTGATTGGGGGGGCAGACAGAAATTTAGGGGGGGTACCTTTTTATTTAGGGCACTGTGTGTGCCATACAGTTCCCAGGCTTTTTCCCCTCGTTTGCATATATTTGTGTGTGTGTGTGTGTGTGTGTATCCTTGCAACCACACGCACATGTGTCTAGATGGGAGCAAGGTCTATGATAGTATATACTTAGACTTCCAAATGCATTTCAGAGTGGGTTCGGAACTGGTTACGGGATAGAACACAAAGGGTAGTATTAGGAGGGATCTTATCTGAGCAGGGTAAAGTGGGAAGTGGAGTTCCACAGGGTTCGGTTCTGGGTCCACTGCTCTTCCTCATTTACATAAATGACCTAGATGCGGATATTGAAAGTACATTAGTTAAATTTGCGGATGATACAAAACTGGGAGGTTTAGCCAACTGTCTGGAAGCTACTAAGGTAATCCAAGAAGATTTAAACAAATTCCAGAAGTGGGCAGAAACCTGGCAAATGAAATTCAATATACGTAACTATATGTAAAGTTCTACATGTGGGGAATAAAAACATAGGGCAGGATTACTTCATGCGGGGTACAAAACTAGAATGTGCACATGCAGAAAAAGCTAACAGGATGCTAGAATACATAGCCAGGAGTATTGAGTATAAATCTAAGGAGACCATACTCACACTATACAATGCCCTTGTCAGACCACACTTAGAGTACTGTCTGCAGTTCTGGGGACCTTACTACAAGAAAGATATAGGGCTCTATTTTCAAACCAGCGCAAGGGGACGGTATAGTCAAACGCAAGCTTGTTGACAGCATCAACGTCTTAAAACTGGCGCTATGGCGTTTCTCAGCAATACCGCTAGGATCAACAAATTCTCAACATAACATCCTTTCGCTTGCGCTGCAGTGGGATGGGTGGCGCTGTCTGGGGCGTGTTCTAAAATACTTTCGGCTCAGGGACAATTTGAACCAACGAAAACCCATTGCGTTATGATCAGCTGGAACCACCTCTTAGCGGGAACGCAATAGACTCTGGCAATTTGGTAACTTATTCGTCATGTAGTTCTATGTAGTGTCTATAGGTGATGCCAACATTACACTTCCATTTAATGAACAAATAGCCTATAATTATTATTAATTAATTAATTTTAATTTAAACTACTAGAATAAAACAGGACAGCTTACAAGAAACTTGCGATCATGTAGGCCACTAGCCTATAATATATAAATTACACATTGACACAGTTGAATCATAAGCCTACCATTTGAATCATAATTATGCCTACATCACCTAATGTAGGCTAATTAATGCATTCGCCACCTCCTCTCGTACCTTCCGAACTTCTGGGAGACGAGGTGGTGTGGATTGTGATCCATAAATTACTACAGTCCTAGCCTGTACTTCTGTTGCAAGTATGTCTGATTCCTGTGCGGAAAATCTTGTCGTTGACGGTCCAGTGCGTTTGGGTTGCTCATTATGAAATTGCATGGAGCGATTGCGTTCCAACGCGATTGCGTTTTAAAGCATGAGAACAACAATTTGATTGGCTACCATAGAGACACACCTTTGACGTTTAAACCCAGCCTTTTAGCAATACCGCCATAAGGTGCGCCAAGATTGCCGTCATGAAATTACCAAATTTCTCGCCGACACGCCCTCAAAGCGATACCTCCAAGCGATTACTCTTGCGTTCACCATTGCGTTTGGTTTATTAAAATAGAGCCCATAGAGGCGCTGGAAAAGGTCCAAAGAAGGGCAACCAGATTTATACCCCGTCTTGGTAAAAACTAGATCTCTGTCATTTGTGCTTGAAAACTTGCGATAGGGGAAGCAGAAACATGCATCTAGTTTCACTGAATATTCTAGCCATGATCGTGACTGATACCAGCTTGGGTTGAAAGAACAAGCTTTTTGCCAAACTCCCGTTTGGGAAATACTTTTAGAACTGGCTGAGATGGTGTGTTATCATTTAAATCGTGGCCGAGATCCACGAAAGCACCCCCGACTGCCTTTTCTTCCGAACTGGGACCGGGCACAGGATCCGATACTGAGCATGAAGATTCTGAACTACCGGTATGTACAACTAGAGCTGCATTTGTGTTAACATTACTGTGCTTTGGTTTAGTAATCAAAAATCGATGCATAATGATTTAGGCTAATACCGTATAAGCAAGTAGGGTAACTGTCACCAAAAGGAAAGACGAACCGTGGAGCACAGAGAATAAGAAAAGAAAGAAAAACACATTAGCGACCTAACCGTTAGTTAGCTTTAGCTATAACGGTGACAATTAGCTAGCTAACAGTTAACGTTACCTAGCTAGGTTAGCTAGTCTAACATAAACTAGTACTGTAGCTAGCTAGCTAACGTTGCGTAAAACCACCACCACTAAGCCCCTCAGACAGTAATAACACTAAACCACTAAAATGAAACAACAAGACAAGACTCAAAATACACAGGCTTAATTATAAACTTTTAAACAGAATAACTTATAGACCTATATTATTTTTATTTATTTTTGCTGTGGGCAAACGTTAACCTCTTCAAGTGACACCGACAAATGTAGAGAGTGACAGCAGATCGGTCCGTCTCCCAGTTTTAAACTGCCAAACCAACCAATCAGAAATACATTGCCAAGTTGTTGTTTTTTGATATTTTGAATAGAACATTATGATTGGCTAAGTCTCCTGAACTGAGAAAGAATGCAAAATATCGGTTAAAAAAAATAATAATAACTTTTTATAATTGATTATTTTAAGTCAATGGTCAAAGTTTTGAGGGGGGCACAGCAAAAATTTGGGGGGGGCACGGCCCCCTCTGCCCCCCCCCTAGATCCGGCCCTGCGACAAACGGTTCCAGAAAGTGTCTAGAAGCCAAGCTGCACAGTGGAATGTTGCATCTTTGGAGGGTAAGGGGTGGGGAAGTTGCGTCATCTAACCAATAGCAAAGGCTTGATGTGTAAGTGACAGAGTACAAGTTTCCTTATCCAGCCACATATTTGCTATATAAACATGCGGGTTTACTTTTGCCACAAAAGGCTTTGATGATCGCAGTGAATCGCAATGAACATCAAAGTATTTGACATCTTCTGCGTGTTGTTCTCTCTTTTGTCAGGTAATGTCATTCATTCTTCTTCTAATTTAAACTAATAACAATTAACATCTCATTTTAATTGTTTTAAATAGCTTGTTGACTGCCTGCAGTCTCCAAATCACAATTAGTTTACTTAATAGTGACCTAAAGCTAGTAAATTCTATCATTTTAATTAAATCTGTTGACAGATATGTGTCCTGTATGTCATGTACTGCTTTCGTTTATAAAAGGCATAATGTATTTACCATTGCACTACACTGCAATGTAAAGGTAATCAAAAAATCCGATCAAAACATAATGTAAACTGACAAATCAACAGATCAATTACTTAACAGCCAATCTTAGGGTAATGCAACCTGAGATATTGTTTGCTTGATAAGCAAAGATTATATGTCTTTTTTTCTACGCAGGAGAGAGCCCTGGCCAAATTGTGTATGGAAAGACTGGAGAAAATGTATATCTACATCTGCGGCACTCACACAGAAGGTCTTCAACTGATATTCAATGGAGACGTCAAAATATACTTATTGCCAAGACAACGGGTTCCATGCATCAATTTGCGGAGGTCCTCAGGAATGGGACTCTCAAACTCTACAATGTCGGGAGAAACTGCAGTGGGAAGTACACTGTTAATGCCTATAATGACCAGGGTGTAATGACCCTGAATGAGAGCTATGACTTGGTTGTGATTGGTAAGTCCTCACCTGGGATGGGCAATACCGTATTGTTAATATTGATGTTGAATTGTGTCAGTTATTTTCTAACACCTGACCATAGCTTAGTAGCTTGTGACGCTGAAGTGCAAACAAGTGGATATTTTTCTCTTAGATCCTCCAGTGGTTGAACTGGTTGCCTGTACGCTGGAGGTTTCTGTGTTACACTGTGCGGGAGAAAATGTACCTGATGCCGAGTACGATTGGAGGGTCAGTGTCCTGAACCAGGGACATCGGAAGGTTTCCAATTATACTGGGAAATATTTGGCTCTGAACTATTTTACCGGAAATATCTGCTGCTCTCTGAAAAAGGGCAACTACAGCAGTCAGAGTGAGCCGTATCACCTGTCCTGTGCAGGTAAATCATGTTGTATTATCTCCTACAGTGATAAATTACTTCTTTAACCCTTTAACTTGCCTTGACCAATTGCTCGTGTGAACATGCCGGATGCATTAGCACCGTTAATGAAAAGCTCAGTTCACCTACACTGCAAAAACCAAATCTTAACAAGCATTTCATCTTACATTTAGACTTTAGAATCTTATTTCTGTTACATTTTTACTAAATAAGACAAAAAGATTGCCAATGGGGTGAGATAGTTTTATTCATTTCAAGACTTGCCAGTGGGGTGAGATAATTTCACACAAAAAGTAACTTAAAAGAAGCTAATATTTTCCACTTTAGAGAAAACATTTTTTAGATTACAAGACTAAAACACTTAGTCAGCTGCAGAGATCTGTTAAGACAGACAGTTTTTGCAGTGTATTTAATCTGTAGATTGATATGATTAAGGACATATTTTGTTGGTTGTAACTAATTAACTCTTAATTTAAGATTCGGCTACGTTTGTTCCAGAAATGAAGTTGTATGTCAGAGTCGAGGTCACTGTGCTGCTGGGCCTTCTCTGCTTCCTGACGTGTGGAATTTCAGTCGGCGTACAAATATGCCGCAAGAAACAGAATTCAAGTAAGAATCTTCATGCCAAGTGTGTGCGTTCATATTCGATAGATTTTTTTTCCTTTATAGAATATAGAATATAGTGTTGAAAAGAAATCATATTTCAAACAAATTTCAAATCATATTTCAAACAATAATAGGTGCAATAGATCTTTTTCATACTCATGTTAAATTAGTGAATATTTGCTGGTTTAGGCTGCAAGGTTATATCAACCGCTAATTTTCTATGAATATGAAATAAATATATATTTATTTTAATTAAAAGTGTTTCCTCTAGATGTGAAGTCTGAAGGGCACTGTCCCTCTCTTGAGTTGACCCGGGATGACGGGGTCATGACGACGATTGTTTACATTGAAGTTGGAAAAGAACACAAACCACTTTTGCATCCCTTTTCATAAATTGCTGTAGAAATTAATATACAATAAAGTTTTGTTTTTCTTAACTGTGAAATATTTTGAAAACAGTCATTCTGTACTGGAATAGAATAGAAATAAAATAGAATAGAACAAGGGACTTTGGGAAGAAAATTTTGACGTGTGTGTGTGTGTGTGTGTATTTGTTTGTAGAAATGTACTTATTTGTGTGTTTGCTCTTACTTTTTCTGGGATAAACTAGAGGCGAAAACTCTGGTCGTGGTTTTTTACAAACATTAAACACATTGCAGGCTTTGTACTGGAATTATAATATGTATTTCTGTAAATATTTCAGAAAAGTTGGAAAACTGTAACTGTGTTGATTTCAAATGTTGCGACTGTAAAATATGTCAAGTTTTTCCAACATAAAGAGGACTCACATCTGCATGGGAAATTATATGGATATGAATATGAATATGGAGTCCTTAAAAAGAGGAGGAAATACCAACTGTCTTCAGAGCTGTTAACCTTCAAAACTTCTCCAATCTGAAGGAGAATTATTCAAAATAATTAAAGTACATTGAAGAGACATTTTTCCACTCATGACTATCCTTTAAAATATATTATAATTAAATCATTATCTAAAATTGACCAATGCTTTGTACAAGCAGCTTACTTTTTTACCAAAATACAATCCATTTATAGAGCTGGATATTTATTTTTTTCAGGTTATGTGTGTCGCTCCAGGGCACAACAACAATGTCAATGTGTTATGCAACTGCAGTTTATTGCACAACAAATTCACCTCACCTGGTTTAGTAGGTCTAAATTGGTTGCTGATTTTAAGTTGGTTATATAGATAATTGGCAAACTATCAGGGGTAGGCCTGGACCTTTGAAAAGAGATGGTGTCCACCCGTCCCAGAACGGCACTAGCTCTTTTATCTAGAAATATCTAGAAATCTAGTTCATAATCTTGATTCTGAATAATTACTCCTCAAAGCTAAGGCCAGGCCGCAAAGAGTTTGTCCTATACACAGCTAGCTGTGTCTGCTAGCCTCTCAAAACCGCTGATCATAGGCTTCACCCTATCAATACTGTGTCAGTCCTCCCAGTTCCAAATGATTATAAATCTAAATATCGTGGAGTTTGCCACAAAATATTTATCAATATTTAAACAAACATACTGCTAGTAATTCCAATAATAATCAGACCACACATTTTGTTGTCAGTTAGACATCTAATCAACATCAGTCATGGAGGTTGATATTCTGTCGATTGGTGAGGCAGAAATGACATTGTTTTAGACGTAGGTATATTGCAACATGGGAATGAGTACAAGACACTGAGCTATTATAGGTAGAAAAGTGGTCGCCTCATCATGACTCAACGTCATACATCCCTGCAGCTGCGACGCAGGTCGCCAAATTGTTTGAGGGGATACTACTCTGAAATTTGGATTGCTAACTATAAGATATAAGATTAACTCTAAGGCAGCTCTTGTGAATTAATTAATCTCTGATTATAGTCTTGCTGTGTTTTGTCTTGCTGCGAAACTTTGCCTAAATGAGTCCTCTCCTCCTGGTTACATATAGTCAAAACTCCCATCTCTGTCAAAGAGGAGGTAGCATTGTTGTTATTTACAATTCCTGTATTCACTCAACACAGCAAAAATATTTAACACACTAGGGTGTTTATATGAGACCGCAGCCTCATATAAACACCCAGGGGTGTTAAATGTACACCAGCAGTGTTGGATTTACACTGCCATTTTTGCTGCAAACCCCAAAACCAGAGTACACATTTTTATTTCTTCTTCAAAGTACTAGTCATGAACCTTACGCAGCCAGATGTTGGGAGAAACCACCATTCTTCTTATGCTATCACCCTTGCTATGGTCTATAGGCCTCCTGGCCCATACTCTGGCTTTATGCTTTATTCATGAATTTGCAGAGTTTCTCTCTCACTGTAAGCTACGACAATAATGGTGGTTTCTCACTTGCTTTCAATCCAACTTGAGATCTGTCATAGTTGTTGTGTATTCTGTGCATTATTGCCTTGTTTTTGTGTCTGTTTTAAAAGTTTTATCCTTTGTCATTGTTATCCATGTATTTGTATTTTATTACTTTAGTTGACGGTAGTCTTTTTAAATGTGCTTTATAAATAAAATTGACTTGACTTGACAGCGTGGCGGTGTCAGGTGATTTTAACCTCCAATTTGAAAACGTAGATGACTCCTTTACATCTGCATCCGTGAATATTCTAGAATCAAAAATCCCCCCCCCCCCCCATTGTTGCAGTCATACTTTAGACCTGGTCTTAAGTTTCGGTATGGAAGTTGGTGATGTTGAAATCCACCCAAGTAATCCTATTCTTTCCGTTACACTGCATATACAATTGCCACACCCTTTCAAAGCTCAATCTAGGGCATACATGGGTCACACTATCACTTCCTCCACTATTAAAAACTGTATTGATGCACTGCCTGAATACTTTGATTTACTTTGACTTAAACGATCGCCTTCTCAACCAATTATCTGGCAGAGGGATTAGCTATTGCTCTCTGCATAGGTGGCCTTCACTATTTGGAGCCCCCCCCCAACGAACCATCGAACCATCTTTTAAATAACACAACAAACAACGGCTGCATCACGGTTTCTCATTTAGATTTACAACCTTTTAGCTTTCAAAAATAATAATCATTGGACAATAACTGCAACAAATGCTGCATCAAGAGCAATGCGCTCTTTAGCCCTATCTACGGTGGTAGCGTATTCGTCAACGTCCCAATTATAGTAGCCTATTCATATTTCTCTGAAATTGTAAATAACAACTTTATAAAAACAATAAAAATTCCAATGCAGGATTGCTCCAGTGTCGCTGCTTGTGCATACATTGACCTCTGAAGTTGCACTGCAGGGCAATAAAATAGCAGAGTTCTATGAATAGCCCAAACCGTTTACAACCATCTTGTCACAGTCACAGATAATAACATGCATAAAATGCACCATTTCTACACACGACAAAACATTATGTTCTGATAGAGGAACAATAATAGGCTAGCCTATAGGCTATTATTTAAAAGTTGAAACTGTTACAAATAAACATTCAGGGCCCTATCTTACACCCAGCGCAAAGCGGCGCTAACCCAAACGCAAGTGTCTTTGCTATCTTACACCCGGCGCTAGGTCCATAATAACGCCTAACGCTCACGTCCTTTAACTAGCATGTATTTTTGCGCCATCACAAGTGAATTGTGCGTGTTGGTCTTAAGATGAGGAGTGGCCAGGATTCTTTTTGGCGTATTGCTATCTTGAGCCAGCAGAAAGCGCTTGCGCTAGAACCACCACAAACCTGGTCTAAAGTCATGTCGCAGTTGTGTACATGTTATTTTAACGGCGCATATAAGTGCATCTACGTAGGCGTGTGCACAACGCGCATACCCTCCTGTCTGTTACACAAAGGGGCGTGCACAAGCATGACTAAAATATCTAGATCACAATGTGAAATATTATTATTGTGTAGGCTATATCAAAAATGCATAATAATAAAAGGTTTCATAGGTCCACATACCTTTCCCTCAGCGAAGGGAAACGATACCACATTACATTGCTCTCAGCCCACTCCATCAACATCCAGGCGATGTCCGATGGTACGGGACAATGGCTAACCATTAAAAAGGAGCTGATAACACCTATATCAAGCCTAATGCGCAAATTGTCATTTGCACCTAATGCGTGAATTGTCATTCAATGGAAAACTCGCGTACTGCAATAGACGGATATTTGCGTTCTGAAAATGCGCTTCAGATGTCATTACAATAGGCTACAGCTCTGTTTATCTAGGAATACAGCCTGTAAGTAGGCTAAATAGAATGGTTTGTGACTGAAAAAAGTTCAAAACCTTGTCCAGTGAATATTGCTTTTATTGTTTTTCAAATAGCCTAGGCTACAGCGGACTCGATGTGCATAATGTTTTTTCGATAGACTATGGTTAAAAAACGGAGATAAATGTCATCATGTTAACTGAATTGTAGACTAACCTTAGCTATTCTTCGTCCTTCAGATTTTTTAAATTACAGTGACAAGGTTTCCATACCCTCAGCTTATTAAAACCCCGCTGATTTCACCTGTTATTCCATAACTGAACAAAAGATTTTAAAGAGAACTAAGCGTCTAATTAGAAACTAAATTTGCAGCACGTTACACAATTAATTTACAATTAATTTCAATTCCATTATCTGCATATTCGCTTTACAGGAGCAGGTCTGTTTCCCCTGCTGTACATCGCACTTTTCACAGTCTTCCTGGGAAAGTGAAACGTTTTAAAGTAGCCTATTACGCTACCAGTAAAACAGGTTGGTTACATTTCCATAAGCAGGACATTATAAAACAAGGGAAAATATGCGGAACCTATGGGTTGCCAACCTGACAGATTTGTTGTATTTAGTATCATCATTAAGGCAAAATAACGTTAGTTATGTTATTAATCAAAATTAGAATGCAGGTAGCCTAATGAACTTCGGATGAAGCTTGAACGTGGGTTCATTGCATAATCAAACGGAATTCGTTAAACAGGCAGGCTAATTTGGCGTTTTCTAAGGTGAGAAGGAAGCAATTGGACGCTTATTCTCAGCTGTTGCAGGTGCTTTTAACGAAATTTAACAGCATATATTTTGTAAACAGCACTGTCAGGAATTACCGGGAACTCATAATACTACTACTGCTACTGATCCATATAGCCTATTCCTTGATCGCACTAAACACGCATGAGCATGTCTGTTTCGCCATCATAAGCAATCCGCCAAGGTGGAAAAGCAGGCTTTTAAAGGGAATTGGATATGACATTTTGATTGGTTTATTGCATGTCACGCTCAAGACACACCTATAATTAATGAAGAGACTAGGTTCAGCCCAGTTGCACCTTGTGCCGTGCTTAACGCCCAAAAAACACGCCGTTAAAATAGCAAAAGTGGACTTGGACACGCCCTAAATGGACTTAGCGCCATGCGCTTAGACTAAGCGCCAAGATCGCCAAGATAGGGCCCTCAGTGTCTTTTCCTTTGCGTACTGTATGTAGGCTACGCCTACCCAATGTACTTTCGCTATAACGATCAATTTTTTTTTCTACAAATCTCTGATATAAACAGATTAAGTAACCAAATATCCTACCTCGTAACGATTCTACAACTGGTTTCTGTTGAATGTTGAAGAGATTCCCTTATTCAATTTTGGCACTGCCCAGCAACGTTGATGTTTCCACAGCACTACCGATCGCATTCGCGGCTGTAATACATTGCTGTTATGTAAAAACACACATACTTTTTAAGGTATATAAATAGCCTACATTAGGCTATGTATTTTATGCGAATTATGCACAGAACTGTTCTGTGGTATTATGAATGTACTGTATGTGATCATTCTGACATCGTAGCTAGCAGCAAGTGTTTTGATGTGGTCAGAAATGGTCAGATCCATAGACTATAGAAAAATAAGGAGAAGCAAGATGGCATCACTGAAATAAATTAAAGGGATAGTTCGGAATTTTGGACATAATGTCTCCATTACGACTTACCCATGATGTAGTTGATTGATGGAAACCATTTTCAGCTAATTCCATGCTATCCCTTCTTTTGGACATACACACGTTGCTAATGCTAGCGCAACTCTAAGGTAACCGGTAGCATAAACACTTAAACACTCCACAGTGCACCCAAAGCAAATAAAATACGACGGGGAGCGATACTTTACGTTACCTATGAATGTATTGCCGGCACTGGTCGACTACAACAACAAAGAAGAGCAACAAGTTGCAATGGCCATGTTTGCTCCGCCGCCATACTTCCACAGAGAATATAGGTCAGCACAAAGTAAAGGATTCAACGATAGTTTGACTTAAAAAATGATGGTATAAACACTCAAAATAACCCTGATAGACCTGTCGTCGTATTTTATTTGCTTTGGGTGCACTGTGGAGTGTTTAAATGCGTTTGGTAGTGGATGCTACCGTTACCTTAGAGTTGCGCTAGCATTAGCAACGTGTGTATGTCCAAAAGAAGGGACAGCATGGAATTCGCTGAAAATGGTTTCCATCAATCAACTACATCATGGGTAAGTCGTAATTAAGACATTATGTCCAAAATTCCGAACTATCCCTTTAAGTTAGGAACAGTGCCTTAAGTAGCTAAATGGGAAAACGACTGGGTCGGTGGTTCTTTTATTCACTGTGATTTTTATTTTTTTAATTATATATATACTTTTTTCAGTTTATGATTGAGGTGAGGCCCCTTTCAGTTAAGAGGCCCGTTTCAGGTGAAACGAATGAAACATAGCAAAGGCCGCCTATGGTTCTGTGTAAAAGTCTTGATGTAGTTGTTCCATTAAGCTATTGAGAAGAGGCTTGCCCCCTGGTATATGGACCACACACGGGTTCTTAAACAAAAGTCTCGTCAACCGGAACACAAATGGTGTTCCACTAAATTTTATATATTCTATTTGGCCTTGAAAGAGTGTGCTTTTAAGCATGTTCTTTCCAAAGCAAGGTCTTCTTACTTTTCCAAGTGTAACAAGGAAACAAGAATAATTCCTAGTTTCTCTTCAAAACAATTGCTAAACTAACTAATACTAATGCAACAACTAACTATAAAATTCCAACTTTATGTAGCAATGATTTCCTGATTTTCGTTTGTGGTAAAATAACAGGAATTAGGAAAAATGGATCGTGGCTCCATGGATCCATGGATCGTGGCTCCATGGATCCATGGATCGTGGCTGTATTTGTCCTACTGGACTTACGTGTCGGCTTTGATACAATAGCTCACCATAGCTTTGATACAATAGCCCTCCACAACCAATTGTATTGTTTTCTCTGATAGATCTCTCATTAAATTTCTGTTACCACTCATTCTATCTTAACTATTACACCGGGCCGGCCAGCGTTTACATCAGAAGTTTACATACACTAAGTTGACTGTGCCTTGGAAAATTCCAGAAAATTATGTAATGGCTTTAGAAACTTCTGATAGGCTAATTGACATCATTTAAGTCAAAAGATGTACCTGTGGATGTATTTTAAGGCCATCATGGAAAAATCAAAAGAAATCAGCCAAGACCTCAGAAAGAAAATTGTGGACCTCCACAAGTCTGGTTCATCCTTGGGAGCCATTTTCAAACACCTGAAGGTACCACGTTCGTTTGTACAAACAATAGTACACAAGTATAAACACCACGGGACCACGCAGCCATCATACAGCTCAGGAAGGAGACGCGTTCTGTCTCCTAGAGATGAACGTGCTTTTGTCTCACAGCCGTACAAATGTGAGACAAAAGATGCTGTTACCGGTGGAACTGATTTCAGTCCTGGAAATGGCTGTATTGGTTCCTGGCGGAAGACCATCGACAAACCAGCCCCGGTTCTAGACTGCTGTGATTGGGGGGGCAGACAGAAATTTAGGGGGGGCACCTTTTTATTTAGGGCACTGTGTGTGCCATACAGTTCCCAGGCTTTTTCCCCTCGTTTGCATATATTTGTGTGTGTGTGTGTGTGTGTGTGTATCCTTGCAACCACACGCACGTGTGTCTAGATGGGAGCAAGGTCTATGATATTATATACTTAGACTTCCAAATGCATTTCAGAGTGGGTTCGGAACTGGTTACGGGATAGAACACAAAGGGTAGTAGTAGGAGGGATCTTATCTGAGCAGGGTAAAGTGGGAAGTGGAGTTCCACAGGGTTCGGTTCTGGGTCCACTGCTCTTCCTCATTTACATAAATGATCTAGATGCGGATATTGAAAGTACATTAGTTAAATTTGCGGATGATACAAAACTGGGAGGTTTAGCCAACTGTCTGGAAGCTACTAAGGTAATCCAAGAAGATTTAAACAAATTCCAGAAGTGGGCAGAAACCTGGCAAATGAAATTCAATATACGTAACTATATGTAAAGTTCTACATGTGGGGAATAAAAACATAGGGCAGGATTACTTTATGCGGGGTACAAAACTAGAATGTGCACATGCAGAAAAAGCTAACAGGATGCTAGGATACATAGCCAGGAGTATTGAGTATAAATCTAAGGAGACCATACTCACACTATACAATGCCCTTGTCAGACCACACTTAGAGTACTGTCTGCAGTTCTGGGGACCTTACTACAAGAAAGATATAGGGCTCTATTTTCAAACCAGCGCAAGGGGACGGTATAGTCAAACGCAAGCTTGTTGACAGCATCAACGTCTTAAAACTGGCGCTATGGCGTTTCTCAGCAATACCGCTAGGATCAACAAATTCTCAACATAACATCCTTTCGCTTGCGCTGCAGTGGGATGGGTGGCGCTGTCTGGGGCGTGTTCTAAAATACTTTCGGCTCAGGGACAATTTGAACCAACGAAAACCCATTGCGTTATGATCAGCTGGAACCACCTCTTAGCGGGAACGCAATAGACTCTGGCAATTTGGTAACTTATTCGTCATGTAGTTCTATGTAGTGTCTATAGGTGATGCCAACATTACACTTCCATTTAATGAACAAATAGCCTATAATTATTATTAATTAATTAATTTTAATTTAAACTACTAGAATAAAACAGGACAGCTTACAAGAAACTTGCGATCATGTAGGCCACTAGCCTATAATATATAAATTACACATTGACACAGTTGAATCATAAGCCTACCATTTGAATCATAATTATGCCTACATCACCTAATGTAGGCTAATTAATGCATTCGCCACCTCCTCTCGTGCCTTCCGAACTTCTGGGAGACGAGGTGGTGTGGATTGTGATCCATAAATTACTACAGTCCTAGCCTGTACTTCTGTTGCAAGTATGTCTGATTCCTGTGCGGAAAATCTTGTCGTTGACGGTCCAGTGCGTTTGGGTTGCTCATTATGAAATTGCATGGAGCGATTGCGTTCCAACGCGATTGCGTTTTAAAGCATGAGAACAACAATTTGATTGGCTACCATAGAGACACACCTTTGACGTTTAAACCCAGCCTTTTAGCAATACCGCCATAAGGTGCGCCAAGATTGCCGTCATGAAATTACCAAATTTCTCGCCGACGCCCTCAAAGCGATACCTCCAAGCGATTACTCTTGCGTTCACCATTGCGTTTGGTTTATTAAAATAGAGCCCATAGAGGCGCTGGAAAAGGTCCAAAGAAGGGCAACCAGATTTATACCCCGTCTTGGTAAAAACTAGATCTCTGTCATTTGTGCTTGAAAACTTGCGATAGGGGAAGCAGAAACATGCATCTAGTTTCACTGAATATTCTAGCCATGATCGTGACTGATACCAGCTTGGGTTGAAAGAACAAGCTTTTTGCCAAACTCCCGTTTGGGAAATACTTTTAGAACTGGCTGAGATGGTGTGTTATCATTTAAATCGTGGCCGAGATCCACGAAAGCACCCCCGACTGCCTTTTCTTCCGAACTGGGACCGGGCACAGGATCCGATACTGAGCATGAAGATTCTGAACTACCGGTATGTACAACTAGAGCTGCATTTGTTTTAACATTACTGTGCTTTGGTTTAGTAATCAAAAATCGATGCATAATGATTTAGGCTAATACCGTATAAGCAAGTAGGGTAACTGTCACCAAAAGGAAAGACGAACCGTGGAGCACAGAGAATAAGAAAAGAAAGAAAAACACATTAGCGACCTAACCGTTAGTTAGCTTTAGCTATAACGGTGACAATTAGCTAGCTAACAGTTAACGTTACCTAGCTAGGTTAGCTAGTCTAACATAAACTAGTACTGTAGCTAGCTAGCTAACGTTGCGTAAAACCACCACCACTAAGCCCCTCAGACAGTAATAACACTAAACCACTAAAATGAAACAACAAGACAAGACTCAAAATACACAGGCTTAATTATAAACTTTTAAACAGAATAACTTATAGACCTATATTATTTTTATTTATTTTTGCTGTGGGCAAACGTTAACCTCTTCAAGTGACAGACAAACACCGACAAATGTAGAGAGTGACAGCAGATCGGTCCGTCTCCCAGTTTTAAACTGCCAAACCAACCAATCAGAAATACATTGCCAAGTTGTTGTTTTTTGATATTTTGAATAGAACATTATGATTGGCTAAGTCTCCTGAACTGAGAAAGAATGCAAAATATCGGTTAAAAAAAATAATAATAACTTTTTATAATTGATTATTTTAAGTCAATGGTCAAAGTTTTGAGGGGGCACAGCAAAAATTTGGTGGAGCACGGCCCCCTCTGCCCCCCCCCTAGATCCGGCCCTGCGACAAACGGTTCAAGAAAGTGTCTAGAAGCCAAGCTGCACAGTGGAATGTTGCATCTTTGGAGGGTAAGGGGAGGGGAATTTGCGTCATCTGACCAATAGTAAAGGCTTGAGGTGTAAGTGACAGAGTAGAAGTTTCCTTGTCCAGCCACATATTTGCTATATAAACATGCGGGTTTACTTTTGCCACAAAAGGCTTTGGTGATCGCAGTGAATCGCAATGAACATCAAAGTATTTGACATCTTCTGCGTGTTGTTCTCTCTTTTGTCAGGTAATGTCATTCATTCTTCTTCTAATTTAAACTAATAACAATTAACATCTAATTTTAATTGTTTTAAATAGCTTGTTGACTGCCTGCAGTCTCCAAATCACAATTATTTTGCTTAATAGTGACCTAAAGCTAGTAAATTCTATCATTTTAATTAAATCTGTTGACAGATATGTGTCCTGTATGTCATGTACTGCTTTCGTTTATAAAAGGCATAATGTATTTACCATTGCACTACACTGCAATGTAAAAGTAATCAAAAAATCTGATCAAAACATAATGTAAACTGACAAATCAACAGATCAATTACTTAACAGCCAATCTTAGGGTAATGCAACCTGAGATATTGTTTGCTTGATAAGCAAAGATTATATGTCTTTTTTTCTATGCAGGAGAGAGCCCTGGCCAAATTGTGTATGGAAAGACAGGAGAAAATGTATCTCTCCATCTGCGGCACTCACACGGATGGTCTTCAACTGATATTCGATGGAGACGTCAAAATATACTTATTGCCAAGACAACGGGTTCCGTGCATCAATTTGCGGAGGTCCTCAGTAATGGGACACTCAAACTCTACAATGTTGGGAGAAACTGCAGTGGGAAGTACACTGTTAATGCCTTTGATGACCAGGGTGTAATGACCCTGAATGAGAGCTATGACTTGGTTGTGATTGGTAAGTCCTCACCTGGGATGGGCAATACCGTATTGTTAATATTGATGTTGAATTGTGTCAGTTATTTTTTAACACCTGACCATAGCTTAGTAGCTTGTGACGCTGAAGTGCAAACAAGTGGATATTTTTCTCTTAGGTCCTCCAGTGGTTGAACTGGTTGCCTGTACGCTGGAGGTTTCTGTG
The DNA here is from genome assembly GCA_029718625.1 of Synaphobranchus kaupii. Taxonomy (NCBI): domain Eukaryota; kingdom Metazoa; phylum Chordata; class Actinopteri; order Anguilliformes; family Synaphobranchidae; genus Synaphobranchus; species Synaphobranchus kaupii. The sequence goes on from CM056393.1 coordinate 3,689,712, forward strand.
TTACACTGTGCGGGAGAAAATGGCCCTGATGCTGAGTACGATTGGAGGGTCAGTGTCCTGAACCAGGGACATCGGAAGGTTTCCAATTATACTGGGAAATATTTGGCTCTGAACTATTCAACCGGAAATATCTGCTGCTCTCTGAAAAAGGGCAACTACAGCAGTCAGAGTGAGCCGTATCACCTGTCCTGTGCAGGTAAATCATGTTGTATTATCTCCTACAGTGATACATTATTTCTTTAACCCTTTAACTTGCCTTGACCAATTTCTATTGTGAACATGCAGGATGCATTGCTGTTAGTGAAAACCTCAGTACACCCATTTAATCCACTCCCATTTAATCCACTGTATATACTGATATGATTAAGGACATATTCTGTTGATAACTAATTAACTTTTAACTTAAGATTCAGGTCAGTTTGTTCCAGAAATGAAGTTGTGTGTCAGAGTCGAGGTCACTGTGCTGCTGCTCATTCTCTGCTTCCTGACGTGTGGAATTTCAATCGGCGTACAAATATGCCGCAAGAAACAGAATTCAAGTAAGAATTTCTTTTTCATCATCATTGGGAACAAACTAATTTAAGCATGATGTATTTCTGTAAATTTTATGCGCAATTACTTTTTAATTATATGCTGAATTGAACAGATTGAAAAAATAAAACAGTAACTGTGCTAAAATGCGGGCACCCTGTCAGTCAGTAATTTGTCTCCCAAAGGTGATTTGTCTCCCAGGGCCCTATCTTGGCGATCTTGGCGCTTAGTCTAAGCGCATGGCGCTAAGTCCATTTAGGGCGTGTCCAAGTCCACTTTTGCTATTTTAACGGCGTGTTTTTTTGGCGCTAAGCACGGCGCATGGCGCAACTGGGCTGAACCTAGTCGCTTCATTAATTATAGGTGTGTCTTGGGCGTGACATTCAATAAACCAATCAAAATGTCATATCCCATTCCCTTTAAAAGCCTGCTTATCCACCTTGGCGGATTGCTTATGATGGCGAAACAGACATGCTCGTGCGTGTTTAGTGTGATCAAGGAATAGGCTAAATGGAGTATGATCAATATTATTCGGACTAACCATTAGCCTATGAGTTCCCGGTAATTCCAGACAGGGCTGTTATTTTACAAAATATGTGCGGTTAAATTTCGTTAAAAGGACCTGCAACAGCTGAGAATAAGCTATCAATGGCTTCAGTCTCACCTTAGAAAACGCCAAATTAGCCTGCTTGTTCAGCGAATTTCGTTTGATTATGCAATGAAAGTGTCAAACATCAATTCCAAGAGGCTGTTCTCATGGAATTCTCGAAGTTCAAGCTTCATCCAAAGTTCATTAGGCTACCTGCATAGTAGGCTAATATTGATTAATAACATACATACCGTTATTTTGCCTTAATGGTGACACTAGCCTACAATAAAGCTGTCAGGTTCGCAACCCATAAGTTCACGCATATTTCCCCTTGTTTAATAATGTCCTGTTTATGGAAATGTGACCAACCTGTTTTACTCGTAGCGTAATCCTTTAAAACAATCCACTTTCCCAGGAAGACCGTTAAACGTGCGACTTGAGAACATGCAGCTCACGTGCAGAGAATGGCATTAAAATGAATTGTGAATTAATTGTGTAACGTGCTGCAAATTTGTTTTAGTTTCTAATTAGACGCTTAGTTCTCTTTAAAATCGTTTTGTTCAGTTAAGGAATAACGGGTGAAATCAGCTGGGTTTTAAACGGTGAGAGTATGGAAACCTGGTCACTGTAATTTAAAAAAATATGAAGGACGAAGAATAGCTAAGGTTACAATTTAGTTAACATGGTGACATCTCCGTTTTTTAACCATAGGCTATCGAAAAAAACCTTATGCACAGCGAATTCGCTGTAGCCTAGGCTATTTGAAAAACAATAAATGCAATATTCACTGGACAAGGTTTTGAACTTTTTTCAGTCACAAACCATTCTATTTACTTACAGGCTGTATTCATAGATAAACAGAGCTGTATTGTAATGACATCTGAAGCGCATTTTCAGAACTTAAATGTCCGTCTATTGCCGTGCGCGAGTTTTCCATTGAATGACAATTCACGCATTAGGTGCAAAGACAATTCGCGCATTAGGCTTGATAGCTATAGGTGTTATCAGCTCCTTTTTAATGGATAGCCATTGTCCCGTACCATCGCACATCGCCTGGATGTTGATGGAGTGGGCTGAGAGCAATGTAATGTGGCATTGTTTCCTTTCGCTGAGGGAAAGGTATGTGGACCTATGGAACCTTTTATTATTATGCATTTTTGATATAGCCTACACAATAATAATATTTCACATTGTGATCTAGATATTTTAGTCATGCCTGTGCACGCCCCTGTGTGTAACAGACAGGAGGGTATGCGCGTTGTGTACACGCCTATGTAGACGCACTTATATGCGCCGTTAAAATAGCATGTAAACAACTGCGACATGACTTTAGACCAGGTTTGTGGTGGTTCTAGCGCAAGCGCTTTCTGCTAGCTCAAGATAGGCTAGCAATACGCCAAAAAGAATCCTGGCCACTCCTCATCTTAAGACCAACACGCCCAGTTCACTAATGATGGCGCAAGAGTTATGCCGTCAAACATGCTAGTTTGACGGTGTAAGCGTTAGGCGTTATTATGGACCTAGCGCCGGGTGTAAGATAGCAAAGACACTTGCGTTTGCGTTAGCGCCGCTTTGCGCCGGGTGTAAGATAGGGCCCCCAGTCTTTTAGTTCTTGCTTTAGCCCTCATTATGAGTCAATTTGGCCCCATTCTATGTTTGACTTCCCTTAAAAACTAGTTAACCTTATTTTTTCATCTTGATACTATATGAATTTTCCTAATTTGGTGGGACTATATAGTAAACATGCAATAAAAATAATGTTATGTTTTCAAAGGTCCTGTACCTGTATACAAAGGTGTTGTGTGGGGTCATTTGTGGGGTAGCTGTATAAAAAGTAAGATAATATACAACCTTTTTCTTTTTTTTCTGGGTGATTCTGGTGGCACTTCCCCATACAGCTTTTAAACTTCAAAAACCTTTACTTACCTCAGCCTCTAAAATGAAAAAAAAAAAGTTTCTCATATATTTTTAAAATTTACGGATACAAGTCGACTCAATTGGGAGACACAGAAATGGCGGCACAGAAAAAATGTGTCAAAATCTTTCTATTACAATATTTTTGTGTCTGTTTAAACTTTTGGGATCAATTTAACTCCAGGCGTCATAAGATTTCAACATAATATGAGGGTTAGGATTTTTTTACCACTTTTCCTTGCAGAACCCATCTGGTTCTTCTTGCATGCGCTGCGTGTGTGAGTCCACAGCACCAAAAAGTCTCTGGCTTATCTCAGTGTTGTATTGCAGATATACGATATATATGATATGTATTTTCATATATTTCATATATTGACCTTAGTGATGAGACTGCAGGAAAGGTCTCCTTCTGACAACTCTCCCATGCAGATAATTTTTGTGTAAGTAATGGACCAGTGCACCACTACTCCGGTGCCAGCTAAACTTGCCTGCAGGTCCTTTGCAGTGATACATAGGTTGTGCTTTGCAAACCCAAAAAGGATACCACCAGTTCTCTCAGACACTTTTCTCAGTCGTCCAGATCTTGCCTTGATTTTAACAGTTCCGCTTAACTTCTATTTCTTAATGATGTTTCTGACAGTGGAAATTACAAGCTGGAAGTATTTAGACATCTTCTTATAGCTTTCCCCTTAATGGATCAACTGGGGGGGGTCTATTTTTCTTTTGCACATGAAAAAAAACGTTTTTTTTAAACTTCTGCACATTTAAACTTTAAACTTCTGCCACATTTACTGATACATTTTTTTTAACTGATAAAATTCTGCAAATAAATAGTAGTTTTGCATTAAAAATGTACAGAAATATGTAATGTTTAAGTTTTGTTTTAGCTTATTTTAACTGAGAGATTCAAGAAAAACCTGCAATTTCACCAGGAGTGCCCAAAAATACGTATTGTGCTATTTAAAAGTTTGGGGGTGGATATGTATGTAGTCTTGTCATGTGATCCATGTAGAGCATCTCCAGGGTAGATACCCAGCATCTGCTGATGTCTATGGGTCGCAGACTTCAGACTTCGAATGCATAGGATTTGCAACCTAAATCCGATCTGCTGAATTATTAACTTGCTTTTCTTTGAATCTGCTTTTCAGCTTGAGTCTCTGTTTTAAAAAAAAAAAATGTTTTCTTCTAGATGTGAAGTCTAAAGGACGCGGCCCCTCTCTTGAGATGACCGAGGAGGACGAGATTATTTACAGTGAAGTTGTAAATAAACACAAATCACGTTTGCATCCCCTTTAAAAAAAATTGCTGTCTATTTCAGAAAACAAGCAAGCATTTTACTTCCATAACAACTGAAATATTTAGAAAACAGTCATTCTGTACCTTTGATATTTTTTATAAAATTTATTTAGGGACTTATAAAACTTTGACATGCGTGTGTGTTTGCGTGTATTTCTGTGTAAAAAAAAAAATCACATATTTCTGTATTTGCTCTTACTTTTTCTGGGATTAATTTGAGGCAAAGACTGTGAGTGTGTTTAAAAAATCTTTTTTTTTTAAAACATTAAACAAATTGCAGAAAAAACGACTTTTTCAAGACTGTTTTATGATGCCTTATTATGACCAGGCTTCATTCATCCATCCATCCATTATCTAACCCACTTATTCCTGGTCAGGGTCACAGGGGCCCTGGATCCCAGCATGCATTGGGCGAGAGGCAGGAATACACCCTTGACAGGTCGCCAATCCATCGCAGGGCACACACACCATTCACTCACACACTCATAACTACACACAATTTAGAGTCTCCAATTAGCCAAACCTGCATGTCTTTGGACTGTGGGAGGAAACCGGAGTACCCAGAGGAAACCCACGCGGACACAGGGAGAACATGCAAACTCCACACAGAAAGTCCCTCGGCCAGGTTTCGAACCTTCTTCCTGTGAGGCAACAGTGCTAACCACTGCACCACCGTGCTAACCACTGCACCACCATGCCACGATTAGGCTTTGCACTGAAGTTATAATATTGTAGCGAACTGGGTTCTGGCTGCATGGGCTCAAGCAGAGGCCTCCCAGGGGAGGGCCCGTTGCGCTAACCACTGCGCTAAAGATGAATTCGCCTTTAGCAGAGGAGTTAGGCTACCTCAGGAGGGGATCGCTACACTATACCCCACTTTCCAAAGAGCTTGTCCTCACGCTCGTGTGCCACTCACAGGCCGCCGTCCTCATGAGGCACCATTGAGGCCCCTCACTCACTTCTAACACCAATGTAGCAAACTAGGGCCGTGTCCAAATCAGTGCACTTGCCTACTATTGAGTACGGCAGTTGAGTATACTTTTTTTTTAAAAAGCTATTAAGTATGCAACAGTTCAGAAAATTTTGTGTTCTTAATATCCCCGGATGATATACTTATTTCTGGGTTCCACTGATAATAGCATGGAGGATATTGTTTGCATACTGCATGTCACTAAACAGTATGCAGTAAGCAGTATACAGCACACTAGTACACAGGAGACAGGATGCAATAGATAGGGCTCTGACTTGGACACAGCCTAGGTTCTGGCGAGGCTCAGACCCAGGTCTCCTGGGGAAAAGGACTGCTGCGCTAACCACTGGTGTATTCACCTTTAGCAGCGCTAACCACTGATGTATTCACCTTTAGCAGCGCTAACCACTGATGTATTCACCTTTAGCAGCACTAACCACTGATGTATTCACCTTTAGCAGCGCTAACCACTGATGTATTCACCTTTAGCAGCGCTAACCACTGATGTATTCACCTTTAGCAGCGCTAACCACTGGTGTATTCACCTTTAGCAGCGCTAACCACTGGTGTATTCACCTTTAGCAGCGCTAACCACTGGTGTATTCACCTTTAGCAGCGCTAACCCCTGGTGTATTCACCTTTAGCAGTGCTAACCACTGGTGTATTCACCTTTAGCAGCGCTAACCACTGATGTATTCACCTTTAGCAGCGCTAACCACTGGTGTATTCACCTTTAGCAGCGCTAACCACTGATGTATTCACCTTTAGCAGCGCTAACCACTGGTGTATTCACCTTTAGCAGCGCTAACCACTGGTGTATTCACCTTTAGCAGCGCTAACCACTGATGTATTCACCTTTAGCAGCGCTAACCACTGATGTATTCACCTTTAGCAGTGCTAACCACTGATGTATTCACCTTTAGCAGCGCTAACCACTGATGTATTCACCTTTAGCAGCGCTAACCACTGGTGTATTCACCTTTAGCAGCGCTAACCACTGATGTATTCACCTTTAGCAGCGCTAACCACTGGTGTATTCACCTTTAGCAGCGCTAACCACTGATGTATTCACCTTTAGCAGCGCTAACCACTGATGTATTCACCTTTAGCAGAGGAGTTAAGCTGCCTCAGGAACCGATTGCAACAACATATATTTCTGTCAATATTTCATAAGAAGTTGCAATACTGTAACTGTGTTGATTTAAAATGTTGAGAAAATGTGTCAAGCGGATGTAAAGTAAACAGGACTGACATCTGTGTGGGAAATGATAGAATATGGAGTCTAAAACAAGAGGAGGAAATACACACTGGCATCAGAGCTGAAATTCTTCTCCATTCTAAAGGAAAATAATTGGAAATAATTTAAGTACATTCAATTTTCCACTTATAGCTATCATTTAAAATACACTGCCTGGCCAAAAAAAGTCGCCGTTGCACCCGTCATGCATAGTGCCCACTGTACAAGTCTCTGGAGGCAGTGTTATGATCTGGGGTTGCTTCAATTGGTCAGGTCATGGCTCAGCAACGTTATGCAGCAATAAAATGAAGTCAGCTGAGTACCTGAATGTACTGAATGACCAGGTTATCCCATCCATGGGCATATTCCAGGACGACAATGCCAAGATTCATCGGGCTTAAATTGTGAAGAGTGGTTCAGGGAGCATGAGGAATCATTTTCACACATGAATTGGCCACCAGAGTCCCGCCGTCAATACAAGATCTCGGCCAAAAATGAATGCAACTCTGGACGGAAATAAATGTTGTGACATTGAATAAGGTTGTTTTACTTTGTCTTGTTTTCCTTGTCTTACTGTACGTCACTTTGGATAAAAGCGTCTGCTAAATGAATGTAATGTAATGTAATGTTGGAACAATGCCACGACGAATGCGCACCGTAATCAAAGCTAAAGGCGGTCCAACGAAATATTAGAGTGTCCGACTTTTTTTTTGTCCAGGCAGTGTATATTGATGATTAAATCATCAGCTAAAATTGTAAGGCTAACCAGCAATGTCCAATGGTTTGTACAAGCACCTAACATTTCTTTTTCGAAAATATTATTAATTTATAGAGCTGGATATTTACAGAAAGAACTCAGCTAAAGTGTCAAAGTGCTCAAAGGGGACAACGGTAGTTTAGTGCATCTGAATTGGTTGCTGATTTTAAAGAAAGGTTGAAAACAAGATGCGACTCACCTCGAAAACAAGATGCGTCTGTCTCTTGGGCCTTGCCTTACAAAACTGTAGACCCCAAACCACATTGAGTGGAAAATAAACGGGTGTGTATATATATACCCCGGCGTGCAGCATAGCAGACATTGACATATGACCTTTCAATGCCGCAGTTTTTTTTTGATAACAAAAAAAACTTGTTTTTATAGGTTGTCATAATCTTACCAGCCACAATTTTACCAGCATTTGGCTGGTGGCGGCCTGGCGGGTGTTAATTTCCCACCCTATCGGTGTGCCCATTTCTCATTTCGAGAATCTGCCCCTCACACGGTCTCACATCGCATAGCATGACACGTTCTGTTTGGGATCACAGCTCAGGGGGTTATATGTCAGATATGTTAAATAAACAAGCTGTTGCAGGAACGCCAAGCTTTCACGTGGTTACGGAGAAAATAACATTGGCAGGAAATACAGAAGCTTGTCTAATAGAAACAAAACATCGGAAGTCTCTTCACCTTCGCTCACTTCCAGTTGCCGCCATCAGTTTGTGGGTTTTTTTATACTCTGATCACAACTTCTTCTTCTTCGTTTGGGTAGGATCTTTTTTTCCCACATCCCCAGGCTCGGGGCCGAGGGGCTATCCTTTTACCACCCCGAGCCTAGGGGGGGGTTCACCCGGACTATATTTCGGGGCACACCTCCAGTAGCCACGTCACCGTGTCATCATCCAGAACCGACAGACCATGCATCCCATTGGGTGCCCGATAAATCGGGCAGTCCAGGATGACATGGTCTGCGGTTTGTTCCTCCACGCCACACTCGCAGGCTGCGCAAGAAGCCAAGCCCCATCTGTGCATCGATGAGCGGAAGCGCCCAACGCCGGTCCGGAGGCGGTTAAGCCTCACCCATGCCAGTCTAGGCAGGTCCACCCCAATAGGGGGAAAACCGACGTCTGGGATGAAGTCACGGAGTCTAGAGGTGTTCTCCTCCCACTCCGTGCTCCAGATGTAATCCGCCCACCGTGCCGCACTGATGTTAAGATCACTGCATTGCTGCAGGAATTCCTGTGCGGCAGGCACAAATGGGTGTCTCGACTTAAGGCGCTGGGGAGACTCAGCAATTACAGCAAGCCTTTCGTGGAGCAGATGGTTTGGCTCCATGGCCCGGCACGCGAGACGTGCTGTGGCTCCCGCGCGGCGAAGCCCAGCGGGCTGGATGCCTGCAAGAATGGGAAGATTGTCCACGGGAGTGGGACGCAGGCATCCTGTCACGATGCGCAAGGCTTCGTTGATGGGCGTATCGATGAGGCGGGTGTGGGCACTGCGACACCATACCGGTGCGCAGTACTCACTAGTCGAGTAAACAAGGGCCAGGGCTGCCGTACGCAATGTTCTTGCGTCGGCGCCCCAGCCTGACCCGACTAGTCGCCTCATCAATGCCACACGAGATGTTAACTTCTTGCGCAGTGACTCAAGGTGTCGGCGAAACGTGAGCGACCTGTCCAATGTCACGCCGAGGTAGATTGACTCAGCGCAGCATGGCAGGGGTGTTCCGCTAATATATATTCGGAGCTCACGTTTAGCCTCCCTGTTGTTAAGATGGAAGGCTGCCGACACCGTCTTTGCCTCGCTGAGCTTCAACCTCCATTTCCAGAGGTATGCCACTAGTGTCTGCATGTCCTGGCTCAAAGTCCCCTCCAATGACTGCCAGTCTCCAGCGGAGTACACCAACGCGAGGTCATCCGCGTAGGCATACTTCCGCGAGACTGTATCAGGCAAGTCATAAGTGTAGATATTATAGAGGAGGGGGGCCAGGACAGATCCCTGGGGGACGCCGTTCTTGAGGCGTCATAACCTGCTTTGCTGTCCGCTACCGGTGGTAAGGTTAAAGCTGCGATTTCGGACAAGCTCCAGGATCATACTGACCATGTGCCTGTCCGGCAGCAGGCGGAGCAGCTTGCAGGTGAGGCCGCGGTGCCATACGGTATCATAGGCAGCCGTCAGATCGACAAAAACGGCTCCGGCCTTCTTCTTGAATGAAAAGCTGTCCTCGATGTCTTGAGTCATCAAAGTGACTTGGTCTACGGTCGATCTCCCGCGTCGAAACCCGGCCTGCTCCCGAGGGAGCAGTGGGTCGACGATCGGTTCGACGCGGGTGTAGATAAGACGCTCGAGGATCTTGAAGGGGATGCAGAGCAAGGAGATGGGACGGTAGCTCTTAGGATCCCCTTCAGGCTTATTCGGCTTAGGGATCGCGACAACTAGGGCTCTTCTCCAGATTTTGGGGATCTTGAGTTGGCGCAAGCAGGAAGAGAGGAAAGCTCTTAACCAGGATTTCAGGGCTGGTGCGGCATGGAGTATAAGCTCCGGGCAGATGGAATCAGGGCCCGGAGCTTTTCCTGGCTTTAGGTGCTGGAGGGCGGCAGCGAACTCCTCCGGTGTGAATTCACCGGAGATGTTATCGCTGCTAGATGTTGGGGCCCTCCAGAGGTCAGACACTTCTTTTGCCACGAGTCGTGATGACTCGCGGTCTTTACCCTCGTATACCCCATTTTTCACAAATTGTGATGCGATTTTATTTGCAGAAATGGGGCAGTGACGAGGCGAGTGTCTTGACCTGCCAGTGAGGTTGTTCAGGATACTCCATGCCTTGCGGCTGGAGTGCGAGAAGTCGATGGAATTGACAGCCTCCTCCCAGCGCTCTTGTCTCCTCCGGCCGAGTCTTGACAACAGGGCTGTAGCAGCCCTGTTTGACTCGGTTCCAGCAGGAGCCCGAAGGAAAACGCGGTAGAGGTTCTCGCACTCCGCATCCCAGCAAGGTTTGTAGCTATTGCGACGTCCGCATGGGATGGATTTCTTGGCCGCTTTCACTAACATGCCACAGAAGTCCCGGTATGCCTCATCCACGTTGTTGGTATTAGGCGATGGGAGACGCCACGTGGATTTGTTAGTGAGGAGGCGGAAGCGTTTCCAATTGGCCTTACGGAAATTCCATCGCTTCACCGGCTCACTCGGGATAGAGTCCACGAGTTTAGGCACGGTTATCAGCGATGGTCGATGTTGGGACCGTGGGAACTTTCCGAGCACACATCTGTCCGGGAGCCGGTTGTCTGCACCGACACTCGCAAATGCCACGTCAGGATTCGTCCCAGTGTTCCAGCGACCGGAGAGAAAGCTGGCTGCACCCTTTGGATCGTATAACAGGGCCAGGCAGTTGTTAGCTGCCCAAGCAGCCAGGTTCTCTCCGTTGGGTGTGTTGGTATTGTACCCCCAGTCTTCATGCTGACAGTTAAAGTTGCCAGCATAGAGACAGGGGTGGGGGAACACCGGGACAGACACCGGCGTGAATCGCGAGGGGGGAGGCTTGTAGACGTTTACAATTTTAAAACCGGCAACGTCCACGCACAACCACTCAATCTCCGAGTCAGCCGGAGATTGGTCGGCGAGAGTCCAGCTCAGCCTTTCATGGGCAAACGTGGCAAGGCCGTGGTTCCTGCTTAGGATAGACCCAGCTAGTGTGAAATTTGGTAATACTAGCTTATCTGCTGAAAAGCAATGGGTCTCCTGGAGGAGGATGACGAGGGCCTTGGTGGTATAGGCCAGCTGCTCGATGACGCTGATCTTGTTGGAGGTGAGTCCTTCGGTGTTCAGCTGCAGTATTCTGGGTTGGAGGCCAGCGGAGTAATCACCACCGGCTCTCCTCCCCGACTGCAGCCGAGCACCAGCCCGGGTGAGGGGCCTAAATTGGCAAATTCTGTTTCGCTTATGACTGCGATTGGCAGTCATAAGTTACTGATGGGGGACACCACGAGGAGGTGTTTGCCATGTCCCCCTGAATGATCACAACTGAATGACACTGACAAGATAATTCCACATAGTAATGTGTGTAAGTATACAGACATAGATACAGTATGACCAAGAGCAATGTACACAGTAAAATGTCCAGTGTTAATTCAACTCTAGCAGTGTACATATGAGCCTAATCTGGCCAGAGCAGGCTCAGATGTACACTGCTGGAGTTGAATCAACACACTGTTAGAATTGAATTAACACTGAACATTTCGCTGTGAATTTACTGTGTATGAACTGTGAGTTCAGGGTTCTTCATTCAATGTATGAACTGTGAATTCAGTGTTCTTTTTTAAAGATTAACATTGGCACCCAACGTGGGGCTGAATGTCCAATACCCACCCTCGTTTGGAATAATTGAATGATTACTTGTAGCTGCGTTCACGCTCGAGCCCTCACTGAAGATTTGAGAGATTGAAGACAAGACAAGCTTCTCTTCTTTTCACACCGTAGCCCACAGCTAAAGTCACATTGAGTCGGAGGAAGACATCTTGGGTACATCCCGATACTCGAAAAATGTATCCTCCTTTCCTCCACTACCACCTACTCTCCTCCTTTCCTCCACTACCACCTCCTCTCCTCCTTTCCTCCACTACCACCTCCGCTCCTCCGTGCCCCGGAAAACCGATCTTTGTGTCGTAATCTAATGTTGCTGATTCCATATGAATTACATATCAATTGTTACGTATTAATGAATGTCTCGACACATACTACAATGTCAGGTGCATTGTATACTGTACATGAAACGTACTGGCGAGTAGAGGAAAGGAGGTGGTGAGTGAAGAATATTGGGACGCACCTCTCGTGCGGCTCTGGCATGCAGTCTACAGACACGTTCTTGACCAGCAGGGGTCGCTAGAGAGCGATTAAACGTGGACCCCCTAACTGACTGAACCCTCTCGTACCCTAGCGATGCAATCGCAGACAACGCGTCACCCTATGGAGTTACCGGCCACAGTGGACACAGTGGACACAGGCACAGTCCAGATTCAATCTGAAACCATGGGATCATCCATGTGCTACATCATTACGCCTTATCGGATTGAGCCACCCAGCAGCCCCTAGTTTCATTATTTAAATATGCAGCAACATGGAATAAAAAAAAAGCTCTCTTAAATAGTCCATTAAATAATGGCGTCAGAGAATGGTGAAAATAAAAGCTATCCGAATACCAGTTTTCATCGTAAACATCATTAATCATTCGAATAGAACCAAATCCTTGTTTCAAGAGAACAAATGAAGCAAGGTTATGTTGTATTCAACATTTAATAAAAACGAGAATTAAATTCCAAACTCAGATCTAGCTTGCTGAATGCTGTGGAAGCTGATAGAGAAACATTTAGTAAGCCTAGCCTGTAATGCAGGCATTCATGTAACCTCCTAAAACCTAAAACCAATTTGTTTGTGTCCCCTGTAGGGGACATGACTCTCTGGTCTTAATCTCAAGGATCGATATGTTCAGGGGTGTACTGGTGACTAAAGAAGTGGGTATACTCTAATGGCTAAATTGCAATGTTAGCTAAAATGTTAGCTAGCGACAGTTTTTACATTAGTGGTGGTTAAAGAAGTGGGTATACTGTGTGTCCATGGATAAAGAAGTGGGTATACTCCATATACCCTCCACTACACCATTGCATATGTTGTACTATGCTGAAACCTATAAGGGACATTCAGTAAAAAAATTAAACAAATTATATTTTTGAAAATATTTGAAAATATTTAAAGTTTTTTGTCATCCAAGAAACATGTAATATTTCAAAAAATGTAAAAAAAGAAAGAAAATGTTATTTTTTTTCTGCCGGTTCTCAGGAGCTTGAGTATCACACAGAGATGGGACTCAGTAAGAGTTAGTTTGCATCTTACAGGTTCTGAAACAAATATTCATAACTGCCAGGAACTGACATAACACTGCTACTTTCGCATGTCTGCTTCCCTTATTTAACTATTTGTTCCTTTCTTTGCTTGTAGCATGATTTAAAATAAACAGCAGCAGATGAACTTCCTGTCTAAAGGTGGCGGGGGGGGGGGGGGGGGGGGGAGAAAAACTTTTCTTGTCTCCATCGAGCACATTCAGAGCTAACGGCTCACGCAGTACTTGGCTAGCCTTTGTTGAAGTTAAGCACAGCCTCACCAGTGTGTGCTGGCACACGTTTGACCTTCAACAAAACTCAACGCAGAAACCTGTGCTGGAAAGTGAGCCACTTTGCTAACATAGCCTACAAGCTCATCCAAAAGAATGGGCTGATTGCCGTTCACAGTCAGCTAGCTAAGTGGAAACCTTTTAGCTTTTAAAAATTCCAACCTGCAAAAGATTTCTAGTCAAGTGTGTTAGGAACATGACGGAGCATTGATTAATTTATTTAGTTAGGCACCCTGCTGTCAAAAGATATATAACTGGGTGAATTACTTTAGCTAGTCAGTTGTCATAATAGCTTATAAATTCTGCTCCAGTATCGTCTGACTATATTCCTATATACCTAATATAGTCATACTTATAGATTTCTATATAGCCTACCTATACTCCTGGCCAATTATCTAGCTAATCAGTGTGCTGCCTAATTGTATTCCTCTATTGATGTCTTGTTGCAAATGCTGCACAAAGGGACTGCACAAAGTGCAATTAAAATATATTTTTGAAATAAATGTAATTGTTTTCCTTGCATTTTTAACAGTTTCTTAGCTTCATCTTTATCTCCTGTGTAACTGGAGATTTGGCGCCTACGTTTGTGCTATCCTTCAACCTCTTGCAGTGACATGCAATTTCCTCTTTGACAAGTAAGTAGAAACTGCACAATTGTACACACGTTTGCTTCCTGCTCTTTAACCTCCCGATGGCTTGAACACTTGACATTGGCTTTCACAGCCATTGAGATCCTTACAATCGATTGAACACACTTTTCGTTGAACACCCGTTTTTTAACTCCCGCTTCAGGCTGTTTGTGGTGTAGTTTCATCCCAGAGCACCGCGTTGGCTACGCACTCAGGGGACGAATACCTCCATAGCCCGGCGTGAGCTCGGCCTTCTGTTACAGTTTTTTTTGATTGCATAAACACTAAAATCAAAAGTATTACACAATTATCAAAACCTTACACTCAAGGAGCAAAACATCGGGCCAGATTTGCACCACTATAAGCACAATGTCAACCTCACACTTTTTGCAAAACAATACACACAGTGATTTGCAAAACACTAAACACACTTGTATACATTAGACACAGAAGTATATCATGATGTCACTTCCTTGCAATTCCAAAGCACTGACTGTCAAATTACCACACATATGAGCCAATTGGTTAAACACAGCCATCATGTGCGCAAACACATGATTGCTTAATTGTAGACACACCAATCAGGTTTAAGCACTATAAAAATGCAGCAGGTGAGTTCACCTGTCTTCAACCAAAATGGAAGGAGTCAGAAAAAGAAGAGTGAGGGTGAGAGGGGGAATCCACGGAGGAGGAGAAGGAGGTAGAGGAAGAGGAAGACCTGAAGCAGGAGGAGAACGTGCTCAAAGAAGAAGAGGACCAAATTTATCAAATGAAAACACTAGTTGACCATGTCGTGAACCACGGATTGACGCTGAGGGACGCTGGACTAAGAGTTCAGCCAAATCTTAGCAGATATACAGTGGCATCTGTCATTAGGACATTTCGACAAGAAAACAGGTTAAAAAAAAATCAGGTTCAAATGAAACAACTTTATCGAGTGCCTTTTGAGCGGAATTCAGAGAGGGTCAAACAGCTGCGGCATGAGTATGTGGAGGTATGTATTGTTCACTTTAGCACTGTGATGTTGCATAATGCACACGTAACCTTTTTACATGTAAATGTACTGTATACTAGATCTATGCTGAACTACACAATCTTGTCTTTCACTGTATTTCAGAGAGTTTTACAGATGGATGCTGAGGAAATCCCGCATGAATTCATATACATAGATGAGGCAGGGTTCAACCTCACAAAAGCAAGAAGGAGAGGCAGAAATAACATTGGCCACAGGGCTATAATCAATGTCCCAGGGCAACGTGGGGGTAACATCACCCTTTGCGCTGCCATTACACAGAATGGGGTCCTCCTCCGTCATGCCAATATGGGCCCTTACAACACACCTCACATTATCACATTTTTGGACCGATTGCACAACATCGTTACAACAGTAAACCAAACGCACCAGATGCAATACATTGTCATCTGGGACAATGTGTAATTCCACCGCTCTGCTCTGGTCCAGAACTGGTTTCAACACCATCCACAGTTTACAGTACTATACCTTCCACCATACTCTCCGTTTCTAAACCCAATCGAAGAGTTTTTCTCGGCATGGCGGTGGAGGGTTTACGATCTCCGGCCCCAGGCTCAGGTACCCCTCATTCAGGCCATGGAGGAGGCCTGTGACCAAATCGATGCCGCAGCTGTGCAAGGATGGATTCGACATTCAAGACGGTTCTTCCCACTTTGTCTTGCCAATGAGGATATCGCCTGTGATGTTGATGAAATTCTCTGGCCACATCCAGCTAGGCGAAGAGATAATGTCTAGTATTTTCTGTACTGTATTTTCAGTTTTTTTCAGATTTTCTTTTTTTACTGTAATTGTAACCTGTATTGGATACAGTATTTTATGTTTGTCTGATATTTGCTGAGCTTACAGTGTTATGCATACTACTGTAGTAGCATGACAACTGGGACATGTTTTGTTGTGATTCTCCATGTTGACATGTTGACTGATTTGGGTATATGGAGAGAAATAAATTATATTTTCATCAGTCTGCGGCATTGGTCTTGTGTAGTGTTTGGTGAATTTATTGTATATTTGCACTTTCTCTGTGTACTTCACTTACAGTACTCTAATCACTGAGAAGTAGAATTGCTAAAAGTGTTTTAGGTTAGCAACAGCAGTGTGTAACTGGTTCAAACAGAATTAAGTCATATGAAATGTGTGTGTTTCATATGGTAACAAAATATGGTTTTTATAAATTAGTGTATAGTTTTTACAAGAGTGTTTCATTTAGCAAAGGATCTGAGGTGTTCTGCTAATTGGGTGTGTGGTTGTGCTAATTGTGTGTAGTGTTTTGAAAAACCGGGCCCTGTTTTCAAAATCGTGCTTAAGCAATCGAAAAAAACTGTAAACTCTGCAGTTGTGATGTTCGTGGTGACCATGTACACTTTTAGTTCCCATCTGAGTAAGAGTTACGCGGTATCACTTCTTCAGAAAATACATCGGAAATGTGACAGGTTTGGGTTTTAGAGGACCTGAAGCCAGTGACAGGTTTGGGTTTTAGAGGACCTGAAGCCAGTGCAGGGCAACAAACTCCTGTGAAGCACAGATAGATTCACGGCTCGACTTGTCTTGTGCAATGGGTTTGAGATATTCTTTCCTGTATTTTATTATTTGGAATGCACAAAATCTTGCGTCTGGTATGTAGTCATATTATTCAGTGGTATAATTGTATCCTGCAGTGCACTTACTATAAATGCACTTCATACCATGCTTGCAACTATGTGAGATATGACATCGTTAAATTTACTGAATTACCGTTATTGCACTTAAATCTTAAATCTAATCTAATTCTCAAATAATTTTTAAAGTTTAACTTTATTAATTATTTGTGATTAGTATAATTATACTTCACACAGTACTCATACTTAACAAGTGTGTTCACTAGTAATGACTGTGTGTGTGTGTGTGTGTGTGTGTGTGTGTGTGTGTGTGTGTGTGTGTGTGTGTGTGTGTGTGTGTGTGTGTGTGTGTGTGTGTGTGTGTGTGTTTTATTGCAGCACACAGAATTTCAGATTCCACTGTTCATAAATTCCTGGGAGAATCCGTGATCTTTGCAGAGAGAGAAAACATTCCTGACGTGGCGTTAAAGAAAAATGGCGCCTACCTTTTGAGATCGAATAGGGTGGTGAATCAGGGATACGTCGGCAGGTTGACATTTCATGGAAACAGGACCCTGAAGCTGGACAGGCTTGAGGAGAGGGATGCTGGACCGTACGAGGTGGAGCTGTTTGACGTGGCAGGCAGACCCACACACAGGGCTACGATCACTATAATCATCACATGTGAGCACAGTCCACTTCTGCATGCTATGCTAACGGGAATATTAGATTTAACATTTTAGGATTTCAGCTGACGCTCTTATCCAGAGCGACTTACAATTATCACATGAAGAAAAAGGCCCAACATTCCAAGTAGCAATGAAAGTGCATAATGGACAGGTCATTACACACCTGTGATAGGTAATCCTTTGTCACAAGAATCTTCAGGTTACGCCATTTTATTTATGATGGGGGTGGGGGGTCAAACCACGCATTGTTAGTTGGCTGAAAATTAAAAAAATGTATCTTTTTGGATTCCACAGGTTTGCAAGGGTTCCATGAGGTCCACGGAGATTTGGGGCGCCCCGTAGACGTGTTTGGGGTAAACCTCACGGGACTATCGTGGCCTCCAAGTGACGCCAAGTGGGAAAAAAAACGGATCGGTGGTCGCCCGGCTGAACCGGTCCGGGCATGTGTACTCAGGGAAGCCTGGGGCTCGCGTGGAGATGTTGCCCACGGGAGAGTGCAGGCTGGCCAGGGTGCACATCAGCGATGCGGGGAATCACACCCTGGAGATCTCTGACGGGCACCGCAGGCTTCGATGGTCAGCAAGGCTGGTCGTAAGAGGTACTGTACTTCTACGATGCCAGCAAGCATGACATGTGTCATTTAATACATTCTCTGCACCAGGGCTGCTAACTTTAGTCAATTTCACACTGTCTCGTGAACAGGGGGGCGGAGCTTGCAATCCTGGAATGGAGGGGATTAGGATTGAGGGGGGACAGAGAGCGTAGGTTTAAGGATGAAAGCCCTGAGTCTCACGCCAGATGCAACCCTGCTATACACGTTATACGTAGTGCGTCTACCAGATTATTTGCTCACCAGTACATGGTACATCCAATGCAATCCCACATGAAATGGTTCATACAATATGGTTTGTGCAAACATCCCATGTGAACAAATTGTATAGTTGAGCAAACTTTCAACTGTAATTATAGAAAGTTTCATTAGGCTTCAATACACCGTAGTATAATATGCAATTATGAGTATTGTGATCTTGCAACCAGAACAGTAGGCCTTTATTATTTGCTGTGTAGAATCATTACACCACATCTAGGCTACTGCTTTAAAGATGTGAATGTCAAAGGAATGATAAGGTGGTTTATGCTGTACAGTCACGACATATGGCTTTTTTTAAAAGCAAAAATTATGTTCTATTTAATACCACCACAATGTTCAATGATTAATATTGTAATAGAGCATTATGGCGTATGTACTTACTCTTTTATGTGGTCATTGCAATGCAATCATTTATTTTCCCAAGGAACATCTTCCATGATATCTAACTGGCCACCTGGTGGCGCAATACTGCATGGTAGCCATCTGTAGCTGCAACTGTTATTTAAAATATACTTTGAAATAAGTTCTGCTTATTCTGTCTTTGTGTTGTTCTGTATCCTGATTCCAATGCGATTGGCTGATGTGAGCTTTTTTGCCAGGGGCCTGTTCCTGAAAGCGGGATTACTCAGTTAGCTGGAAAACCCAGAACCCTCCCAAATCTGGAACATGGACTGAAGTAAAACGAGCCGTTCCGGGTTTTACTCGCCGTAGTTATCCAGCTAACTCAGTAATCCTGCTTTCTGGATGAATTTTAAATGGATAAATAGTTATGGATAAAATATTTAATAGTAATAAATAGCAATGATCAAATGAAAGCTGGCAAAACATCAGGTGCATACAGTTGAAGTCGGAAGTTTACTTACACTTAGGTTGAAGTCATTAAAACTCATTTTTAACCACTCGATAGATTTCATCACTCTGCTCCCAGATATGCAGTAGATATGGATGGATCACTTTAAGGGTTGTTTCTCCTGACAAATTTTCCTATTGAACTCTATGGAAAAATAAGTCAGGAGGAGAAACCCTTCAAGTTATCCATCCATATCTACTGTATTTCTGGCAGCAGAGTGATGATTTAAGGCTTGTTTGATACGTCAGACCCTTGATGACTTAGAGCCATTTAGCCAACCATGTGTTTCCATACTGTTCCAGTGTAGTTTACAGCTAAATCAAGTCCCACCTCCCAATTCCCATAGAGATCCATTCAAATGCAGAGACGTTATAGTATCGCTTGTAAGAGTACCAGAAAATAAGATATCAAGAGTCTTTTGATGTTGTTGGGTCACAGACATCAGGTCATGGCATGCAAAGGATATGCGACCAAATATAAAAAATTTAAAGGCACAGTCAACTTAGTGTATGTAAACTTCTGACCCACTGGAATTCTAATATAGTGAATTCAAAGTGAAATAATCTGTCTGTAAACAATTGCTGAAAACATTACTTGTGTCATGCACAAAGTAGATGTCCTAACTGACTTGCCAACACTATAGTTTGCTAACATGAAATCTGTGGAGTGGTTAAAAATGAGTTTTAATGACTTCAACCTAAGTGTATGTAAACTTCCGACTTCAACTGTATATGGTGTGGAATCAGACACATTTGCTGCATGGTATTCCACAGCCCTATTTAAAATTTTTGCTGCTGACTCTATTGCAGTGGTACCCAAATCCTGTTCCTGGAGATCTACTGTCCTGTAGGTTTTCACTCCAACCCTAACAAAGCGCACCTCATTCAACAGCTAGAGATCTCATTGAGCTGCTAATGAGTAGAATCAAGTGTGCTTTGTTAGGGTTGAAATGAAAACCTACAGGACAGTAGATCTCCAGGAACAGCGTGGGACCCACTGGTAGGCCTACAGAGGAAGTGCAGCTGGCTTGTGGCAACCAATCACAGCGGTAGAAATGTATCCTCAAAAATGAGCCATTAGCATGTCTCAGCTGTGCTGTCCTCTGTCGTCTCCCACGTAGTGCCAGAGCCGGTCATTAAGCACACCTGCCTGTCCGATGGGAGGGCGGAGTATCGCTGCCTGACAGAATGGCAGATCCCCACTCTGTGGATCTTAAAGGGAGGCTCTCCGAGGGATGGGGACTCGGAAAGTGACCTGGTTTTGAACTCCTTTACGGGGGAGTTACTCTGCGTGCTGAAGGAATACCCTGAGCGGAATGCGTCCGTGTCATTTATCTGCACAGGTAAGTCATGTATGACACTGACATGTGTTCATTATATATACAGTATATATATATATATATATATATATATATATATATATATATATATATATATATATATATATATATATATTAACATCTTAGTGGAACATGAACATGATCTATTGATATATTTATCTCAATATGTCTTTAATCTTTTATTCTGTATTGCTTTTATTGTTAAGCAATTTGTAAGAAAGTAATAATTTATTATTATTATTATTATTGTTGTTGTTGTTGTCATTTTTGAAGTGTCTGTGAGATTGCACGTTCATGTCACACTTCCTTTTAAATAATAATTAGTCTCTCTTGTTGTGATTTCATCTCCAAGGTCCTTACGTAGTGACCACAACCTACATCCTTGCAGTCTGCTGCACTCTTGGCGCTGTGGTGATTTTGTCTTTGGCTGGGTTTTATATTTGTCTAAAGAGGCGGAAGCCGCAGGACCAGAGCCGTCAGCTGCGTAAGTTCTGTCTGTTTTCACCGGTTTATATTGTATCTGTTTTTCCTACTTTCAGGACTTATTGCTATAAAATCTATTATATTATCTTATTTTACATTCTACAATATTTTTCATATATTTTGTTGTAGCATAATATTTAGATGTGATTTTTCTAATTGCCTTCTCATTTTATGAGGAAGCCCTTTTCCCTTTTTCTGAATTTAAAGAAAGTTGTATAGCTGAAACAGAGGCTATGGAATATTAAGGTATAAAAGTTGTATAGCTGAAACAGAGGCTATGGAATATTAAGGTATATTTTATATAAAGTATTTTAAAGTCCAAGAATGCTCGCCATTTTCCTACCACTAAAGAGTACCTAGTGCTCGCCGTTTACCTACAAACTAGATATTATCTAGCATGGTATCAAGCCTCGAAAAACACTCAGAGTTTCTGCCTCTAATACATGACCTGCCAAGCGACTACTCTCTGTGTGAAGAAATACTTCCTGATGTCTGTGCAGAGTTTACCTTTTATTAATTTCCATCTATGCCCCCTGAACCTGTAGGAATCTCCTGTAGTTCACTTTGTTAATAAAACTTGATTGTAATAAAATCTGAGGTTAATGGCAAGCTGATGATGTTGTGAAAATGTAACTTCTGCATGACTCTGCTCTCGTGGTGTTTGCATCCTCGTAGCTGCCATGGTTCCCCAGGAAGTTATTCGGGTCTGTGAGCTGACTGACATGGACACGTTGCCACCGCTGCGTCACTCTCTGCTGGAGGAGGAGAAGATCTATTCTCGTATTAGCCAGCCAGCGGAAATGTCCACCTTCTTTTACTGACCTCCAGGGGGCAGTAATGAAAAAATAATACCCTTTAATGGCAGGGCCAACATGAACTCTCAGCTTCCCAGGGTGTGTTTTGCATGCAAGATAGCATGCCAGAGAGCTATGATAACATAATACAATAACATATAAAATCCAAAAAAATAAACATACATCAATCTAGACTGCACGTACTGGACAATAAAAAATATTTTCAGTGATTTGTGGTCTGGGCAGAATGTAATTGGCTGTAGTGGTTCCCTGTGAGGAACAGTTAGTTCTGAATTTAGTTTACTTGAGCTGGGTGAGACACTTCAAATATCACTGTGCTCCAACAGCCTCTCTGGATGATCAGCAGCCCCTCTGACCAATCAGTAACCCCTCTGGCCAATCAGTAACCCCTCTGGCCAATCAACAGCCCCTCTGACCAATCAATATCCCCTCTGGCCAATCAGCAGCCTTCTGCTGGTTAGCTGCACAACCTACTGCATGCGGCCTGCCAACACAATTCCAATGCGGGAGGAAAAAAATCTGTGTTTGTGTGTGTGTGTGTGTGTGTGTGTGTGTGTGTGTGTGTGTGTGTGTGTGTGGACAGTGACACAATTTGTGTTATGTAGGCTCTGTACCTTCAGCATACTGTACCCTCAAATTATATCTGACAGTTTGCACTTTAGCCTTTAATGTAAAATCCAAAGTGCTGGCGCACAGAGCCATGGCCATGGACCCCCCCGCAGGCTCTAGGACAATACAGGATGAGCCATAACATTCCACATTTTATAAAATATCTCTTATTCTTTCATTACGGGATGCTGGCCAATGTTTTCTGATGCGAGTACTGTAGCACATTAACATAATGTAGTACTGCATGGTTGTGACTAAATGGAGTGGTTCGGTTAGGTTGAGCTGAGAGAATTTGAATTGAGTGCTGGGCCCGCATTTATTATGTGGGATTGTTATGTGATGTGTGACGGGTTTTGTGTGATTAAAAATGAATTGTTTGAAAAATCAATTTTGAAAAGTTTATTTATTCATATTAAGAAAGATTGTTGGATTAATTCATGTTTTGCAGTTAGAATTCACCAGAAGTCTGAAAGTGGGCTTCACATTTATTTTAATTGTTTAGTTGTGAAAATTACTGAATAACATCCCTTTTAAGAATGTATGCTTTAAAATGTTTCTTCACAGTATTGACATAGATATACAGCATACATGCAGCTCATTTGAAGCTTTTCGTTACCGTTTCTACACTCAATAACTTGGTTTCCTACAGGTTTCTACAGACATTGTTTCCTCATGTCTCTGTGTGGGTGGCTTGTAGAGATTCACGGGTAACTGGAAGTTAAAAAAAAAATAGAAAAAGAAGTTAAAAACACTATGCATTGCTTTACCTTTGATTTTCAAATCCCCATGGTATGCTGCCCAAATTCTCACAAAGGCGGTTGAGCTGAAAATTAAAGGGGCAGTTCCCCCAAAATATAATTTTGATATGTTTCTACATACCTGGAGAGCTATCTATCCTTCCAGGTAGTTTCACTGAGATTTAACTAGTTTTGTAGATATCTGCTGCAGCTCACCGTGATACCATCCTGATAGAACGGACCTCAACGGGTCCAAAGTTTTAGTGGTGCTCAAAGCACCAAAAAGTGTACATTCGAAAAAATCTACAAAAAAAAGTATTTTTCCAAATATAATGACATGGTTACACATGAACATCCACAGCCCTTGTGCACAGATTTTCAGAAACCATTTTCGACTGAAATACACCAACCAACTGTGTATATCCGCAAAGTGTTTAGCAAAGCACACCAGGGGGGTATACTATGAATCAGGCTTACTTAGTTAGCTGGATAACTGCAGTGCAGGCCTACTTAGTTAGCTGAATAACTGCACTGCATTGATTAAAACCCAGAACAGCTCTTTTTACTTCAGTCCATGTTCCAGATTTGGGAGGATTCCGGGTTTTACTGAGTGCAGTTATCCAGCTAACTCAGTAATCCTGCAGTGCAGTTATCCAGTTAACTCAGTAATCCTGCTTCACAGTATACCCCCAGTATTCTGGGGCTTATGTCAACACAGTGCACCATAGAATACCGGCATGCTTTGGTTGATATTTGCGTGTATATACACAGTTGGCATACTTTGGCAGAAAGTAGTTTTTGAAAGAAAAAAAAACGCACAACAAGGTCTGTGGATGTTCGTGAGTAATCATGTCATTAAATTTGGAAAGAGACATTGCTGTTGATTTTTTTCGAGTGTACATTTTTTGGCACTTTGAGTGTGACAAACTTTGGACCCATTGAGTCCGGTGAATCAGGGCGATCTCATGGCGAGCTGCAGAAACAATATTGGCATAGACACCAAAAACAAGAACACAGGACAGCATAGACAAAGAAAAACAGAATAATAATCACAATAATAATAATAATAATAATAATAATAATAATAATAATAATCACAATAATAATCACAATAATAATAATAATAATAATAAAGGGAGACGTTACTGTGGTCAGCGGCAGCGGTGGGGTGGGGTGTGGGGGGGGGGCCAGAATGCTATACGGTGGTTTATATGGTTATATGGTATGTAGTCATGGCCACTCCTCATATTCATTCAGTCATTCGCTGGATCTGTTACCGTAAAAGGAGTCGTCCGTCTCCGGGATTTCCCTTTCCCAATTTTCGGGGGTCCTCTCTTGGCACCCATGCATGGTAACGTAGATATTCTCCTCTGAAACAGCGGCCAGCAAAATTATGACAAAGACCGACTGCCTTCTCTCTGAAAAGCGACAATACGCCAGACCCCCACCACCATCGGCCGCTAGTGAGCTGCACACATTGGGCTGAAAATGTAGCTTTAAATCGATAATTATTTGTACCTGTTTCTGTGTGGTTACCTGGATCAACAACCAAGCAACTCATTTACTGAATAATCAATAATACAGCTGGCCATTCTCATTTTTATTTTGTGATGGCCTTTTTTTATCATAAAATGCCATAGTGTGCTTTTAGCATTAACTATTTACAAATGGACTGTGTGTGGGAAACCAGAAAGATCATGCAAACTCTACACCATGTATGGTGAGTATCATTATTATAATTATAATTATTATTATTATTATTGGAATCATCTGCTGACCTTCACTGTTCCTTGTTGGTTTCTTGTATAATGTGAGCAAGGCCATGGAACACACTGGAATACAGGCGAACAGTCCAATCGCGATGCACGCAGGGATACGACCTGTTTTAGGTTAGGTAAGGTGAACACGTGTGTTAGGGGAACACATAGCAGCATAGTCTCTCTGTACCTCCTCAGAAAACTGTACTCACCCCACAATCATGCCTCAAGAGTTGCCCAAAACAGAAAAGTGTATCAGTTTCTCAATACGCTGGATTTGGTTGTTTATTTGTTTTTTAAAATATGAAATGTACACACTTTATTACGCTTGGAAATGCACTTTGAAATGACCAAGACTTCCTGGCTATAAAATGACTCATTATCACTCGATTCACTTTTCTTTTTTTTTGCTACACTGACCCACCAAGGTAAGATGTGGAGTAAGATTAAGAACACTAATAGGCTACTATTTGCTAGAAGCTCATTCAATCTGTTTTAGCTTCCAGAGACCTGTGTTCATTTATCTTGCAAACTATATATATATATATATATATATATATATATTGCACAGGTCATCCAGGCATTTCTGTGTCCAGTGCCATATGTACAATAAAGAGTACATAAAAAAACAAAAACAAGAATATTGTGAAAATTACATATTTTTCTCCTTGGACCAAACGGCCCCTATGTCACACTTTGATGTGGGTTGTAGTATCACTGACAGTAGTATCACTGACAGTAGGATCACTGACAATAGTATCACTGACAGTAGTATCACTGACAATAGTATCACTGACAGTAGTATCACTGACAATAGTATCACTGACAGTACTATCACTGACAGTAGGATCACTGA
This sequence comes from Synaphobranchus kaupii, assembly GCA_029718625.1. Lineage (NCBI taxonomy): Eukaryota > Metazoa > Chordata > Actinopteri > Anguilliformes > Synaphobranchidae > Synaphobranchus > Synaphobranchus kaupii. The sequence continues at coordinate 3,715,411 of CM056393.1, forward strand.
CAATAGTATCACTGACAGTAGGATCACTGACAGTAGGATCACTGACAGTAGTATCACTGACAGTAGTATCACTGACAATAAGGCCGTGCTGCAGAACTGACAGACCAGAGAGCACATTCCTCAGGTGCTGCATTCATAGCAAACGGCACATTCTTCAGAAATGTGCATCCAAACAGCCGCAGGGAGACCTGCTTCCCAGGGGCAGATGAAAACAAACACAGAAATTCAGCAGAGGTGTTGTCTGCGACCTCCAGTTCATTCAGTTATTTTTCCCGCCTGTCCTTCCAGGAAAGCGATGCTTTAAAATTAATTTTGAAGCCACTTTTAAAGAGCCTGTGACACACAGGCGTACTATACTATACTAGGTTGCTGTAAGTTAGGATACACATCGCTGGCTGCAAGGACGTAGCTCTCATTTCAACTTTTGGGGGCGACAACAAACAGAAAATTTTGGGGGTTAGCACTGGCTGACTGTATTGTACCTCTGCATCGCTTCACAACCGGTCTGCTGGACTTTGTGCTGACGGGGTTTTCCGCCACACAGATCACATGATCAGGTGCGCTGCTGAACAGGTAAAGGGTTCGCCCCGTGCTTTTCTGCGCTGCAGGTTCCTGGGACAGATTCACGAGGACGGAGGTCCACCGCAGCCTGACGTCGTCCCCTCCGTCCACTGAACACGCCAGCAGGACGTGTCCGTCTACCGTACAGGAAGTGCGTACCTCCGGCTGAGGCACAGCCTCTGCAAAGAAACGGAAACAAAACGGCGTAAAAGACGACCGCGGGCGGAATAAAAAAAATGCAAAAAAATTTATAAATAACAGTTGACATTCTGTACATTCTGTAAAAGTAAAAAAATAAGTAAATAAATAACAGTTGAATTGCATGTAAATTCAGAAGAATCTTCTACTGGCCATGAGAACAGTGTATGATAATGTCTGTAGCCTACCCTACAAACATACAGGAAACGTATGTGGTCAATGCCAAATTAGATCCTAGTTCACTGCAAGCTATACTACACGTGCATTTGTATTTCACAGCAACGTCAAAGCCTTTTAGAGTGGCTTGCACAAAAGCGGTGAAGGTTAGTATATATAATAATAAAAATAAAGTATATTAAAAAACAGAAGGACAGTACATTTTCTCTAGAATATTCACTAGTCCCACAACACGTTTTGCTTCAAGAGAAACGTGCAATCAAATATCAAAATTATGCCCTGCCATGTAATTAATTTCTTCAGTATTGGTCATCCGTAGGAATGGAGGTGGCAAGATAACAACACTCGATTCGGAATTCTTTAAAGATAATTAACTCATACCCATTATAATGAGCTCAATGTCGGTTTTCGAAATGCATTCGCCAGAATGGCTATACAATTCCACAGTGTAGTTTCCTGTGTCATTTTTATCGGCTGTTTTGATTAGCAGTGATCTGTTTCCAAAAATCTCACATTTGCTCCCACACCCTGACTTAGAAATTAGCCTGTTTGACTTTTTCCACCGAGCATCTTCAACATCTCCACTTGTCCGGGCCGGATGCAGAAATACAGCATCTCCAATTCGTCTGACTGTTCTGGACGAGCCCTGCGCCATGACTAAACCAGCAACATGACACATTTTAATTGAGATGTAATTCATATCATGACTTTATACAATAATAATCATTATTACTGAAAAGTTATATTTAAGAGGAAATGGCATTTCATCATTCTAAGTTGAATAGAGTGTTCTAAAACAAAAACACACTGGTGACTTTAAAAGTAATAATAATAATAGTAACTGTATTTATGTTGCACTGTTCATACTTTGCAACTTATAGCCTGCAGCCCAAAGTGTTTCACATAACATGCTAACCAACATTTAATAAACTGTGACAAATGGCAATCCACTAATAGTAATTCCCCTGAACACAAATAAATATGACTTACCATGTTGCACACAAATATAGAGATTGATAATGTGAAATCCTTTGATTAATGCAGTGGGGAGATATACCATGCTGTTGCATTCAAACTGTGGCTCTGCGTAATGCCGTTCATCTACGGTTGGGGGGCTGTTGCATTCAAACTGTGGCTCTGCGTAATGCCGTTCTTCTACGGTTGGGGGGCATGCTTTGTTTCTCAGCCGTATTGGAAAATAGGCTAATTGTATTCAGTAGATGTGGTCAGATAAAGATAAACCCTCTGGTCCCTAAACCGTGACCACTTCTGCGCTTTTACTTCTGCTGATACATTCATGATGTGCCCTGAGTGGCACTTACCGGAGAAGTATACAGTAAATAAAATGTAAACAATAAATAAATGCAATTATAAACAGGGGGGTATTTCACAAAGCAGGATAAGTGACTTAGCAGGATAACTGGACTGATTAAAATCCGAATCAGAAAATGACAACCAAAAATTTTCCTTTTGATGTGAAGTATGCAATTTCTAAGCATGACAGTTGGGGAGGCCTTACACCTTCTGTCCATACTATGGACATACCCCCCCCGATTGGTTAAAATCTAAATGCCGTGTTAGTTGTGCAAGAAGCATGCTCTTCTGTAGGGGATGCATACAACAAATTCTGATCTTTATTTATAATGCATCTATAAAAAATAATAAAATCGCATGCCTACAGAAGGACAACTGCAGAGTATGTGGTGGAGACCAAAGAGTTGCTGCTCCTTGCTGAGTCACATAGAACAGGAAACGGGGGAGGGTGACAGACATGAACCCTATGAGAGGCTTAACCTCAGCCAAAATGTGTGTGTTTTTTTTATCAGATGTAGCAGATACAGTAGCCATACTTCATTGTGCTTTATATTACCTGGCACTACTATCAATCAATCAATCAATCAATCAATCCTGCTCTGGTCCCCCTGTCTGAATCTTTATGATATAACTGGTTATATAGTACTGTGCAAAAGTCTTAGGCAACCTAGATTTTTAATATAAATCTATCTGTTCTTAGATGTTTATTTGCTTGTCTTCTGCACTAGTGTGTCAGTAGAAAAGACCAATTGTAGATTCCCAAACATTAATTTTCCAAAAAATTAATTGAACTATCTTCAGCGAAAAAGAAGAACAAGGAGTTCTGCAACAGATGGTACGACCTCCACAGAGCCCTGATCTCAACATCATCCAGGCTGTCTGGGATTACCTCCACAGAGCCCTGATCTCAACATCATCCAGGCTATCTGGGACTACCTCCACAGAGCCCTGATCTCAACATCATCCAGGCTGTCTGGGACTACCTCCACAGAGCCCTGATCTCAACAATCTATAATCTATCTGCCAACCCTCTAAATGTGTCTGCTCCACACAATGTGTCTGCGTGTGTGTGTGTGTGTGTGTGTGTGTGTGTGTGTGTGTGTGTGTGTGTGTGTGTGTGTGTGTGTGTGTGTGTGTGTGTGTGTGTGTGCGTGTGCGTTTGTGTGCGTGGGTGCGCGGGTGTGTGTGTGCATGTGTGTGTGTGTGTGTGTGTGTGTGTGTGTGTGCGTGCGTGCGTGCGTGCGTGCGTGCGTGCGTGCGTGTGTGTGGTCATGTACACGTGCGTTTGTGTGACTCTTGCTGACTGAGCCACAGTAAAAGATGGCATGTTGGTTAAAATACATCTATGGCCAATAAAATGAATGACAATACATGTACAGTACCAGTCAAAGGTTTGGACACACCTACTTATAGAAGGTTTTTTTCCGTTATTTTTCCACATTTTGGAATAGTAAAGACATCAAAACTATGAGATAACACAAATTAAATTATGCAAAAACCAAAAAAGGGTTAAACAAATTTTAAAACGTCTTATATTTTAGATTCTTCAAAGTAGCCACCCTTTGCCTTGATAACAGCTTTGCACATTCTTGCCATTCTCTCAAACAACTACTGTGGTAAACAGGTATTCCACAGGTAAAAAGGTGATGCCATCATGACTGTATAAAAGGATATCAAAAGACTGATATCTTATTTCCAGGTACTCTTAGAAGCGATACTATAACCTCTGCATTTGAATGGATCTCTGTGGGAATTGGGGGGTGGGACTAGATTTAGCTTTAAATTACACTGGAACAGTGTGGAACACATGGTTGGCTAAAGGGCTCTAAGTCATCAAGGGTCTGACGTATCAAACAAGCCTTAAACCAGCACTTTACCCTTTTCGATTAGTATTCTAAAGACCCAGTGAGGGAACATTAACAAGAATTCTACCTTATGGAATAAAAACGGACCCTTACTGTACCCCTTTTTCTGACTGTGGGGGAATCACGCCCCCAACTGCACCGGGGATACATGTATGTGGTTTGAATAAGCTTCCCTATGGACCACACCACACATTTCACCGTTCTTAATCATTGGATTAACAACTGTAATTCAGTATTTCATTATAAAAGGTATTTTTTTTATTGAGTTATGTCTGCCACCCTAATTAAATGGACTGATGACTTAATGTATTTAAGCTGGATTTTTCTTACAATATCTTGATTTAAATACTGCAGATCATGCTTTCATATTTCCACACAGGCTGTATTTATGAAGAGATATACGTATTTTATGCTGTGCTATCTTCTGGGTATTTTCCAGCATTTTGTATATTATTGAATATTTAAAGGTGTATGAATGGCCTCCATTCTGCTATAAGGTCATTCAATTAAACTCCTCCCTTGAGTTTCTGAAAGAAAGTGCTGAGCAGAAAAATGCCCCCAGAAAGCTGCGGAAGGGAGTTTCCACACAGAAATTCAGATGTATAAAATAACACATGCTGTGAGAATCTGCGTACCTCTGCACGTGCTGGACGCCGTGCGTACGCATTGTTCTGAGTCAGTGTGATACGGCGACACCGTGACTGAAAGGCAGAGGGAGAAAATGCAATACTTTGCGAAAGCAGATTTCTGACTTTCTCCCTGAGCATTCTTTTATGCATTCTTTCATTGAGAGTTCTATACATGTGGCCCCTGGTGTGATTGGTATACTGTTATGAAGCGTTCTATACATGTGGCCCCTGGTGTGATTGGCATACTGTTATGAAGCGTTCTATACATGTGGCCCCTGGTGTGATTGGCATACTGTTATGAAGCGTTCTATACATGTGGCCCCTGGTGTGATTGGCATACTGTTATGAAGCGTTCTATACATGTGGCCCCTGGTGTGATTGGTATACTGTTATGAAGCGTTCTATACATGTGGCCCCTGGTGTGATTGGTATACTGTTATGAAGCGTTCTATACATGTGGCCCCTGGTGTGATTGGCATACTGTTATGAAGCGTTTTATACATGTGGCCCCTGGTGTGATTGGCATACTGTTATGAAGTGTCTACTGCGTGTTGAATACTCTCCCTTCCAAACATTCACTGCTTCCTTTAACAGCCTGCGAGCTGATAGAAAAAGCTTGTTCTCTAGGGGAGTGTCTTTTGTACAGATAACCCTATCCCTAAAATAGCATGCAACGTGCAGCATTGTACGTAATGCAATGCTAACGGACTGATAGAAACAGCCGCTGCTATTGTTATTTTCACACCAAGCATACATCTGCAGAACCCACAAAGCCATCCAGTCAAATTAGAAACAGCTCAAACAAGCACAAGGTTGATTCTGTCTTTAACACACTCACGTCAGTGCATCACTCTGAATATTTCATTTGCTTGTATGTCTGTATGTGTGTGTGTGTGTGTGTGTGTGTGTGTGTGTGTGTGTGTGTGTGTGTGTGTGTGTGTGTGTGTGTGTGTGTGTGTGTGTGAGTGTGTGTGTGTGTGTGTGTGTGTGTGTGTGTGAGAGAGAGCATGGGTGTCTGTGTGCGCATGTGTGCGCCCCTGTGTGTGTGTGCCTGTGGAGTGTACGCACGTGTGTGCATGTGCATTTGTGTGTGTCTGTGCACATGTGTGTGCCCGTGTGTGTGTTTGCCTGTGGTGTGTACACACGTGCGTGTGTGTGTGTGTGTGTGTGTGTCTGTGCACATGTGTGTGCCCGTGTGTGTGTGTGTGTGTGTGTGTGTGGTGTGTACACACGTGTGTGTGTGTGTATGTGTGTGTGTGTGTGTGCGTGTGTGTGTCTGTGCACATGTGTGTGCCCGTGTGTGCGCGTGTGTGTGTGTGTGTGCCTGTGGTGTACACACGTGTGTGTGTGTGTGTGTGTGTGTGTGAGAGAGAGCATGGGTGTCTGTGTGCGCATGTGTGCGCCCCTGTGTGTGTGTGCCTGTGGTGTGTACGCACGTGTGTGTGTGTGTGTGTGTGTGTGTGTGTGCGTGCCTGTGGTGTGTACACACGTGTGTGTGTGTGTGTGTGCATTTGTGTGTGTCTGTGCACATGTGTGTGCCTGTGTGTGTGTTTGCCTGTGGTGTGTACACACGTGTGTGTGTGTGTGTGTGTGTGCGTGCCTGTGGTGTGTACACACGTGTGTGTGTGTGTGTGTGTGTGTGTGTGTGTGTGTGCCCGTGTGTGTGTGTGTATGCGTGCGTCACAGGTCACAGTGGGACAGGCGAGTGAAAGTGTCACATGGCTTCTTAAGTGGGCATTACCATTTATATTTTAGGCATCTTGCAGTCTGTCTCATCCAGAGTGACTTACACAGCCTACATTCTTCACATATACAGTAATTAATTTATGCAGCTGGATATTTACTGAAGCAATTCATGTTACATTGATCTGCATAAGCATATCTGCTATTATGTCTAAATGTACATTCCAAATATAGATGCTCTTCGCAGTAGAGAAAGACCCAATACATCTGTGGCCCATGATATCCACAATATGATCATTTTCCTCATGTTGGCTTAAAGCAAGTGAAATGCAATCATATTCAGGACACATTTCACTTTTCAGGACAACAGATCCCTTCACTATTTTATTGAAGTGCAAAGCTTATTGCATGAATGAGACACTAGTGCAAAGAATCAACCATGCAATAATACAGTAATCAACAATTGAAGTGCAAAGCTGGCATATTTGTAATTTTAAAAAAATTGATTTTGATCATTAAAGCCAAGCAAACAACACAATTATACAATTTCTACATAATGCAGATGGTCTCTGTGGCTCCATATTTTCAAACTAGATAAAGTTTTAATCCCCGAGTAATGGGTTCAACCACTCCAGACTAGTGAGATTGAGAAGATCCGTGTAAACTATGGTGTAGAAAAAGGGAACAATGATTAGAACAGAGAAAATAATGCAACTGTATGCATTTACCCCAGATTTGACGCAGGTTTCTTTTTCAACATTTGCTGCTAATTCTTCATGACAAATGTTAATCAGCAAAATGGAGGTCATTTCTGAGCACTGCTTTTAATGTTCCTCATAGTACAGACACTTTCTCCACACTGCAGACGACCTGTGGCTACTGATCTTGCTTCTTCAGGGCTTCTTTGTTCTTGACCAGGTGCACCTGGCAGAGCTCTGTGACAATGACCAAGGTAGTGTGGACCCAAATCCAGAGACGAGACGATGAAGGAGAGGCAAGTGATCTGACAAACTGTTTACTGGGAGGCGAACAGTTTTGATTCTCTAACACTCATATAACACTAGGGTCTTGATCGCGATGTTGTCGCGTGTCTTACTGAGTTAGCCTTAAGACTTAGCTTACTGTGTGAACTAGACTCGCTGTTCATGGCTATGGATAGCTGGTGCTTTATGATAGAACTGTTCTCTAT